>CM070594.1:58716804-59311506 GCA_036346395.1 Hsuehochloa calcarea | reverse complement strand
GGTGGAGCAACGATTCGACCGGCAAACCCCGGTCACGAAAACACAGGCGGTCGGACGCGTTGAAGAGACCGGTCGGACGGTAGAGTCGATCTTGAAAAACTCCACCCAAATCCAAAACGAAATTTGATCCAACTTTTGATTCAACCAATAAAACTTGACCAAATTTGAGCACACCTCCTAATGATATTAGAGACCTATTTCTAGCGACGATCCGTCGGATCCACTTCGAGAATCGATCTCTCGAGATTTTACCAAAGAAGTGCACAAACCCTAGAAATATGAAAATATTGATTCAAGACTTGCTTGTGGGGTTGATGATCTAGATGACTCTAGGAGTAATCCCACACATCAAAGCAAGATAAAGTAGGCCAAGAGACCAAGCATGAACCTTTGAATCAAGGAAGCACCAAAATCATCCAAAAGGAGAAGAACACAAAGGGAGCAAACGATCTTTCAATTGAGCATCACAAGATTGTTCGATTACACAAGATGCTTACAAAGCCTCTCCAACAAGGAGGGCAAGAGCTCAACAAGGAGCACACTCCAAACCCTATTTCTCCTCTCCTCTCCTCCAAACCCTAGAAAAGGAAGAAGGGCTAAAATGAATGCTTAGAAGATTTTCCATCTCCCCTTCCTATTTATACTAGAGAGCTAGGGTTTCCTTTTTGGGTCACTTACACATGGGACCCACACACAAATAACACTTGAAGCAATCGCCGCTTCACCACGTGTAGGTTGATCGTGGTTCTCATCGCCGCCAAGCCTCTCTTGTCCGAATCCCATCGGAACCTCCCGAGACTCTCGCCGATATCCGCGACCGCCGATCCAACCACCAGATCGAACCACCCGCTCGATCCGTCTTGCCCATACTCGCACTGCTTGAGTCACACGACCACCCGGTATCCATGATCGCTTACGGACCTCGGCTCTCCAAGCGTAGTCCCGATCCACTCACCGCTTCGTCGCTGACTGCAAGCCACCGCACAAAGAATAGACAAACAAATCGTTTCCGGAACAAGTTCTTCACAACTTGACCCACGTCATTCCATAATGCAATATACAACAATAAAGCATTGAAGTTCATATAATAACACAATCAAAACCAACTCAATGCAACACTTGGCTAACCTTCAAGCCATTGCGGGTCTAATCCCCTGACGGCGGTCCGACCGATTTCATGCGGCCGGACCGCTCCCACAACGATGGGGACCGGTCCAAAGGACTTAGCCAAATTTTCAACTCAAAATTCAAACCTTCCGAATTTTCAAACGAATAGAACTTTTGATTAGGAGCTCCAAAATGATGGGACCACATCCAGAGACTCCTCACTTGCCTACACAACCTATTTTGGATTAGCCCCAAAATCCAACTTTAGGTCGGCCGGTCCGACCGCCACCACCGCCGGATCGATCAGTCCACGGGCGGTCGACCGCCCATAACGCCGGGTCGGACCGCTGTGGTCTGACAAAGATGAAGCAAACCCGAAAACGCGAGATTTTGCAAACCAACAACGCCATTGCCAATTGACTCATCATCCTGAGATCGTGCACATATCCTCACGATATCCACAATAATTAAAGCATATTTCCAACATCATATAAATAACAAAAATGATATATATAAACATGTAATTTATTCATGTCAAATAAATAATATAATATGCTCAAAAGGTAGGACTCGAAAACATACAAAATTAACATAATGCTCAACCCTTTGGCCTACGCCAGCTTGTCTACAGGAAACAGTATCAGCGAAATTGAGCCATTTCAACTACACCAACAGAAAATGGCAATGCGACATGAGGTGACTAGATCACTCAAGAACTAAAAAGTTATGCACAGTTCTCCTTAGGGGCTCTCTGCCCTATAGGTTATATACACACATCTCATGAAGATGGTCATCTCCAGATAAAATACGGGGAACAAAATATCAGTAGCACAATTTGAATTAACCAAGATATGAATGAACCAGTTATAGACATTTCTTCCCCATTCCCACGATACATCATTACAGCTTAAGCAATCTTCAGTTCGATATTTAGCAATGGATTCATCACTAGAACATAATTTCCTTCACAATTAAAGAGGGCATTGGTGCATTGTAACTCATCGCTAGAGACTTGGTTATCGTAACTTTGGCAAGATCCTAAATAAGCAAAACTCCCATTCGATGCACAAACACCACCGTTATGTAAAAAATGCACAAACACCACCACTTACAGCGAGCTGGCCACAAGCTCTGCTACTAGGATCTTCTAGACTAAAACTGTACCAAGAAATGCAAACTACATGGCTAGGCAACGGCAACCACATGACCTAGATGGATTTGTCTGGTGCTAAATCTAACACAAATAAGCTACATCAACAAAGAGGGTCGCCACTGTTTCGTAACCTAAAAGAGCGATAGCATGGAAAATTAATGGCTTCATATGACAGGCTTTGAAAATTTCCCTACTACATGCCTGTACACTACATGTAGCAAAGCAAGGAGAGAAGAATTGTAGGGTGGCGTCGGATCGGGGGAGGCGGCGTTGGGTGGCGCCGAAACGGGGGAGGCGACGTTGGGTGGCGCCGGAACGGGGAAGGCAGGTTGGGTGGCGCTGGAACGGGGGAGGCGGCGTTGGGTGGCACCGGATCGGGGGAGGCGGCGTTGGGCGATTCTGGGAAGAACTAGAACTAGGACAAGTGCACAACAATTCGAGCAGACCACTTATATAGACTAACATCACAGACAGTTCTTTAATAAAATCGTATGTGATGTGAGTAATCACAGACGATTCCATTAAAGAACCGTCTGTGATGTGCACAAATTACCACCAACTAATTGCCAGTCAGACCGCCAAGGGTGGCCGGTCCAACCGCTCGAGGCAAATTGACCCACACCAAAAATGTGCTTCTCTGGAATAAACGGCGGAAGTACCGCACAGAGCATCATTTCAAAGGGAAATCGGTCGGACCGCCCAACACATGGCAGTCTGACCGATTTAGCACCGGTCAGACCGCTAGGCCACAGAAGCAATGCACTTTTAACTTTACAATGACAATTCCACGTTGACATCACATTACAATGGAAGAACAAGTCCATAACACGTGACGTGTTTCCATGTTAACATCAAATTACAATGGAATACATGCTTAATTGAAATATAGTCCTTTATGATGATTGACGCGCATATAGCTAGCTTCCTCACTAGGTTCTTCCTCCAGTCTGATGTCGTCTCCGAAAGGAGGCAACTCGTCAAATTGATTGTACTCTTCCTCATCCACGATATTCTCAACTCCGACAATCCTTCTTTTCCCATAAAGAACTACGTGGCGGTTCTTATTTGCTGGGTCCGTTACATAAAAAACTTGAACAACTTGCTTAGCGAGTACGAATGGTACGTCCTTGTATCCGACACATTTGAGGTCCATGATGGTGGCCTGTACTTGTCGACCTTCACGCCCTACGGAAGTTTAACCCAATGACATCGAAACAGGGGGATCTTGAAAAGTACATAGTCGAGCTCCCAAATCTCCTCTACGAACCCATAGTACGATTTCAACCCGCGTGCCCCCGCGGTATTGAACCCCTTGTGAAATGCATCTATGCGACACCGCTGTTACGGATCAGGCTCTTCCTATCCCGAAGTGCCGTTATAAAACGTGTATCCATTTATGTCGTATCATTGCCATGTCACAATTGTAAATTTTGGCCCTTTGGCCAACCATAGCAGTGTTTCATCACTTGATGACCTCCAAGTGAATCGCATCTTTAACCATTCGTTGAACCGACGGTTGTGCTCTCGTTATCCAAACCTTCGACCGGTTTGGATTACATTATGCGTACCATGTCTTTGTGCTCGTCGATGTACGGGGACACTTAGGTCATGTGTTGCAAGATCGTGAAATGGCCTCCTGCGATGTATCTAGATCGGGAGTGATTGCTTTCCTTCCGATGGTCCCGATACCCTCCAGCCTCCTCGTGATTTAGATAGAGGCACACCTATCGGTTCCACTCGAGCCATGTAGTCGACGCAAAACTCAATGACCTCTTCGGTTGCATAACCTTCGATGATACTGCCCTCCGGCCGAGATCAATTCCGTACGTAGGACTTCAGAATTCCTATGTATCTCTCGAAAGGGTACATATGACGTAGGAACACAGGGCCGCATATCCTTATCTCTTTCACAAGGTGAACAATGAGATCGACCATGATATCAAAAAATGACGGAGGAAAATACATCTCAAGATGACATAGAGTCGTCACCACCTCGGCCTGCAGAGCGTCGAGTCCTTCGGGATCGATGACCTTCTGAGCAATTGAGTTAAAAAAATAACACAGCCTAAAGATTGTCACTCGGACCTTGTTCGGCAAAATACTCATAATTGCAACAGGAAGTATTTGTGTCATTAGTTCATGACAATCATGAGACTTCATACCAATTAATTTCAAATCTTTCATGGAAACAAGTTTATTAATATTGGCGGAGTAACCGGACGGAACTTTCACACCATGCAAGCTTTGACACAATTCATTTCTCTCGACCTTGGACAAAGTGTAGCAAGCTGGGGGAATGTACGTTCGTCCTTTATCGGTCTCTTTCGGTGCTAACTCGGTTCTTATGTTCATATCAACCAAGTCACACCGTGCGTTAACACCGTCTTTTATTTTGCCACTAATATTCAGTAAGAGACCAATCAAGCTATCACATACATTCTTCACCACGTGCATGACGCCGATGCAGTGCTCCCAATAAGGCAAGTCCAAAAAAATTGACCGCTTCTTCCAAATATTTTTCTGAGGGGTCCTTAATTTACGTCTCTTTCCAAGCACAACATCGATATCCTTAACCATATCATAAACCTCTTTCCCTCTAAAAGCCCTTGGAGCTGAACCGTACTCCTTATTTCCGTCGAATTGTTTCTTCATCTTGCGGTATGGGTGAATCCTGGGAAGGAACCTACGGTGACGCATATATACAGTTTTGCGTGAGTTGTTCAGCCATACACTCTCGGTACCATCTAAGCAGTGCGGACAGGCTTTGGCTCCTTTTGTACTGAACCCCGATATGTTACCAAGAGCAGGAAAATCATTGATGGTGCAGAATAACATGGCGCGTAAAGTGGAGTTCTCTCGTTTGTACGCATCCCATACTTGTACCCCTTCATTCCAAAGTGTCACAAGATCTTCCAGCAATGGTGCTAGGTACACATCAATATCGTTCCCAGGTTGCTTCGGCCCTTGGATAAGTAGTGACATCAAAATGTATTTCTGCTTCATACACAACCAAGGAGGAAGGTTGTACATACATAGATTCACGGGCCAGGTGCTATGTCGACTGCTCATGTTATCGAAAGGATTCATTCCGTCCGTACTCAACCCTAACCTTATGTTCCTCGGTTCCGCACCGAACTCTTCGAAGCTCTGATCGAAGTTTCTCCACTGGGCGTAATCGGCAGGTGTCAGAGCTTCCCATCTTTCTTACGCTCCTCCGAGTGCCAACGCATCAATCTTGCCTCCTTTCGATTCGTAAATAAACGCTTCAAACGTGGGATCACAGGCAGATACCACAACATCTTAGCAGGAGGTCCTTACTTCGCCTTAGCAATAATCTTACGCTTGTATCGGGATGCTTTGCACACGGGACATACATGCATGCCTGCATACTCTTTACGGTAGAGGATACAATCATTCGGACATGCATGTATTCTTTCTACTTCCATTCCCAATGGACAAAGAACCTTCTTAGCTTGGTAGGTCTTGCTGGGCAACACGTTTCCCTCCAGAAGGATGTCAGCTAAGAGACCTAACAACGACGTAAAACTCTTGTCGGACCAACCATTGCTTGCCTTCAATTTCAGCAGTTCAAGCACGGTTGACAACCTTGTGTATTCCGGCTTACAGCCAGGGAACAAATGTTTCCCCGAGTTCTCTATTAAGCCCTTGAAATTACAAAACTCTCTCTCACCGTAGTTCCCTTCTGCATCGCGTAGCATCTGATCCAGATTGTCATCATGCGACCTATTCTCATCAAAAGCACATTTCATACCCTGCATATCATTGACTTCCTCGACGATGTCGTCATTACTAACTTCCGGTATAATTTTCTCTTCACCGTGACTGCTCCAACATGTATATCCTTTTTTGAAACCCCTTCGTATTAAGTGAGCTTCGATCTGCACCGGGTTGTTAAACATTTTTATATTACATAATCAATGCATGGACGAGACAAAAATTTTATCCCCTTCTTCAACATATCCTGCTCGGCGGCTCTTCTAAAAGCAAACATGCCATTAATATACTCTTCACTCACACGGTTCTCAATGTACATCCAGTTTCGGTCCATCTACAAGTATACGCACGTAACAAATTAATTAGTGTTAAATTTTATTAATAAACCGCAAGTACCCTTCATAATGACCAAACACATCAGTGATTAGTCTAGAGCAAATATAAATGGTTACAGATCGTTACACATTAGTGATTAGTCTAGAGCAAAAATAAAGGATTACAGATTATTACCCTTCTCTCCAAGGTGGCGCAATGTGGGAGGAGGCAGCAAAGGTGCTGCAATGGGGGAGGAGGCAGAAGGGGTGACAGCTCAAAACGGAATGGGCAGTAATGTGCATGGAAGGAGGCAGCAGCAGCAGGATGGCGCAACGGGGGAGGAGGCAGCAGCAGCATCAGGGTGGTGGCGCCTCAAATGGAATAGGCAGGGGGCCTGTCGGGAGCATCTATTTATAGTGTATAGCAAGCACAGACGGTTCTTGTAAAGAACCGTCTGTGATTCTATCACCGACGGTTCTTTACAAGAACCGTCTGTGATATGTACATATCACAGACGATTAACAAAGAACCGTCGGTCATAATTTTAACATAGACTGTTCCCAAGGAACCGTCTGTGATGAGGCGTCTTCTATTGCCTTTTTTGTAGTAGTGTCTGGAGATACAAGTTGATCATAGACTGGTCGAACATAATCACTAACTGGTCGTGAGGAGTTACAAACAGGTCATGACTAAATATGAATTGATCGTATAGAGATACGAGCTGGTCGTAAGTGATAAGGACACATCTGTATATCATATTGCATTAAGGTTCGTCCGATATAATTTATGTGTAGTTGGTAATCGTTATATCATGCTAGGAACCACTAACGACTCGTGGTTGGAAAGACGTTTCTGAGTCGCAACCAATTACGTATGAACTTACAAGGTCACACACTTAACTGGTTGGAACAAATGAGTCGAATAGGATCCGTCATGGGCTATTTATAAGGGAACGCATGAGGTTATTGGGAAAGACAACATGAGTTGTTCCACCAAAACCCTAGCCGCCATCTTCTCAAAGGCCACACTGTGCGCATTGGTGCTAGCATACCGGCATACGACGTTCCACCCATGGACGACTGCTACTGTGTTGAACAAGGATGGTCCACGACCTTCACAAGGAACACGATAGGATGCTAGAAGAGACGATCGGTGCCAAGGACGTTGGACGATCGCCTACGACTACTTCATCAATGCGCTCGACATTGGATTAGGTTGCTCCAACTCTTCTTCCGCTGCACTGCGCGTCTATTGGTAATGATCTATGATCTCTTGCTTGCATGGCTTCCTGGTTTACGTGGTAGATTTTTGAATTGCTAGCTATTGTAGCCTACCCGTACCCCTTCAGTGTTATCAGAACCATCTTACATAGTATTTTATCTAGATCAGTCACATATACTTAATATGTGGAAGTAGTAGATTGGATCTATTACTGTTATGTTCTGGTAACCTAGATCGGTTCATATGGATGGAACGGTCTAGGCACTAGTTGATAAGATCAATAAGTTTTCGGCGATAGTAGATGGGTTTGCGGGAGGTACGAGTTGAAAGCACCAAATGATTTACTCCACTTGTTCACGATTTACTCCACTTGTTCACGATCGTATTGCCTGGTACTCCTACCGGTCAGAATTCCGCCATCGAGGTATGCCGCGGTGCGTAGTCGTATGGAAGCGGTGATCAGATTGGTTCGAAATAGGGTTGATATGAGTAATCCGATGAATTTCCATGGCTCAATTACATGAATGAGATTTATGTCCTGGAAAAAATTTCAAGGGTCATGCCCCTTCGAACCCTGCTCGCTAACCGGCTAGCGGGACCGCTGTGCTACATAATCGTTATCGCGTTATTGTTGGACCGAAAAGGCGACTAGAGGGGGGGTGAATAGGAGCACGCTCACTTTTTCAACCACGATTAGATTCAACACAAATTTCACTCCAATAGCTATAGAAGCTATGAAGATCGATATACCAAGACTGTTGAAGACTAGGATTGAATCCAATCAAAACCCCAAGCAAAACAACCAAAACAACCAAACTTAATTTCCTAAGTGTAGGGCGGTCGACCTCTACTCGGGCGGTGATCGACCTCTCCAAGGGCGGTCCGAGACCTCTAGCTAGGGCGGTCGACCTCGGCTGATGAACAAAGGAATCACCCAAAAAGCGGTTGCAAATAGGTCTAACTTTTGATCTACAACTCCAAACTTCATGAAACTTGGAACACACCTTCTCTAGGATGTCGTGAACCTATTCCAATCGAAGATCGTGAAGATCCATGGAAAAGTTATGACCTTTTTCAGTTTGAGAGAGGATGGTTCAAAACCGAGTCAAAACGAAAACTAGATCCAAAAACTTGCTCGTGGGTGATTGATGATCAAGATGATCTTAGATGTGTTCCCACATGTCACACAAGCTAGATCATGAGAAGAAATCAATCAAAAACATGCGAATCAAAGAAAGACTCAAAATCACCAAATAGAGAGAAGAAGGGCAAATGAACTCATCTTGAAGAGAACTCTTCTTTGGATTGATTTGATAATGTATCGATTCTGACCACTCATACACATACGCATGGACACAAGATCAAAACATCTCTCTCTCTAGAACCCTATCCTCCACTAAACCTTCCCTAAGCACCTAAGCCAAAACTAGGGTTTCAAGCATGAAAGGGTTGAAGGGTGCGACCACCTCCTCCTCTATTTATAGTGGAGACTTAAACCTTCTAGAAGAGTCACCCTAATGGGCTCCGTTAAGGCCCAAAACAAACGGGTCACACACGCACGCCTCTCGAGCGCCGCCTTCATCTCCTCTTGACCTACTCCGCTTCTCCACGCCATCTTGCGCCATGAGTCGTCAAAGTCACCAAGGCGGTATTTGGTATAATTACCAAAATACCCCTTCTCGATCTTTTGCAAAGACCGAGTCCCATCTTTGTGAAGCACCTCCCATGCTTCGCCACGTAGGTTGATCAACGGCTCTCAACATGTCGGCAAGTCTCTCCCATCCGGCTCCCACCGTAACCACCATGGCACTTGCACCCCACCGCGCCGCTTGATCCAACCAACGACCGAATCGCCTGCTCGGTCATCCTTGTCTATTCTGCACCACACTTGAGTTCATTGACCTCACCCGCATCGCCGATCGCTCGACCTCGGCTCTCCAAGCCTAGTCCCGATCATCCTCGCCGCTGACCGTCGTTGACCACCAAGCAACTCGCACAACAATAAACAAGCAAATCGAATCCGGAACAAGTTCTTCACAACTTGACCCACGTTAGTCAAAACATGCATCATGCAACACATATGCATGAAACCCATGACTTTGACCTAACAAAACATCATCGCCACGGTTGGCCGATGAACAAGTCGAACCGGTCGAGCCGCCCCTCGGGCGGTCGACCTTAGCAATCGGCGGCCCGATCGCCACCACAAGGCGGTCGACCGCCAGTGAGGACTTAGCCAATTTTCAACCCCAAAATCCAAACCTCTGGAAACTTTAAACCAATAGAACTTTTGCTTGGGAACTCCAAAATTATGAGACCAAGTGTATTAGGATCCCTCACTTGTCTACAACACCTATTTTTGGCCCACCATTCGACCATTTTGTCACGGTACGGTCCGATCACATGGCCGGTCCGATCGATTTGGGACCGGCCGGACCGCCATGCTATGGCGGTCGGACCGCCCTATCGTAATGCTGAACAGATCTGAAACTTTGTCGAAAACCCGTGAAACGACAAACCGTTAACGCCATTGCCAATTGTCACATCATCCTAAGATCTGGAGCATATCCCCATGATATCCACAATCTCCCCCTTGATGAACACATTGGCAATAATCCGAAAAATGTAATTTGAAGGTTTGAAAAGTAAAATACTTTCGTTTTGCACAAAGGCACAACTTGGTCCATAAGCAAGAGAAAGCAATGGAAATGACCAAGTGGCATCGTAATAGCATAGACAAGTGAGATAAGGCAAAAGAAAGCATAAAACTTTGATTTCGAAAAAAGTCAAAATCTCACTTAAGGTCCATATGAAAGAACAATTGTTCAATTGACCTTTGATCATTGTGAGGTGTAATAAATGCAATTCAAGTTCGAAAGAGTCAATAAGGCAATAAGAATGCAATTCAAAACTCCCCTCACTATGATCCTCGGATTTTAGAAAATTTCAAATTCTCCAACTTTCTCCCTTTGTATAAACTTCTCCAACATTGAAAATATCTTCTCCTTTGACAATGGAGTCATCAAGGAATCACGCCTTCCTCTCATCCGAGATAGCAATTTGCGTAATGAAGAAAGAAGCAAAAGAAGAAGTATGCATGAAATGCAATGGAGTGGCTTCATTTTTGTATTTTTCAATTTTGATTACAAGAAGCTTTGAAGATTACCCAAAAGAGCAAGTCAAGATTTCTAATATTGCACAAACAACATATCAAGCCCGATAGTGCTAGCAAGATCATGGTAAGACATATATAACAAAGCTAAGCATAAAGGCTCAAAAGTAAAGCAATGGATTTGATCAATTTAAGCAAAGCTTCAAATTCAAAAAGTTCATCAACAGGATCCTAAAATGAAATTGGCCATGTCAAAATGTCAAAGTGAGATCAAAAATCTAACAAAGACCACATTAAGAGTCAATCAGTCCTCAGATTGAATCATTTTGCTCAAGATTTCTTAAAAGCCCATTTGTCAACAGTTTTCACATATGCATTGAATATTTGAAGTTGACTAATGATCTAACTTAGTGACAAGATCCCGGACTAGGAGCCATCCACAAACTCATCCTAAGCTTCACTGAAGTTGATTAAAGGTATATCTTAGTAAAGAAGATCCCGGACTAGGAGCCATCCACAAACTCTTTCTAAGCTTCTACCGTATGACAAATCTTGAGGTTCATGTCATTTCGACAAGCAATCCCCATGAGATCGTCTCGATCATCAAACTATCTCCAAGTTCATGTCATTTGACAAGCGCCTCGTAAGAGTAGTTTGGCACATTTTAATCATAAGACAATCTTGATTTTTCATTTTTCACAAGAGCGGTTTAGAATCTCAAGAACACAAAAGCTCAAGTAATGGTCAATTTTAGATCAAAGAGCTAACAAGACAATTACGACAAGGCCAATGTCACAAGAGGAGCACTAATTGCGCAACTCGCTAAAACATCCACAAATTGCAATTTCTTAGTTCGAGTTGTTTTAAAGTTCTAGCTCATATAGCAAAGACTTAACTACACATGTAAAAGCATGATAATTCTAGCAAGTCAAAGAACTAGACATGGCATTGAGCAAGAATTGAAATACTAAAGCTCCAAAGGGTAATAGGCAAAGCTTCATCAATTTTAAAAGATAAGCGTAAAAACTTATATTACAATGCATCTTTTGAATTTTTCATACCACTTGTTGTATTTTTCATATGAATGCAATATGATACAATGAGATGCAATAAAAGCCTAACAACCTAAAAAGTTCAAAAGATCAAAAGTTCGGAAAAGAACAATAAGAGATCAAAAGAACAAGGTAAGATCGTAAAAGATCGAACTCCCCTCAAACCAACCCATAGGGATAAATTACCCTAACTCGCTTCTCAAGGTGGCAAACCTAGTTGGGTCTAAAGGTTTGGTGAGGATATCACCAATTGAGCCTCTGACTCCACAAAATGCAAAGACAATATCACCCTTCTCGACATGGTCTCTAAGGAAGTGATAGCGAATGTCTATGTGCTTGGTCCTAGAGTGTTGCACAGGGGTTCTTAGCAATGTTAATAGCGTAGTGTTATCACGAGAAAAGAGGAACACTAGCAAAATTTAACCCAAAGTCCTTAAGAGTGGACACCATCCACAAAATCGACTCTGACTAGCAAAGACTACATATTCACTTCAAAGATGGATTGTGCAATGTAAGACCGCTTCCTAGAAGACCAAGAGACAAGAGACGTGCCTAAGAAATGACATGTACCGAAGTGCTCTTCCTATCTAGCCTCTGACATAAAAATCGAAATCGAAAACCCCGAATGGACAAATAAGAAGAGCAAGAATACCAAATGCCATATCGAGAGTAGAATGTAAATACCAAGATGCGCTTAACGGCTTGGCGATGTGAAGTCCTCGGTGACGCTGAAACCTCGCGAGAGGCGCATCGCGAAGTGGATGTCCTCTTGAGGCCGTCAGTGCATGAGAGGGAGCCGATCATGTTTGCGGTACTCGCGTTGATCCACGGCTTCCCTTCCTCATCTCGATCCAAAGCGCGAAGTCGCCATGGGAGTGGCGATCGCCTTGCGCCACCCATATCAAAACGCTTGAGAAGATCCTTGGTGTACTTCGCTTGATGGATGAAGATCCTTCCTTGCATTGCTTGATTTGCGGCCCGTAAAGTAGTTGAGCTCGCCCATCATACTCATCTCAAATTCCTGGACATGGTCTCGTAAAAACTGAAACAAGAGCATGAGAGGAACCACCAAAGATAATATCATCAACGTAAATCAACAAGCAGAAGTCATTGCCATGCCTAAGAATGAATAGAGTCTTATCAACTTTTCCCATTTTAAAATCATTCTTAAGCGAAAAGGTCTTAAGTCTATCATACCGTGCTCTAGGGGCTTGCTTAAGACCATACAAGGCTTTGGATAGCTTAAAGACACGATCGTGGTGCTTGGGATCCTCAAAGCCGGGGTTGCCTAACATACACTTCCTCCTCTATAAAACCATTCGTAAAAGCACTCTTAACATCCATTTGATGCAACCTAAAACCTTTAGATGCAAATAATGCAAGCAAGATGCGAATGGCTTCTAATCTAGCAACAGAGGCGAAGGTCTCATCAAAATCTAACCCCTCAACTTTGGCTAAAACCACGAGCTACCAACCTAGCCTTGTTTCTAACCACGTAACCATCCTCATTTTGTTTATTTTAAACACCCAACGGGTACCAATTACATTATGACCACTAGGAGGTTCTACAAGGTTCCAGACTTTATTTCTTTCAAAGTTTTCTAACTCCTCATGCATGGCATTGACCCAACTAGCATCGATAAAGCATGTGATATATCTTTGGGTTCAAAAGCGCTACAAATGCAGAGTGAGAGAAAAGACTTGATCATGATACCGAGCGAGTGACTCGCTCATGGAGACTACCAATCATCCGATCCAAGGGTGCCGCTCGGATGTGCAAAGGAGCGCTGGGAGATAGTATCTCCTCAACCTCCGCAGTATCTTGATGAAGAAGATCTGGCAGAGCCTCAATTGGAGTGAAGCGATCGTGCGTGTTCGGAGCTGGAATCGAGCATTAGCGAAGAAGTGGAGGAGCATCATCAATTTCATCCTCATCTTCCTCAACAAATATGCTCTCTCACACCGTAAGTCACCAAACATCGGATCTAGTCTGCAGGCTAGTCTCATCAAAAGTGACATTGCATGTCTCCGGACAATGTTAGTTTCAACATTAAAAACCGAAAACCCCTCGAATGAGCGGGATAACCTAGAAATAAACCATCACAAGTTCTTGATTCAAATTTATCTAGGTTCCTGTCTTGAGAATAAAACACTTCGATCCAAAGACTCGAAAGTGCTAAACCGAGGGTTTTCTCGCCAAAGCGAAGCTCATAAGAAGTCTTGCCCAAAGACGGTCTCGTAAAGACACGATTTGAAATATGGCAAGTCAGTAGCAATAGCTTCGCCCAAAACCTCCTCGGTGTGCTATACTCATCTAGCATCGTCCTAGCCATCGAGACTAAGGTCCTGTTCTTCCTTTCCACAACGCCATTTTGTTGAGGGACGTGTGGAGAGAACCGATGCTCAATACCGCCAAAGGCACAAAAGAGGCAAACGAGGCATTCTTGAACTCCGTGCCATTGTCACTGCGGATTGCTCTCAAGGCACCGGGAAGTTCGAAGCCAAGCGAAGAACAAGATCATGATAATGATCAAAGACCTCATCCTTGAAGCAAGAAAGAACACCCAAGAATATCTCAAAAATCATCGACTATGACAAGAATGTACCAATTGCCACCGATCGATCGAACCCTAGCGGACCAACAAGATCCATATGAAGCAACCGTCCCGTCCGTCGGTCATGACCATAGTCAATGAAGGGTGTGGCGGCAACTTGCTTGCCATGCCTACAGGAGCACATCTGACATCTTTGATGACTTTGAGTTTAGGCAAGCCTCTCATGAGATCAAGGCCGCTAACTCGTGTCGATGATCAAAACCAATGTGCCCCAAGCGTCGGTGCCAAAGCCGGATATCGAAGAAGATGCAACTAAACATTTGAGAGATCCGGCAAGAGATTCGAAAAATCACCCAAATATTCTACCAACTCTAGAAATTCCAAAATGAGCTCACCAAAAGAATCAAGCACCGACAAGCGTTCTTCTTAAATCTAGTCTCATAGCCATCATCAAGAAGTCAGAGAGGTAAAGGAGATTGTACCTTAGCTTGGACACAAGAGCGACATCCTTGAGAATGAACACATCGCTCACCCCGATCGATCCAGTTCCTTCGATCCGCCCTTGTGAATCATCTCCAAGGTGATGAAGTCATCACCGACGCCCACGTGAAGGAAGTGAACCATCTTGAGTCTCGGTCATGTGGCGTGAGCAATGAGTCAACGAGCCACGTGTTCTTCCTCCTTCCGCGACGATCCCGAAAATCAAGGCACAAAAGATCGATGTGTCTCAATCTCAAGTTAGTTAAAATAGACTTGGGAACCCGATCTTCGAGACACACGCTCATGAGTAGTATGCAAAGCGTAATGAGTGTCCTTGATCCTAGTTGAAGTCCTATCATGAGCAATGGTTACAAACACATGAGATGCATTCTGCCTAGGAACATGATGATGATAAGCATGTGCGGTGTATCCTAGACCAGTTTCTTCTTCTTTACATGACCATGTTTCACACAAGCTCTAGGTTGATGAAATAAAGTTCTAGCATGATTAGCATTTTTCATCCTACGCCAATGAACTCAACTAAATGTCCACTCTTCTACTTAATAGGTGCAATGGTATTTTGTACCATTTGGGAGAAGCACCTTTTGACTCAAAAGAAGGTTGGACAAAACCTGCAGTTTGAAAGCAATTTTTGCAGTTGGGTTTTGAATTCAACTAAGCCATTTTCCAAGACACGAATGACCTTAGCCTTGGATTTGTTCTCAAGCGAGTTGTATCCTAAACCTTGCTTCTTAGAAGGAGTTCTAGACTTGTCAAGAATCATGTTTAATTATTTTTCTCCACTACAGAATTTTGCAGTGTGTTCTCTAGATAAACATTATCTTTCCTAAGATCAACACATGATTGACAAATTTTAGGTTTAATAACCTTTGCAAGCCTCTCCTTATAATTAGCAATTTCAAGCTTAAGAGCGGGACATAAAGTACAAGTAGCGTAATTAATATCCCCTTAAGCTTGGCATATTTCTCTCTAGCTGCTTTTAAAATGTCTTTAATATCACGTTCATGTTCTAAGCAACGAGAGCAAGAGCGAGACTCTACTGGTTCAGAAACATCCAACTTGCTAGACTCTAAGCATTTAAGACATGGAGCAGATTTGACCTCAACTAGCTCAGTTCTAGCATTTTCAAGTTGATGCAAAGCAAGATAAGAGCGAGTTGCGCTTTAGACAGATTCGAGTGCAAAGTATGGCAAGATGAACATTCATCAACGTCTAGACTCTTAGCATTCACAAGTTCTAATGTCAAATTTTCAACTTGTGACTCTAGATCCTTGTTCTTAACCATGATGAATTTTAAAGCCTTATCCTGACTAAGCAATTGCTCATACATGTTCTCGCATCTAGCAGAAAGGACATCATAAGATAGGGATACCTCATCATCATCATCGACGCCGACGAGTCGACCATGAAGCACATGCCTGAAGTCCTTGGTCTTCCCTTTCTTGTCTTGAGGTGGCTCCTCCTCCTCCTTGTCCTCCTCGCTCCCGAGTCCACATCGCTCAAGGATTGATCTCCAAAAGCGGCAAGGACCCTGGTGGCACTCTTCATCGACTTGGCGAGATCAAACCTTGATTTGTTCCCTTGAGGCTTCTTCCAAGTGGCTTTCCCTCCTTATGGTTACCCTTACCCTTGACTTGGGGCGCTTAGTCGAATATGGTAAAGCTCACCACACTCGTAGCAAGTCACAGGCCACCTCTCTTTTGTTTCTCACATTGTTGTAAGCCCGCAGACTTTCTTGACTATGAGGGCTAGCTCGGGCTCAGAAGACTCTCAAAATCCTCTTCACGAATTGTGGATAAACAGGCAGAGAAAAACCCAAGAGGACTCGGAAAAACCATCGAAGCTCTTGAAAGAGGATCAGCTACCAAAGCCATGCTGTCCTTCTTAGGAAGACTACCTCTCTTGATCTCATGAGTCTTGAGCTTACTATAAAGCAGCTCCAAGGTGAGAGTAGAGAGATCGACGTTCTCCTCTATGGCAGTAGCCTTCATCTCCCACTCCTTGGTGTTGATTGCAGCCAAGAGGTGAGTGGCATTCTCAGATTGAGAGTACTCAATGTCAACAGCTTTCATCTGATTGACAACCTTGTTGAAGCGAGTAAAAACGTCATCGATGCTCTCGCCAGTACGCATCTCGAATTTGTTGTACTCTCGCTTATAGACCGTCTGGCGCACTTGTTTAATCTGGGACGATCCCTCATGGTAAGTTTCGAGGGTGTGCCAAATTTCATGTGCGGTCGTAAGATTGCAAATCCAGTCATACTCTTGTCTACCAAGCCTAGCATATAGGAGATTCTTTGCCTTGTTGTTGTTAGCCAAAAGTATTGCCGAAGCTTGCGTGGCAATCTCAGGCAAAACGAGCGGAGCTCGAACAACCTCCCATATAGCTTGTCCTTCGCTCTCAAGGAAGACTCGCATGCGATTCTTCCAATAGGCATAGTCGAGCCCATTGAAGACATGTGGCTTTGTCGAGTACTTATCCATCGCCAAGTTCAGTGACCGGTTAAGATCAAGATTGAACTAACCGGGCTCTGATACCACTTGTTGGACCGAAAAGGCGACTAGAGGGGGGGTGAATAGGAGCACGCTCACTTTTTCAACCACGATTAGATTCAACACAAATTTCACTCCAATAGCTATAGAAGCTATGAAGATCGATATACCAAGACAATGAAGACTAGGATTGAATCCAATCAAAACCCGAAGCAAAACAACCAAAAACAACCAAACTTAATTTCCTAAGTGTAGGGCGGTCGACCTCTATTCAGGGCGGTCCGACCTCTCAAGGGGCGGTCCGACCTCTAGCTAGGGCGGTCGACCTCCACCGATGAGCAGTGAATCACCAAAAACGAAGTTGCAAATAGATCTAACTTTTGATCTACAACTCCAAACTTCATGAAACTTGGAACACACCTTCTCTAGGATGTCAGAACCTATTCCAATCGAAGATCGTGAAGATCCATGGAAAAGTTATGACCTTTTCAGTTTGAGAGAGGATGGTTCAAAACCGAGTCAAAACGAAAACTAGATCCAAAAACTTGCTCGTGGGTGATTGATGATCAAGATGATCTTAGATGTGTTCCCACATGTCACGACAAGCTAGATCATGAAAGAAATCAATCAAAAACATGCGAATCAAAGAAAGACTCAAAATCACCAAATAGAGAGAAGAAGGGCAAATGAACTCATCTTGAAGAGAACTCTTCTTTGGATTGATTTGATAATGTATCGATTCTGACCACTCATACGGATACGCATGGACACAAGATCAAAACATCTCTCTCTCTCTAGAACCCTATCCTCCACTAAACCTTCCCTAAGCACCTAAGCCAAAACTAGGGTTTCAAGCATGAAAGGGTTGAAGGGTGCGACCACCTCCTCCTCTATTTATAGTGGAGACTTAAACCTTCTAGAAGAGTCACCCTAATGGGCTCCGTTAAGGCCCAAAACAAGCGGGTCACACACGCACGCCTCTCGGCGTCGTCTTCATCTCCTCTTGACCTACTCCGCTTCTCCACGCCATCTTGCGCCGCGTCGTCAAAAGTCACCAAGGCGGTATTTGGTATAATTACTAAAATACCCTTCTCGATCTTTTGCAAAGACCGAGTCCCATCTTTGTGAAGCACCTCCCATGCTTCGCCACGTGTAGGTTGATCAACGGCTCTCAACATGTCGGCAAGTCTCTCCCATCCGCTCCCACCGTAACCACCATGGCACTTGCACCACCCCGCGCCGCTTGATCCAACCAGCCGCCGACCGAATCGCCTGTTCGGTCATCCTTGTCTATTCTGCACCACACTTGAGTTCATTGACTCACCCGCATCGCCGATCGCTCGACCTCGGCTCTCAAGCCTAGTCCCGATCATCCTCGCCGCTGACCGTCGTTGACCACCAAGCAACTTTGCACAACAATAAACAAGCAAATCGAATCCGGAACAAGTTCTTCACAACTTGACCCACGTTAGTCAAAACATGCATCATGCAACACATATGCATCAAACCCATGACTTTGACCTAACAAAACATCATCGCCACGGTTGGCCGATGAACAAGTCGAACCGTCGATCACCAGGCTCTCGGCTCGGTCGACCGCCACCGCGGCGGCCCGATCGCCACCACAAGGCGGTCGGATCGCCAGAGGACTTAGCCAATTTTCAACCCCAAAATCAAACCTCTGGAAACTTTAAACCAATAGAACTTTTGCTTGGGAACTCCAAAATTATGAGACCAAGTGTATTAGGATCCCTCACTTGTCTACAACACCTATTTTTGGCCCAACCCATTCGACCATTTTGGTCACGGCGGTCCGATCACGCACATGGCCGGCCCGACCGATTTGGGACGGTCGGACCGCCATGCTATGGCGGTCGGACCGCCCCGCCCGTAATGCCCGAACAGATCCAAACTTTGTCGAAAACCCGTGAAACGACAAACCGTTAACGCCATTGCCAATTGTCACATCATCCTAAGATCTCGAGCATATCCCCATGATATCCACAATCTCCCCTTGATGAACACATTGGCAATAATCCAGAAAATGTAATTTGAAGGTTTGAAAAGTAAAATACTTTCGTTTTCGCACAAAGGCACAACTTGGTCCATAAGCAAGAGAAAGCAATGGAAATGACCAAGCTGGCATCAGAATAGCATAGACAAATGAGATAAGGCAAAAGAAAGCATAAAAACTTTGATTTCCAGAAAAAGTCAAAAATCTCACTTAAGGTCCATATGAAAGAACAATTGTTCAATTGACCTTTGATCATTGTGAGGTGTAATAAATGCAATTCAAGTTCGTAAGAGTCAATAAGGCAATAAGAATGCAATTCAAAACTCCCCTCACTATGATCCTCGGATTTTAGAAAATTTCAAATTCTCCAACTTTCTCCCCTTTGTATAAACTTCTCCAACATTGAAAATATCTTCTCCCCCTTTGACAATGGAGTCATCAAGGAATCACGCCTTCCTCTCATCCAGAGATAGCAATTTGCAGAATGAAGAAAGAAGCAAAAAGAAGAAGTATGCATGAAATGCAATGGAGTGGCTTCATTTTTGTATTTTTCAATTTTGATTACAAGAAGCTTTGAAGATTACCCAAAAGAGCAAGTCAAGATTTCTAATATTGCACAAACAACATATCAAGCCCGATAGTGCTAGCAAGATCATGGTAAGACATATATAACAAAGCTAAGCATAAAGGCTCAAAAGTAAAGCAATGGATTTGATCAATTTAAGCAAAGCTTCAAATTCAAAGAAGTTCATCAACAGGATCCTAAAATGAAATTGGCCATGTCAAAATGTCAAAGTGAGATCAAAAATCTAACAAAGACCACATTAAGAGTCAATCAGTCTGTATTGAATCATTTTGCTCAAGATTTCTTAAAAGCCCATTTGTCAACAGCTTTCACATATGCATTGAATATTTGAAGTTGACTAATGATCTAACTTAGTGACAAGATCCTGGACTAGGAGCCATCCACAAACTCATCCTAAGCTTCACCGTAAGTTGATTAAAGGTATATCTTAGTAAAGAAGATCCCGGACTAGGAGCCATCCACAAACTCTTTCTAAGCTTCTACTGTATGGCGACAAATCTTGAGGTTCATGTCATTTCTGACAAGCAATCCCCATGAGATCGTCTGGATCATCAAACTATCTCCAAGTTCATGTCATTTGACAAGCAGTCTCGTAAGAGTAGTTTGGCACATTTTAATCATAAGACAATCTTGATTTTTCATTTTTCACAAGAGCGCTTTTAGAATCTCAAGAACACAAAAGCTCAAGTAATGGTCAATTTTAGATCAAAGAGCTAACAAGACAATTCTGACAAGGCCAATGTCACAAGAGGAGCACTAATTGCGCAACTCGCTAAAACATCCACAAATTGCAATTTCTTAGTTCGAGTTGTTTTAAAGTTCTAGCTCATATAGCAAAGACTTAACTACACATGTAAAAGCATGATAATTCTAGCAAGTCAAAGAACTAGACATGGCATTGAGCAAGAATTGAAATACTAAAGCTCCAAAGGGTAATAGGCAAAGCTTCATCAATTTTAAAAGATAAGGTAAAAACTTATATTACAATGCATCTTTTTGAATTTTTCATACCACTTGTTGTATTTTTCATATGAATGCAATATGATACAATGAGATGCAATAAAAGCCTAACAACCTAAAAAGTTCAAAAAGATCAAAAAGTTCGTAAAAGAACAATAAGAGATCAAAAGAACAAGGTAAGATCGAAAAGATCGAACTCCCCTCAAACCAACCCATAGGGATAAATTACCCTAACTCGCTTCTCAAGGTGGCAAACCTAGTTGGGTCTAAAGGTTTGGTGAGGATATCACCAATTGAGCCTCTGACTCCACAAAATGCAAAGACAATATCACCCTTCTCGACATGGTCTCTAAGGAAGTGATAGCGAATGTCTATGTGCTTGGTCCTAGAGTGTTGCACGTGGTTCTTAGCAATGTTAATAGCGTATGTTATCACGAAAAAGAGGAACACTAGCAAAATTTAACCCAAAGTCCTTAAGAGTGGACACCATCCACAAAATCGACTACAAAGAAATAGCAAGACTACATATTCACTTCAAAGATGGATTGTGCAATGTAAGACCGCTTCCTAGAAGACCAAGAGACAAGAGACGTGCCTAAGAAATGACATGTACCGTAAGTGCTCTTCCTATCTAGCCTACACCCATAAAATCGTAATCGAAAACCCCGAATGGACAAATAAGAAGAGCAAGAATACCAAATGCCATACCGAGAGTAGAATGTAAATACACAAGATGCGCTTAACGGCTTGGCGATGTGAAGTCCTCGGACGCCTGAAACTCGCAGCAGAGGCGCATCAAGTGGATGTCCGGTCTTGAGGCCATCAGTGCATGTGGAGGGATCCGATCATGTCGCGGTACTCGCTGATCCACGGCTTCCCTTCCTCATCTCGATCCAAAGCGATCGAGTCGCCATGGGAGTGGCGATCGCCTTGCGCCACCCATATCAAAACGCTTGAGAAGATCCTTGGTGTACTTCGCTTGATGGATGAAGATCCTTCCTTGCATTGCTTGATTTGCAGCCCAGTAAAGTAGTTGAGCTCGCCCATCATACTCATCTCAAATTCCTGGACATGGTCTCGTAAAAAGCGGAAACAAGAGCATGAGAGGAACCACCAAAGATAATATCATCAACGTAAATCAACAAGCAGAAGTCATTGCCATGCCTAAGAATGAATAGAGTCTTATCAACTTTTCCCATTTTAAAATCATTCTTAAGCGTAAAGGTCTTAAGTCTATCATACTGTGCTCTAGGGGCTTGCTTAAGACCATACAAGGCTTTGGATAGCTTAAAGACACGATCGTGGTGCTTGGGATCCTCAAAGCCGTGGGTTGCCTAACATACACTTCCTCCTCTATAAAACCATTCGTAAAAGCACTCTTAACATCCATTTGATGCAACCTAAAACCTTTAGATGCAATAATGCAAGCAAGATGCTAATGGCTTCTAATCTAGCAACAGAGCGAAGGTCTCATCAAAATCTAACCCCTCAACTTCGCTAAAACCCCGAGCTACCAACCTAGCCTTGTTTCTAACCACGTAACCATCCTCATTTTGTTTATTTTAAACACCCAACGGGTACCAATTACATTATGACCACTAGGAGGTTCTACAAGGTTCCAGACTTTATTTCTTTCAAAGTTTTCTAACTCCTCATGCATGGCATTGACCCAACTAGCATCGATAAAGCATGTGATATATCTTTGGGTTCAAAAGACGCTACAAATGCAGAGTGAGAGAAAAGACTCGGATCATGATACCGAGCGAGTGACTCGCTCATGGAGACTACCAATCATCCGATCCAAGGGTGCCGCTCGATGTGCAAAGGAGCGCTGGGAGATAGTATCTCCTCAACCTCCGCAGTCTGGCGATGAAGAAGATGCAGCAGAGCCTCAATTGGAGGTGAAGCGATCAGCGGTGTTCTCGAGCCGAATCGGAGCATTAGCGACAAGTGGAGGAGCATCATCAATTTCATCCTCATCTTCCTCAACAAATATGCTCTCTGTCACCGTAAGTCACCAAACATCGGATCTAGTCTGCAGGCTAGTCTCATCAAAAGTGACATTGCATGTCTCTGGACAATGTTAGTTTCAACATTAAAACCCGAAAACCCTCGAATGAGCGGGATAACCTAGAAATAAACCATCACAAGTTCTTGATTCAAATTTATCTAGGTTCCTGTCTTGAGAATAAAACACTTCGATCCAAAGACTCGAAAGTGCGGCCGAGGGTTTTCGCCAAAACGAAGCTCATAAGAAGTCTTGCCCAAAGACGGTCTCGTAAAGACACGATTTGAAATATGGCAAGTCAGAGCAATAGCTTCGCCCAAAACCTCCTCGGTGTGCTATACTCATCTAGCATCGCCCTAGCCATCGAGACTAAGGTCCTGTTCTTCCTTTCCACAACGCCATTTTGTTGAGGGACGTGTGGAGAAGAGAACTGATGCTCAATACCGCTCGGCAAAGACAAAAGAGGCAACGAGGCATTCTTGAACTCCGTGCCATTGTCACTGCGGATTGCTCTCAAGGCACCGTGAAGTTCGAAGCCAAACGAAGAACAAGATCATGATAATGATCAAAGACCTCATCCTTCAAGCAAGAAAGAACACCCAAGAATATCTCAAAAATCATCGACTATGACAAGAATGTACCAATTGCCACCGATCGATCGAACCCTAGCAGACCAACAAGATCCATATGAAGCAACTCGTCCCCATCCGTCGGTCCATGACCATAGTCAATGAAGGGTGTGAGGCGGCAACTTGCTTGCCATGCCTACGAGGAGCACATACAAGATCTTTGATACTTTGAGTTTAGGCAAGCCTCTCATGAGATCAAGGCCGCTAACTCGTGTCGATGATCAAAACCAATGTGCCCCAAGCGTCGGTGCCAAAGCCGATATCGAAGAAGATGCAACTAAACATTTGAGAGATCCGGCAAGAGATTCGTAAAAATCAGCTCCAAATATTCTACCAACTCTAGAAATTCCAAAATGAGCTCACCAAAAGAATCAAGCACCGACAAGCGTTCTTCTTAAATCTAGTCTCATAGCCATCATCAAGAAGTCGTGAGATGAAAGGAGATTGTACCTTAGCTTGGACACAAGAGCGACATCCTTGAGAATGAACACATGCTCACCCCGATCGATCCAGCCTTGATCCGCCTTGTGAATCATCTCCAAGGTGATGAAGTCATCACCATCGCCGCGTGAAGGAAGTGAACCATCTTGAGTCTCCGGTCATGTGGCGTGAATAAATGAGTCAACGAGCCACGTGTTCTTCCTCCTTCCGCGACGATCCTGAAAATCAAGGCACAAAAGATCGATGTGTCTCAATCATCAAGTTAGTTAAAATAGACTTGGGAACCCAAAGATCGAGACACACGTCATGAGTAGTATGCAAAGCGTAATGAGTGTCCTTGATCCTAGTTGAAGTCCTATCATGAGCAATGGTTACAAACACATGAGATGCATTCTGCCTAGGAACATGATGATGATAAGCATGTGCGAGTATATCCTAGACCGGTTTCTTCTTCTTTACATGACCATGTTTCACACAAGCTCTAGGTTGATGAAATAAAGTTCTAGCATGATTAGCATTTTTCATCCTCACGCCAATGAACTCAACTAAATGTCCACTCTTCTCAGAATAGGTGCAATGGTATTTTGTACCATTTGGAAGCACCTTTGTCTCAAAAGAAGGTTGGACAAAACTGCGCAGTTTGAAAGCAATTTTTGCGAGTTGGGTTTTGAATTCAACTAAGCCATTTTCCAAGACCTGAATGACCTTAGCCTTGGATTTGTTCTCAAGGCGAGTTGTATCCTAAACCTTGCTTCTTAGAAGGAGTTCTAGACTTGTCAAGAATCATGTTTAATTATTTTCTCCACTAGAGAATTTTGCAAAGTGTGTTCTCTAGATAAACATTATCTTTCCTAAGATCAACACATGATTGACAAATTTTAGGTTTAATAACCTTTGCAAGCCTCTCCTTATAATTAGCAATTTCAAGCTTAAGAGCAGACATAAAGTACAAGTAGCGAAATTAATCTCGCCCTTAAGCTTGGCATATTTCTCTCTAGTCGCTTTTAAAATGTCTTTAATATAACGCTCATGTTCTAAGCAACGAGAGCAAGAGCGAGACTCTCTCGGTTCGAAACATCCAACTTGCTAGACTCTAAGCATTTAAGACATGGAGCAGATTTGACCTCAACTAGCTCGGCCTAGCATTTTCAAGTTGATGCAAAGCAAGATTAAGAGCGAGTTGCGCTTAGACATTCGAGTGCAAAGTATGGCAAGATGAACATTCATTAACGCCTAGACTCTTAGCATTCACAAGTTCTAATGTCAAATTTTCAACTTGTGACTCTAGATCCTTGTTCTTAACCATGATGAATTTTAAAGCCTTATCCCGACTAAGCAATTGCTCATACATGTTCTCGCATCTAGCGTAAAGGACATCATAAGATAGGGATACCTCATCATCATCATCGACGCCGACTGAGTCGACCATAAAGCACATGCCTGAAGTCCTTGGTCTTCCCTTTCTTGTCTTGAGGTGGCTCCTCCTCCTCCTTGTCCTCCTCGCTCCCGAGTCCACATCGCTCAAGGATTGATCTCCAAAGCGGCAAGGACCGGTGAGCGACCTTCATCACTTGGCAAGATCAAACCTTGATTTGTTCCTTGAGGCTTCTTCCAAGTCGGCTTTCCTCCTTATGGTTACCCTTACCCTTCACTTGAGGCGCTTAGCGAATATGGTAAAGCTCACCACACTCGTAGCAAGTCACAGGGCCACCTCTCTTTTGTTTCTCACATTGTTGTAAGCCCGTGTGACTTTCTTGACTATGAGGGCTAGCTCGGCTCGGAAGACTCTCAAAATCCTCTTCACGAATTGTGGATAAACAGCAAGAGAAAAACCAAGAGGACTCGGAAAAACCATCGAAGCTCTTGAAAGAGGATCACCTACCAAAGCCATGTCATCCTTCTTAGGAAGACTACCTCTCTTGATCTCATGAGTCTTGAGCTTACTATAAAGCGGCTCCAAGGTGAGAGTAGAGAGATCGACGTTCTCCTCTATGGCAAGAGCCTTCATCTCCCACTCCTTGGTGTTGATTGCACCAAGAGGTGAGTGGCATTCTCAGATTGAGAGTACTCAATGTCAACGACTTTCATCCGATTGACAACCTTGTTGAAGCGAGTAAAACGCCATCGATGCTCTCGCCAGACGCATCTCGAATTTGTTGTACTCGCTTATAGACCGTCTCGCGCACTTGTTTAATCTGGGACGATCCTCATGGTAAGTTTCGAGGGTGTGCCAAATTTCATGTGCGGTCGTAAGATTGCAAATCCAAATATACTCTTGTCTACCAAGCCTAGCATATAGGAGATTCTTTGCCTTGTTGTTGTTAGCCAAAGTATTGCCAAGCTTGCGTGGCAATCTCAGTAAAACGAGCGAGCTCGAACAACCTCCCATATAGCTTGTCCTTCGCTCTCAAGGAAGACTCGCATGTGATTCTTCCAATAGGCATAGTCGAGCCCATTGAAGACATGTGGCTTTGTCGAGTACTTATCCATCGCCAGTTCAAAGACCTGTTAAGATCAAGATTGAACTAACCGGCTCGATACCACTTGTTGGACCGAAAAGGCGACTAGAGGGGGTGAATAGGAGCACGCCACTTTTTCAACCACGATTAGATTCAACACAAATTTCACTCCAATAGCTATAGAAGCTATGAAGATCGATATACCAAGACAATGAAGACTAGGATTGAATCCAATCAAAACCTCAAGCAAAACAACCAAAACAACCAAACTTAATTTCCTAAGTGTAGGGCGGTCGACTCTACTCAGAGCGGTCGACCTCTCCAAGGCGGTCCGACCTCTAGCTAGGGCGGTCCGACCTCCACCGATGAACAAAGGAATCACCAAAAACGAAGTTGCAAATAGGTCTAACTTTTGATCTACAACTCCAAACTTCATGAAACTTGGAAAACACCTTCTAGGATGTCAGAACCTATTCCAATCAAGATCGTGAAGATCCATGGAAAAGTTATGACCTTTTCAGTTTGAGAGAGGATGGTTCAAAACCGAGTCAAAACGAAAACTAGATCCAAAACTTGCTCGTGGGTGATTGATGATCAAGATGATCTTAGATGTGTTCCCACATGTCACGACAAGCTAGATCATGAGAAGAAATCAATCAAAACATGCGAATCAAAGAAAGACTCAAAATCACCAAATAGAGATAAGAAGGGCAAATGAACTCATCTTGAAGAGAACTCTTCTTTGGATTGATTTGATAATGTATTGATTACAGCCACTCATACAGATACGCATGGACACAAGATCAAAACATCTCTCTCTCTAGAACCCTATCCTCCACTAAACCTTCCCTAAGCACCTAAGCCAAAACTAGGGTTTCAAGCATGAAAGGATTGAAGGGGTGCAGCCACCTCCCTCCTCTATTTATAGTGGAGACTTAAACCTTCTAGAAGAGTCACCCTAATGGGCTCCCGTTAAGGCCCAAAACAAACGGGTCACACACGCACGCCTCTCGAAGCGCCGTCTTCATCTCCTCTTGACCTACTCCGCTTCTCCACGCCATCTTGCGCCATGAGTCGTCAAAGTCACCAAGGCGGTATTTGGTATAATTACCAAAATACCCTTCTCGATCTTTTGCAAAGACCGAGTCCCATCTTTGTGAAGCACCTCCCATGCTTCGCCACGTGTAGGTTGATCAACGGCTCTCAACATGTCGGCAAGTCTCTCCCATCCGGCCCCACCGTAACCACCATGGCACTTGCAGGCCCTCGCGCCGCTTGATCCAACCCGGCCGCCCGAATCGCCTGCTCGGTCATCCTTGTCTATTCTCGCACCACACTTGAGTTCATTGACTCACCCGCATCGCCGATCGCTCGACCTCGGCTCTCCAAGCCTAGTCCCGATCATCCTCGCCGCTGACCGTCGCTGACCACCAAGCAACCTCGCACAACAATAAACAAGCAAATCGAATCCGGAACAAGTTCTTCACAACTTGACCCACGTTAGTCAAAACATGCATCATGCAACACATATGCATCAAACCCATGACTTTGACCTAACAAAACATCATCGCCACGGTTGGCCGATGAACAAGTCGAACCGGCCGATCGCCGTGGGGGCTCGACCGCCAACCGGCCGGCTCGATCGCCACCACAAGGCGGTCGATCACGAAGGACTTAGCCAATTTTCAACCCCGAAAATCCAAAACCTCATCAAAACTTTAAACCAATAGAACTTTTGCTTGGGAACTCCAAAATTATGAGACCAAGTGTATTAGGATCCTCACTTGTCTACAACACCTATTTTTGGCACAAACCATTCGACCATTTTGTCACGCACGGTCTCGACCACGCACATGGCCGGCCCGACCGATTTGGGACCGGCCGACCGCCATGCTATGGCTTCGGACCGCCTCGCCCGTAATGCCCGAACAGATCTGAAACTTTGTCGAAACCCGTGAAAAGACAAACCGTTAACGCCATTGCCAATTGTCACATCATCCTAAGATCTGGAGCATATCCCCATGATATCCACAGTTATATAGTATTATGTGTACATATCATCTGATAGAATTGATGTGAATAGTATGGCCCATTGTGTATGTGATGCATGTATGGATTTTTCATGGCCTGTGTGTCATATTGCGATTATAGCCATCAAGCTACATATTGTTGTATAACAGTCTGCGTGCCGACATGTGGTGGTTGATATTATCATATGTAATTCATTACTATCTTTTAGGAGTAATTGCTTCGTAGATGAATGTGGTGATTTCAAGCATGATGGTTCGGTGGATATGAAGCATGGTGATGGAGATTGTCATGTTAAGGGTCATACTATTTCACAGTTTAATATGATTACCTGTGAATGTTTATTTTGTTCATGTTATGCTATTGATCATGTTTTATCATTAGATGTTTTAACATGGTAAAGTAGTATCCCTCAAGAAAAATTAAGTAAATTTGATGTCTTTCCAATTGCTGCATATATCACAATTTTGATCGTTAATTGGTAGGTCTACCAAAGTAGGGTGCCATTAACTATCTTAATAAGATTGGGTGGGTGTCGGATATCCACATACATAGTATTTTTTTTTAACTTGACAAGGCTATCAAAACGGTTTTGGGCCTTAGGGCATAGTGTTAGTCGCTAGGGCATAGAGATGTCACCCAACAGATAAGAGTCATGTGAGATATGATTGGCAAAGGGTTGCTAACCTAAATCACTAGGTTTCTAGTAGTAATACCAAAGCTCACCAGGACTTAATGATATATGAATCTTGAACCCACTATATGAAGTTAGATGGAAACTTGGTTTAGAACATATAGTGGGAGTTTGGAACATATAGTGGGAGTATCTTTTATTAAAGTGTTTAATAGAAGATCCTACATAAATATAGTGCTGAATTTTTTGCATATACACATTTTTATTGTAGATCATGGCACCTAATATTTCCTCATACCTACCTTTAACTTGTGATCTATTCTTGAGAAAGAAAAACTGAATGGAACAAACTTCATTGATTGGTTTCGTAATATGATAATTGTTCTCAAACAATAAAAGAAGGAATATGTTCTAGAGGGTCCCTATCCCGAGGAACCAAAAGCAGATGCTACACATGCTAAAAAAATGCTTATGATAAGCATTGTAATGATGCAGTCGATGTACACTGCCTTATGCTTGCAACATGAACTCTGAGCTTCAGAAGCGATATGTGACCACAAACGCTTACAATATAATTGTGGGTTTGAAAGGTATGTTTCAGGACCAAACAAGGGTAGAGGTACAATACCTCCAAGGTATTATTTTCTTGTAGACTGTCAGAAGGTAGCCCGATCAGTTCTCATATAATCAAGATAATTGGTGACATTGAAAGCTTGAAAAGGCTTGATTTTCTCCTTAGCCAAGAGTTGACTACTAATATGATTATCCAATCGCTCCTTGCAAGCTTTGAGCCCATCATATTGAATTTTCATATGAATGGCATAGAGAAATCAATGACTGAGTTGCATGGTATGCTTAAAGGTGCTGAGGAGATCATCAAGAAAAGTTCTAATCATATAATGATGGTCCAAAAAGACTACTAGCTTAAAGAAGAATGGTAGATCTTAGGGAAAGGGAAAAGGCAAAGGAAATACTCAAGATGCGATTGAGAGTCTCAAGGCTAAGCTTAAGAAGCTCAAGCTAGGTCCTAAGCCTGATACATAATTCTACCATTATCATGAGACTGTGCATTAGAAGAGAAATTGTAATAAGCATTTGGCAGAGATGAAAAAGAACAAAGGAAGTAAAACTTCCAATTCATGTATAAATATTATAGAAATTAATTTTGCCACTTCTTCTACATATTTTTGGGTATTCGATACCGAATCGGTTACTCATATTTCCAATTCGATGCAGGGACTGATAAGGAGTAGAAGTTTAGTAAGAGGCGAGGTTGATCTTTGCGTGGGCAATGGAGCAGGAGTTGCTGCGTTAGCTATTGGCACTTTACCATTAGTTTTACTCTCAATATTAGTTATAAAATTAAATAATTGTTATTATGTTCCTGCCTTAAGCAAAAATATCATTTTCTGTTTCATGTTTAGGAGTAGATAGTTATGAGTTCAGAATAAAGAACAATTGTTGTTCAATTTATTTTGAAGATATGTTTTACGGTCATACTCCATTTGTGAATGGATTATATGTTTGGAATCTTGAAGATGTGTCTGTCTATAGCATTAGTGCTAAGAAACTTTCATCTAATGATTTGAATACCACTTTTATTTGCCATTGTTGTCTACGTCATATAGATGAGAAGCGCATAATGAAGCTCCATAAAGATGATCATCTAAACTCATTTGATTTTTAATCATTTGAAACATGTGAATCTTGTTTACTTGGCAAAATGACAAAGACACCTTTCACAGCTATAGATGAGAAGGCAAGTGACTTATTGGCCCTTGTACATACAGGTGTATGTGGACCAATGAGCACTTCGGTTAGAGGTGGTTTTCAATACTTCATAACTTTTACTGATGACTTTAGTAGATATGGTTACATCTACTTAATCAGGCATAAGTCTGAATCCTTTGAAAATTTGAAGGAACTTCAGAATGGGATACAGAATCAACTTGGTAAGACAATTAAATATCCACCATCAGATCATGGCGGTGAATATTTGAGCCATGAGTTTGGTGATCATCTAAAGCAATATGGAATTGTTCCACAACTTACTTCGCCAGGAACGCCTCAATAGAATGGAGTGTCCGAACGACAAAATCGAACATTGTTGGACATGGTTTGGTGAATGATAAGCCAATCTGATCTTCCATTGTATTTCTAGGGATACACTCTAGAAACAGTGGTTTTCACTTTAAATAGGGTTCCATCAAAAACAGTAGAGACGACACCATATGATATTTGGACCGAGAAGTGTCCCAGATTGTCTTTTATCGGGATATATATGGGGTTGTGAGGTTTATGTAAAACGTTTGACGTCTGATAAACTCACACCCAGGTCGGATAAGTGCTTCTTTGTGGGTTATCCTAAGGAAACTAAAGGATATTACTTTTATAAGCGGTATGATGATAAAGTGTTTGTTGCCCGAAATGATATCTTCTTAGAGAAAGAGTTTCTTTCCAAAGGAGTCATTAATTGGGAGCAAGGTGCAACTCGAAGAAATTCGGGAAGCATCTAAAAATATTTCAACTCCTACCGAACCTCTGCAGGATGAACAAAATGTTGTAGAACCTATAGGCAAGACATCAACCCACCTAGATCTAAAAGGTCACGTCAGTTGTCTATAAGGTATGGATACGACATTTTATTATTAAATAATGATGAGCCTAAGACTTATGTGGAAGCAATGATGGACCCAGACTCTAAGTCATGGCTGGAAGCCATGAGATCCGAGATAAAAATCCATATAACTTGGTTGATCCACCTGATGTTGTCAAAACTATTGACTGCAAATGAGTTTTAAAGAAAAAGATAGATAAGGATATAAATGTTCACATTCATAAGGCACGATTGGTGACAAAAGGGTTTCAAACAAATTCAAGGTGTTAAGATGAAACCTTCTCATCAGTCGCTATGCTTAAGTCTATCCGGATTATTCTAGCTATTGTTGTATATTTTGATTATGAGATATAGCAAATGGATGTCAAAATGGCTTTCCTAAATGAAAACCTAAGTGAGCATGTGTACAAGATACAACCTGAGAGTTTTGTCGATCCACAGGAAGCTAGAAAGGTATGCAAGCTTCATAAATTCATATATGGATTAAAGCAAGCATCTCGAAGTTGGAACATTCGTTTTGATGAAGTGGTCAAAGGGTTTGACTTCATCAAGAATGAAGAAGAACCTTGTGTTTACAAGAAGGTTAGTGGGAGTAAACTGGTTTTTCTGATCTTATATGTGGATGACATATTACTGGTCGAAAATGATATTACTATGCTTGAATATGTTAAAACTTCATTAGAAAATAGTTTCTCTATGAAAATTTAGGAGATGCAACATATATTTTAGGCATAAGGATATATAGGAATAGATCTAAAAGGCTAACTGGATTAATCCAAGATATGTACATTGACAATGTGTTGAAGCGGTTCAACATGCAAGATTCCAATAAAGGTTTCTTGCCTATGTCATGTGGAATTAATCTTAGTAAGAGTTAGTGTCCTTCGAAACCTGATGAGCGAGACAAAATAAGTAGAATTACATATGCTTCGACTATTGGATCTATCTTGTATGCCATACTTTGTACACGACCAGATCTGTCGTATGCTTTAAGTGTTACGAGCAGATATCAGTCAAATCTAGGTGAAGGTCACTGGATCACAGTCAAGAATATCCTAAAGTACTTACGAAGACTAAGGATGCATATTCCTTGTTTATGGTGGTGAGGAAGAGCTGGTCATAAACGGTTACACTGATGCTAGCTTCCAAATCGACAGGGATGATTTCAGATCGCAGTCCGGGTTTGTGTTTTGTCTTATTGGAGTAGCAGTGAGCTAGTAAAGTTCCAAGCAATGAATGGTTGTTGATTCTACAACAGAGGCTGAGTACATTGCGGCTTCCGAAGCTTCAAAAGACGCAGTATGGATTAGGAAGTTCATTAATGAACTGGGTGTGTTTTCTATTGCTTCTAGTCCAATGGATCTCTATTGTAATAATAGTGGAGCCATTGCACAAGCTAAGGATCTTAGATCGCATCAAAAGTCCAAACACATACTTCGACGATATCACATTATTCGTGAGATTGTTGAAAGAGGTGATGTGAAGATATGCAAAGTGCACACGGATTTGAATATTGCTGATCCGTTAACAAAGTCTCTCCCGCAACCTAAGCATGAGGTGCACACAAGAACTATGGGTATTAGATACATGTATGACTGACTCTAGTGCAAGTGGGAGACTGTTGATGATATGCCCTAGAGACAATCATAGAAATGATTGTATCACATCTATGTTTGTGAATTATAGAATAAATACTATAATATTCCTTGAATGAATTATCAGTTATAAAAATTAACAAGTATGTGACTTGTTGGTGAAGCGCTTTAACTTATATGATGTCATTCTAAATGTATCCATGGTCAGATGTCACTGGTCGGAATACTAGTGACTAATCGACCAGCACATGTATTGATTGATGACCAATGTTTCACCGGTCATGGGTATAGGGATATCGAATCAATAATGTAAACACATGTTAAATAGCATGGTGTTGGATTAACCCACCTTGAGATATTATTGAGATTGTTATGATTTTATATGTCATCAGTTGGTCTCAAGTAATGATGATGTATAATCCTTAGACCTGAGATCAACATGATTTCCTATACTTAAAGGTTGACAAACGCTACTCCGTAATTAGATAGTTATAAAGGTAGCTTTTAGGTATGCTATGAAACATGTAGAGGGATGTGACTTGTCGGATATGGGATTTACCTCTCCTAACATAACAGGAGAGATGTCTCTAGGCCTCTCGATGTGGTTGGATAAAAAAAGTGCATGATCATGCCACTAGTGGTCGAAGAGTCGACTACATGAAATTATCCGTCACTTGATTGGAAAAGTATTTAACAATCCATGGATGACAATTTATCTCACCTGGAGTTCAACCAAATATCGAGAGGCAAAGAGAGAATACATAAGCAGATCATTCAGTTCGACCAGATATGGACTGGTTGTATGGATATACGAGTTGGTCATAGACTAGTCGAACATAATCACTAATTGGTCGTAAACTTGTCGTGACTAAATATGAACTGGTCATATAGAGATACGAGCTGGTCGTAACTGATAAGGACCTGGTCATATATCATATTGCATTAGGGTTCATCCGATATAATTTATGTATATTCAGAAATTGTTATGTCCTGCTAGGAACCGCTAACGACTCGTGGTCGGAAAGACGTTTCTGAGTCACAACCGATTACGCATGAACCTACAAGGTCACATATTTAACGGGTTAGAACAAACGAGTTCGGATAGGATCCGTCATGTGTTCTTTATAAGTTGATGCATGCGGCTGTTGGGGAAGACAACGTGAGTTGTTCTACCAAAACCCTAGCCGCCGTCTTCTCAAAGGCCACTTCGTGCGCATTGGTACTAGCACACCAGCGTACAGCGTTCCACCCCTGGACGGGTGGATACCGTAAAGGTAATGCTGCAGTTGCTGCTATACTGAACAAGGATGATCTACGACCTTCACAAGGAACATGATAGGTTGCTGGAAGAGACGATCGGTACCGAGGACGTTGGACGATCGACTACAACTACTTCATCAACGCGCTCGGCGTTGGATTAGGCTGCTCCAACTCTTCTTCCGCTGCACTGCGCGTCTAGTGGTAATGATCTATGATCTCTTACTTGTATGACTTCTTGATTTACGTGGTAGATTTTTGAATCACCGGCTAGTGTAGCCTACTTGTATCCCTTCATCCATATATCGAGGGGTAGAACGTCGTGCGTTGGTGTGTTAACACCAACACGCACAATAAAGCCTTCGGGGAGGTAGCAGCTAGGATTTCGGTGGGTGGTGCAACTCTCATCACAAAAAGGCCCATGCCTCCCCTAATAAAGAGCTGATAACGGATCCAATCCGAAATAGTTTGTTCCAAACCATTAGCTGTGTGATTTGTAGGTTCATGTGTAATTAGCCATGACTCGGAAACTCATTTCCGATCTACAAGTTGGTAACGGTTCGTAGCAAGACATAGTGACTGCCGAATACACATAAAGATCAAATCGGACGAACTTTATGCAATATGATCTGCGACCAAATCCTTATCACTCACGACCTATTCGTAACTTCTTAAAACTAGTTTGCATTTGGTCTTAACCAGTTCGTAACACCTTACGACTAGTTCGCCTTTGGTCTTGACCTGTTTGTGATTATGTACAAACAACTCATGACCAATCCGTATCCCCATATGATTAGTTTGTATTCGGTCGGACTAAGCGACCTGCTTGCGTATTCTCTCCTTCTGCCTCACAATACATGATCGAACTCCAGGTGAGATATATATCATCTATGGACTATTCAATCTTTTTTTGATCTAGTGATGGATAACATCATGTGGTTGACTTTTCGACCACTTAAGGCATGGTCTTGCACTTGATTTATCTGAACACACTGATGGGCTAGGGATATCTCTCCTATTATGCTAGGAGGGGCAAATCTCATATCCGACTAGTAATATCCCTCCACATGTTTTATAGCATACCCGAAAACCTACATTTATAACTACCCAGTTACAGAGTAGTGTTTGATGACCCCTAAGTATATTGTTACACATGTGCGGAATAATGCTGATCTCAGGTCAGAGGATTATACATCATCATTGCTTGAGACCAACTGGTGACACATGGAAAAATAACAATCTCAATAGTGTCTCAAAGTGGGATCAATCCATCATCATGTTGTCTAACATGTGCTCACATTATTGATTCGATGTACCTCATATCCACGATCTATGAAATGTGGTCATCAATCAACACACGTGCTGGCCTATAAGTCACTAGTGTCCCGACCAGTGATTTCCGACGAGGGATCATTTTAAAATGACATCATACAACAAATAATGAGATTGACCAACAAGTCACATAGTTGCTAATCTTTATAAATGATAATTCATCTAAGGAATATAATAATATTTATTCTATAATTCATAAATATAGATATGATATAATCATCTCCACGATTATCTCTTAGGACCATACCACTGACATTTTCTCGTCACTAACTAGTACATGCTTATACTACTAATTTTATAGTCTTATATGCACAAACACTAAGTAAAATTTACCCCTAGTTCAGGCCAATTCCTTCCCAGTAATACAACAGCTATTTCGTCACTATAACCTCGTCGTCGTAAGAAGAGCCCAACAAGTCTTGGAAAGTGTCGGGCAGCTGAGCCACACCGAACGCGTGAGAGCCGTAAGGATCATCGAATTCAAACAAGCTGCGGCTACTGCTGCTGGACTCTGACAACAGTATTGTGTCATGCACGTCCAAGGGCCACATGCTGCTTCCTGCACTGCTAGCGGTCGAACTTGTTCCGAGAGGTGACGACGATGACGAAGTCGCCACCGACGCCTCCACGGCCGGCTGACTAGTAGTGGTCGTGGACGGCTGCTCGATGAGCCCCATGAGCTCGGCGTACAGCTGCTCCGACTTGTGCAGGAGCTCGTCGTCGTCGACGACTGTGTCAAGGGCTGTGTTGAGATTGACGAGGGCGGGAGTAGTAGTAGGAGGAGGAGTGGATTGATCAGATTCTGAAGGGCTGTTGGCGGCGGCGATGCTCTCTCCGCCAGCAGGCGGAGGAGGTGGTGGTGGTGTTTCTCTTGTAGTGGTCGCCAGGTACCTCTTCTTGAGCTTGGTGTTCCAGTAGTTCTTGACGTCGTTGTCCGTCCGTCCGGGGAGCCTGGACGCGATCACCGACCACCTGTGCGCAAACCACAAAAGTTCCAATTAGCAACGTTGTCAAATGTGGGCGGCGATTCATGAAGCATGCATGCAGCTTGGACGCAGTCATTCCTACTTGCTTCCGATTTCGCCGTAGAGGGACAAGATGAGGTGGTCCTCCTCGTCGGTGAAGCCGCCGTGCCGGAGCGCCGGGCGGAGGTAGTTGACCCAGCGCAGACGGCAGCTCTTACCGCAGCGTCTAAGCCCTGCATGCAGGTCGATGACACAATCAAAAGGTAATAAAATAACGATAGGCTAGCTTGCATATGTACGCGCGTGACGTGACTGTCAATTAACTACGTACTCTTATGTCAACCTAGCCAGACAGAGATGGTTTCAGTTCATCGGAAACATTCCACCAAACAGTAGTAAAAAAAAACGATCACGAGCTAGCGAGAGTGGTTGCCCGTGCACGTACGTACGCTAATTCGTTCTCAACTGAACGTAGCACGTACGTGCAGGCATACGGTACCTGCTTTCTGGGGCAGTACGATCCAGTTGCCGGCATTGCCGAACCTCTCGACGAAACTCCTGAGGACGGCGTCCTCCTCCTGCGACCACGGCCCCCGCTTCACGCTCGCCTTGTCGCAGCACGGCGAACGCCCCATCGGCCGATCGTCAGTTTAATTAATTACTACAGACGCTAGCTGATCGTAAGTACGAGGCTGAGGATGTACGTGCAGGCAGCTGATCGATTCATCGTGAGTGAGAGAGATCAGGAATCGGATGCGGGCGGCTATGTTTATATGCAAGGAGAAGATCGCGCGCGTGAGGAGCCGGAGGCGGCAATAGGATGCGGAGGGAGAAGAGGGCGACAGGGGAGCGCGCGGGATTGGCGAGCCCGGTCGCGCCTCCCGGCCCCGGCCGGGGTTATATGGAGCAGCAGCAGGCGCCAGGCCGGCGGCAGCACTTGGCAAGTTGACCAAGCATGCATATTTGTCTCATCCACACGTCAAAGAAAACTTGGTCAGTTTCCTGCTTTGTGTTTTTGTGGGACTTGGATATCAAGAACATAACCGCACTTTTTATGGTTCGGTGGAACGTGCGTGTGTGTGTGTGTGTTTGTGTGTACGGTTCTAAGAATTATTATACTCCGCTCACATCGATTGACTAGTTAATTGAGTTTATAAAAGTTCAAGAAGCGACAGTTCTTTGATGCGCAAAAGATATATACATATATTTAGCATATGCTCGGTCAAGCGACAACGTACTGTCTATAGGCGCGCGCTTGCTTGTGTGATCTGATCTGCACAAAGAGTACTACTATATTCTAAAGACCCAGCGACCTAACTCGATGATAACTTGGCACCTAAGTAGGGAACTAATCCATCGTAGCCAGGTTTGACTTCTTTTCCACCTCGAAATTTTTTTGACTACTTTTGGTTATCCGTCCTACCAACCAGAACGTTCCAAGTTGCTTCTGTGCTATATATATATAATTCATACAAATTATTCCAGGGATTTGCTTCTGTACACTTCTTTAAGAAAATCTTAAAGTAAAATAGTTAATATTATGTAGGATCAAATTGGAATTAACCAAACAAATTAAATTAAATTAAATTAAAAATTTGCCCCCACTTAATATTCGAATTTATATCTGTATTTAATCTTCAATTTGATTTATTTTTTTTGTGTTGATATAGATTTGCCCCTACCACCTACCTAATATTAACCATCTTGCTGTAAGATTTGTAAACTTTTTTAAAAACTGGTGTACTGAAGCAAGGCCTTTTAATCCATTTCGGTCATTGTTACCCGCAACTATATCGGTGTTCTTGGTTCCGCAGAGATCCAGAGCTCTTTATATATATATATATATATATATATATATATATATATATATATATATATATATATATATAAATAAATTATTATTGAAGAGAATGAAACAGGCCTTATACTTCAGAAGTGTTATGAAAGTATTAATTGTAAAAAGAAAAGACAAACATAAAAAGTAGCAATTCTCGATAAATTATATATGTGTGGTATTTGACTGCTGCTACTTTCAAAGAGTTACTTAACGGTTGTAGAAATGGTCAAGTTCAGGTTCAATACTGAACTGGTCTTTCACTCTTCGTGCCAAGTAAAAGGCGGTGAGGCACCCATGCAAAGACGACGCATGCAATGATCAGTGCCTTGCTGGTGTCCATCGTAACTTCGGTCCACAATGGCCAGAATATTTGCATACACATTAAGTAATGGTAACGTCGCAAACAAATTGGTAGGTAACAACCTTAATGGCCGTAAACAATTGGACTGATCATTTAACCTGTTGATCTGGTGAGTGTAAACAGTAGCACCTGGTGACCTCATCATATACTGCAAGACTTCGCAAGGGGGGAGGTTAGTTAGTGTTAGTAATTAATTTGGGAGAGCTCGTTCAAAAATTACTTAGTATGTACTACTAGCTTACTTAGTTAGGACAAATTCAGAGGGTTTTCAATTTTAGTAGTACAAATTCAGAGGCTTGACTTACTTAGTATGTACTACTAGCTTGGTTAGTTAGGACAAATTCAGAGGCTTTTTTAGGACAAATTCAGAGGCTTGACTCTGATCCATTTGATCAGTTGATCTACTAGACATGCGTTAACCTAATACTGCAAGTGTGTTCTTTTTTATGGAAGTGATCGACACTACTATAAAATAGGCCATAGAAAACGCCTCATCACAGCATTTTCTACACAAAATGTGCCATAGAAGACGCCATCACACGCATTTCTTTGAAACCGTATGTGATAAAATAATCACTGCGATACTGAGAATATCACAGACGGTTCGTGGTTAGAACCGTATGTGATTTTAGATTTACAATAACTACTCTCTGATTTTACCATGGCAGCCAATGCTCTCCGTGGTAGGGTTTGGGCAGCCAATGCTCTGCCGTGGTAGGGTTTGGGCAGCCAATCCTCTCGCAGCAGCCTAATCCACTTTCGCGCACACAATCATCTCGCCACGACACAATCCTCTCGCCACGACACACAATTGATGGGCGAGTATTGGCTACCACTGCAGAGGATTGTGTGCCGCGGCAGTGGATTAGCTGCTGCGGTAGAGTATTAGCTGCCCAAACCCTACTACGGCAGAGTATTAGCTGCCCAAACGCTACCACGGCAGAGTATTGGCTTCCCAAACTCTACCACGGCAGAGTATTGGTTGCCATGGTAAAATCAGAGAGTAAGGAAAACCCTAAACTATGGTAAAAATCCAAGCCATGGTAAATTCGAAGAGTCTCATGGTAAAACCTAAACCATGGTAAAACCCTAAAATCACATACGGCTTTATACAAAAACCGCTCAGGATGAGTTCTCATCACGCATTTTCATATTAAGAATCGCTCGTGATGAGATGCTTATCACAGATGGTTCGTGATACGAACCGTCTCAGTGATATGTCATTACAGATGGTTTTTGTATAAAACCGTCTGTGATACTTGGGCGGGGAAACAAAAATTTGCACTTAATGGGCGCGGTCAAAATCTCTATATTAACAGATTCCTTCATCTCCTCCTTTGCCATATCCATCTCCTCCTCTGCCATCTCCGTCTCGCCCTGACCTTGCGCTCCGGCCTCCCCCGAACTCGTCGCCCGCAGCCTCCTCCACTCAAGGCCACCTCGCTGCCGCGGCCTCCAATGACCTTGTCACCCCCTCCTCTACTTCGCCGCCTGCCCTCCCCGAGTTCGTCGTCCGCGCCTCCTCTACCTCCCCCCGGCCTCATCGTCGCCGGCCTCCCATGACCTCGTCACCCCAGCCTCCCACGACCTCACTATCTCTACTCCCCCCTTTTGCTCTGTGATGTGGATTACTACTGTGATGTGTTAGTGCTCTGTGAATGGATTGAGTTGATGCTACTATGATGTGGGTGATGCATGCCGTGTTGTTTTTAGTGCTCTGTGAATGGATTGAGTTGATGCTACTGTGATGCTGCGGCTATTGTGGGAAAGCTAGCGAAAAGTTCAATCCGAAAATCCATATCAGATTCACTCGCGAGGCTCGAGAGGCTCCAGACGAAGTGAAAATCCATTTTTTGTTTTTTTGCCATAGAAAAAACTATCACATACGGCTCTATACAAGAACCGTCTGTGATAGTTACTATCAAAGATGGTTCGTGAATAGAACCGTCTGTGATAGTCTATTTTCACAGACGGTTCGTAAATAGAACCGTCTGTGATAGCCTTTTTCACAGACGGTTCAAAAACCATCTACAATAATGGTTTAGAACCGTCTGCTGAACACGCATGCACATTGTAGCATTTATGTATTCCTAAGTGCTACTGCTAACTGCAATTAAACATCTTTTATATATATATATATATATATATATGTATGTGTGTGTGTTATATTTAGAACTTTGGTCATAATACGCTTCTCACCCACCTTGAAGTTCTCTCCCTTTTCTTTTGAGAAGGATAGATAAGTGGATAACTTGATGTTCTGGTAGTCTCATCGTACGGGATGCTGTTGGCTGGTGTGATTGCACGATGCAGTTAAAAAATGTTAGCCTCTCTAGTGACACTTCAACTGTTATGCTTGTTGCTAGACATACATTGCTCAAGTGTACGTGATAAATGCTTAAAAATATGTCCTACAAGCAAGTCTTCAATTTTTCTAGGGAAAATAGAACAGCAGTTCTTTTTTTGTGAGATGGAAATCAAACAGAACAAGTTGCAAATGTGTAATTAGTCTGTTGCTCTGGAATATCGGCAGCAGGATAAATTAGATTTTTATAATCATGCCAAGAGTCTGCCAGTTCAAAATTTATCCAACTAATATCTCTTTCTTTATGTCTTATGTTTGTTGTTACTCTGTTTGAAACATCGGCTCTTAAAGTATAAGTGAATGGCCAGTCTTTTCTCATTACAAGTTTTTTCGTGAACTAGTTAGTATATACAACTAAATATGGTATCAGAGTCAAGAGGTCTTGAATTCAAAACCCGATTAACGCAATTAAATAATAATAATTGCAGTTCACTTCTATTCCATATTTATGTACTATATATAAACACACACAAAGTTTCAGCAAATCTTATTCTTTCGACGTGCAAGATTGCAACAGATAAATAACTAAAGATGGAGTAGATTCCCCTCGCAAGAAAAAAAAAATGGAGTAGATAGATAGGGGGCGGAACACCATTACATTATTGCCTTATCAGCTATTCATATTTTATCAGTTTGACATTTCTGCATGATCTAGACAATCTATGGGGAAAATTAATTGTGATTTAATTATTACTGTCAAAACCCACGTGCGTGTGTATGCTGTAGGGTTGAGGCAATTCATAAGAAAAAGGTGTATTATTTTTTATAGCTGACACACGGCAAACAGAGCGGATAATTGTCATATAGTCTACATGAGTGTCAGCATGTGTGGACCAAGGCCTCCATCTTAATTCGGCACAGCGTACGCATCGTGAGATAAGTACAAACTTCGTGTATTGTAAGGGCGTGTGCTACTATTACGGTAGAAAATATCATTACAGATGGTTTTGTAACCCGTTTAAATTTATAGATTATTAATAATATAAAATTATCACAGACGATTTGTAGATGAAACCGTCTGTGATTGCTGATGTATCACAGACGATTTGTAGATAAAATCGTCTGTGATACATCAGCTATCACAGACGATTTGTCCTAAGGAATGGTCTATGATATTCTTTTATATTGTTAAATCTATTTATGTTTATTAGCTAACCTCAGAAAATGTTAACCAATAAACAAAAATAGATAGAAAAATGAACGTCAACCGTCTTCATGAAGAACAATTCCCGAAGAGACCATGATATTTTGATTTTTCAATGATTTATTGGGAAATATTCTAATAAAATTTTATCAATTGGACTTCCGCTTAACTTTGCCACAAGTCGACGCTTATAAATAACCATTAGAAGGCCAAAACTTACGATATACTTTACATCTTTCCTACTTCTACTTCATTTTAAAATTTTATCTCCAAACCTCTCTAGTCCGAATAGATTTCTTTATAAGAAATAATCGATCCTTAGAGTTCTTTCACTATGGGTAAGATCGTGGAAAAGATACATTCCACGGATCAAATTGACTTTTCGACCATATCGTGGAAAAGACAAAATCCATGGATCATGACTTCAAGATGGTCGAAAATTCAATTTAGTATACGAATTAAAGTCTTCAAGAAATTGGTACAAGTTAAGAAAATAACATTTTCGACACCGTTGCGTGCTCGGGGGAGGGGAGGAGGCGGGCTCGGGGAGGAGGCGCGCCGGGCTAGGGGAGGAGGGATGCCGGGTTCGGGGAGGTGGCGGCTCATGCTTGGGGAGGAGACGGTGGGCTCGGGGGAAGAGGCGCGTTGGGTTCGGGGAGGTGGCGGCTCGTGCTCGAGGAGGCGACAGCGACGACGAGTTTGGGGGAGGAAGGAGAGTTAGAGAAACTTTATCGTTTGAGTGGGGGCGCGAGCAAAGTACCCTAGAGTCCGAATGTAAATAGGGCTGGACATCAGAGACGGTTCTAATAAATAACCGTCAATGATATTTAGTAATATCACATACGGCTCTTGTTCAGAACCGTCTTTGATACTTCATAAACGGTTTTAAACATGAACCGTCTGTTATATTACCTCTTCACAGACGGTTATCACATACGGTTTTTAGCGCAGTTAGTAATACAGACGGGTGCTAAACCAAAACCGTCTTTAATTGTATTTGATACTGACGATTTTAATCAACTGTCTGTGATAAAATATTAAGTATTAATCTTTTTATAGTAGTGAACGTTGCCCTGGAAAACGAGGCTAAGTTCACTCTTTGGATGTTAGAGCCGACACCAACCATTGCACCATGCCAAGTTTAAGAAAAATTGTTGAACTCGATTCCATTACAAGGTCCGGCTCTAGAAACTTAAAATATAGTACTTTGCCAACTATTGGCCGCTGGGTGTTGAACTCAGACATCAATTATTGCAAACGGTGGGGAAAGTAGCGTAGGAAATCATTTTTTTACTCCTGGATGGATCCCACGCACGCATTTTTGCCTACGTAGATCCGGCGTACTTGGATTTTTTTTAGCTTTTTGTAGTCAGTTTGGTATGATTCTGTTTTAAGTTTTTACAATTCTAACTTCAGTTTACTCTTGAATTTACTTTTATGGGAAGTTGAAATAATCTGAGGAAATATTTGATTAAAAAGTTAACTCTAGCTTCATAAATGAGAAAGATCTTTGTAAAAAAGACTCCACTGCCCTTGTTTTATGACTTATAATCTTGTTTCGTGTTGCTTAACCTATATCAGTTTAATAAGTTGATTTCAATCATACTATGCTTTTATTTATCTAATTTTTCGGTCATGTTATGCCATATTTTCACCCAAATTCGAAAGTTTTACTAAAAAAAACATACCCGAATCATAACAAAAGTCAATAACAAAGATAAATAAAATATTGTATCAAATAACATATAATCAAATCAAATATTGTATCACCTCGCAAATATTCAGAACATCCACAAGAATAATGTATCACCACACAAACTCAAGAGCATTCAGAACAATACTATTCAGTTGAGTCTTCCATTATAACAGCATTTACTTGTTCGTTCAGAAAAACATTACAAAATTATTCATTCAGATAACATTACAAAACATTACAAACTCAAAAGCATTCACTTGTCCTCCGGGCCGGCCGGCTGTTGCTGGTCCTAGACACACTCGAGAATTCTTACAGCAGATTGCCCCAAAACACAAAATCATCTCTCCTGAGTTGCTGTATGCTTTTTGAACAGCTCAAAAATAGTTTTTTTTTAACGTGTAAGCAAAAGTTTTGCCGACCGATTTGATTAAGGAGGGAAAATAAAAAACACATGGTTTATGTACAAATGTTTGATTCAAACACTCAAAAGCATATGTTCCTGGTACGATGGACTGTAGGCACGCTGCCCCCGCAAAGCACCAAACTCTCGTTTTGTATTTTATCTTCATTAGTAGGGTTTGTAGCATGATGCTTTTGTTTTTAAAAACTCTCTGTTCCCATATAACTAGGATGGCCAAACTTGTTGTAGTCTTTCTCTCCCTCGTGCATTGAGAATTGTGCCAAACTCGCTATAGTTTGTCTTACTTGAGACTAGGAATTGGGTCTTGCGGGTTGAAGCCGTCGTGGAGATGTCATTTGCCGTGAATTTCCAAGATACGAGATCCTTGATTCCAGGGTCAAGTGCTACCACATTAAGCTGCTCCCACAAGGATATAAGATCTTGGAGCTCAAAAATAGTTGGCCATCGTTCAAATAGTTGGCCATCTTTCAAGACGCGCATTGAATCACTGAGGCATCCGGCCAAAACCTGTTACTAGAAGATAAGCGCCTCTTCGGCATGGACAGAAAATGGTTTCAAAATCACCAATTAGTGACATGGTCATGACGTGAAGGCAGCATCATCCTTGATGCAGAGTTATCTAATTTTTGGCGGTATACATCGTGAAGTCAATGTAACATTTCTCAAAAGAAAAAAAAGAGGAGAAGGAGGAGGAGAAGAAGAAGAAGAAGAAAGAAAGTCAAGGTAACAGGGCACGTCCCCCGGACGATCTGGAAGGTGCTTGTGCGGGCACGACAAGACTAACTTTTTTCAGATGGATAAAAATACTTTTGTGTAGATTTAGAGTAGTTGTAAATATTGGTAAACGGGAACCAATATGAAAGGATATATAATAAAATTCATGCGACAATTTCATCATAGACCAAAAAAAATAAACTTCCATATATTTCCTTTCCAAAAAACTTGGCCGGTGTCACGGATCGAGTGGATCGGGTGATTTCATGCGACAATTAAGAAAAGGAGAAAAATGGATGGTCATTTTCACGTAGGTCAGTATCACGGTCACCACTAGGTCAATAGAGCAGTTGCTTCATCTTGCAGCGAAGTATTGGTATGGGTACATATATCCCTGAAGTAGGCGATTCGCATAAGCTCTTCTCAGGTCTCACCAACCGAAGGATATTCCTTCTTTTTTAACAGCTAGTATCTAGGGGCGGCGTAAGCATGAGATACGTCCTCTTAACAATAAGTTAAGATGCATCATTCCGCAGAAGAACAAGGAAGTAAAAGAGAAATATGTACAGTTGTATGGCGCTTGTTGGAGCCTCCCAGATCGAGAATATATCATAAGAGTCTAACACTTATTAAAAGAAAAGAAAAATCGACGAAATGGATTGTAAAAAGAAACTAGGACTGCATATTGATTGATTCTGAGGCAAAATACAATTTATATATTACAAAAAACTGCAAAGTGTTGCTGCCCAGGATCGAACTGGAGACCTTCAGTGTGTAAGACTGACGTGATAACCACTACACCACAGCAACGTTTCGTGTTACACGTGCGTGATAACCTTATTTAGATATTTAAATGCGGGTCAAAATGACAATTGAGAGTACCCCCCCCCCCCCCCTAATAGAACGGTCCCCTAACATTTGTCATTATGTAGATTGCAATATGTTATTTACCACTCTATACAATTTTAAATTATTATTTTGCCACTTTGAAGTTTTTATCCCATTTTCACCTTTTCAGGCCAATTACCCTCACGTGAAAAGATCGAAATGCCCCCTGGGTCACATGACCTGGCACGAGCTGGTCTGGTGGCGCCTTAACCGGTCGGCATCACTCTCCCTCTCGCAAACCTAGCTCCACTCGCACCGAATACAATTCCTAGCTAGCTTGTGGTGGCGGCCAAGGCGACTGGAGGACGGCGACGGTGTGCTACCGCGGAGGAAGACGACAGCCATGTCTCAGGGGTCCTCCTCGGTGCGAGCAAGTAAGGGCACGGAGCCGAAGCATGGAACGACGGGTCTTCCCTTGATTCTATACCCCGTATGCGAGGAATATGAGGTCGTTGAGCGCGTCTCGAACACTAAGGTGAATCCTCGCAAGTAGTTCTTTAAGTGTCCAAGGAATGAGCCTAATGTAAGTAAATTTCGTTTGCATCTTGTTGATTGGCATCCCTTTTTTATTCGGTTTTAGCCCTCGTTGATTTGTACCCCTTCCTGATGTTTAGCAGATGTCCGGTAAATGCACTTTCTTCATGTAGCTCGAACGATATCAAGCTCACCTTGTTGAGATCGGTCAACTCAACATGGTCAATACCTACCCCGAGGATACAATTCCAGAACTTTTTGAGTTGTCTGACAAGCTCAGGGAAGATGTGAAATCCCTGAAAGAGGGGATAACCGAGTTGAAGGAGTACATTGATGGTATGAAAATGAGTAGGCAGAACCTAGGAGGGGGAAATTCTGAAGTTTGTGTGTGTAGTGAATGTGATCCTAGTTGTGCTACTTGTGATGGTACTATTATTCAAGTAGTTATATGATCAGGGAAGATGTTCTATTTGTGCTATAAGAACTGAATGATGTGAGTTTGGTTATCCCTTTTGGGTCTGAATGAATGCATTACTGAATGGTTGTTTTTATTTCATTAATGACTGGCTGCATGTATGTCGCTCTCCCTCGTCGCCTGTTGGATGGCCAGCACGATTAGCTCGAACCGGAGGTTCTTTGGGCGTGTTGCCTGCTCTGATACCACGTGTAGTCGAACCTCCTTCCGACCACGTGTAGTCGGACCTCCTTCCGACCAGGATGTAGTTGAACCTCCTTCCGACCATGTAGTTGAAACCCCTTCCGACCAGGTAGTCGAAACCCCTCCGGCCAAGATGTAGTCGAACCTCTTTCCGACCACGTGTATGTAACACCCCAAAATGTCTGAATGCAAAAATGTGGGATTTTTAAACTGCTCATGTGTCATTTATTGCCATGCTTTCACAAAGATTGTTGAGAACTATTTGAGCTGCATTTTTCTTCTTTCCCGACACAAGTGAAACCTAAGATAGAAACCTTAGAATCAGAATCATGTTCAAGAGCCAATTAAAATTGGTTAACAAATACCATATTGGGGTCTATCACCTCTAGGGAAATTCTTAAGAACAAAGTTCATTTTCTTGTCTCCAACCCTTCCTTGTCTCCTTTGACAATGACATGAAGTTGTAAGCCCTCAAGCCCCCTCGTTGTGGCGCCTTCTCCCACCCCCCCTGTACCGCAGCACCGCCGAGGCCCACCCTCGCACTATTCCTCCGACCAATGACCCAGCCAAACCGGTGCAGTCGAGACCACGCCCTGGTTGTGAACATCCGAGCAGACCCAGGTTAGGTGCCAGTCAATTCTGGTGCGACCGAAGACCATCACTGGTCGTGGTCTTCCGAGTGGGCCGGCCGCTGTGTCCTCTCCCTAATGGCGCTAACACTGCTGAGACCGACGCCTGATGCGACAGTATGTGCACCGCAACCGCCGTTGCTCACCATTAAGCGCCATCGCCACCGCCACTCCATCGCAGACTGTGTTGAGGAACCGGAGGTTTACGGAGGATATAGCTATGAATCCCCCACGAACAACCGCCGAACTATTCGATATGGTGGATAAATATGCAGCCGCTAGTGAAGCGGTCGAATGGAGCGAAGCTATAGATCAAAAGGATAAAACTCCTCAATCTGGCTTAGAAAAGCCAGAAAAGAAGCATAAGAAAGTTCTCAAAAAGAAGAAGCATCCGAAGATGGATGGTAAGGAGGTCTTAGCGGTCCCAGAAAAGCTTACCAAAGGTATGAGGGACTATACCGGTCGAGGTAAGGCAAAAATTCCGACCGACGGGTATAAAAAGAATAAGAAGTGGTGCCCGCTTCACCAACAGGAGGGGCACGATTTGCACACCTGCCGTGTCTGGCAAAAGAAGTTGGAAAATTATTATGCAGGTAAAAGCCCCCTTCCCTCAATACAAGAGTTAGGGGAAGCAAGCTCCAAAAAGGACAAAGATAGCGATGAGGAGATGGAGTACCAAGAACCTCAGCACACAGTCGACATGATCTTTGGAGGATTTTCATCGTACGACTCGCGACGTCATCTGAAAGCCGTGGAGCGGGAGGTCAACCTAGCAGAGTCTCCGATCAACATCAAGCCTTCGAGGTGGTCGGACATAGTAATCTCCTTCCGCAAAGAAGACTGCTCCGTCTCGTCGACTCGACCGGGTAGGTTCCCTATTATAGTTGACCCTACCATTAATAATTGTAAAGTCAATAGAGTCTTGATAAATGGGGGTAGCTCTTTAAATATTTTATTCTCTGAGCTCGAAGAAATGCGTGTTCCTAAATCAAAGGTAAAGCCAAGAAAATATGCCTTACATGGCATAGTCCCTAGTTTCATCGCCAAACCGATAGGACAGTGTCTCTTTGTTACGCTCGAAGTCCCGATAACTTCCGAATGTAAAAGGTTCCGCTTGACGTGGTTGATTTTGAGACCGCTTATAACGGATCCTTGGTCGTCCGGCCTAGCAAAATTTCGATAGCAACGCATTACGGTTATCGAGTTTGAAGATGCCAGACCAACGGGTGTCATCATGGTTCGGGAGATCAAAAGATGGCTTATGCCTACGATCGAAGATCTTTAGAACTCGGTCGATGAGCTCCACCGTAAATATTGATTCTTCCGTAATGCGTGTCAAGCACCTGCACCAAAATTGACACCCAAACCATCCGATCGGACAAAAGAGGTGCTACTCGACAAAGGCGCTTCTCCGAGACGCCAGTTGGGAGACACCGATGTGTCTATTCCAAATCATCGACGGTGAAGGGCTCAACCTAAATAGGAAGAGTCGCCGCCTCTTTCCTCCGAGCAAACCAGACGCTACCGATGATGTCCGACATGCCCGAGTACCTGTGAAGTGATCGAGCACAGTGGCTCTCCACCGACAAAAACCGGCCAAGGTGGCTAAGGTGTTTTGCACTGACGGAAGGAAGCAATCCAATGAGATTGACAAGCTCCTCAAAGTGGATTTATTCGTGAAGTCCATCACCCTCAGTGGCTTGCCAATCCTGTAATGGTTAAAAAGAATAATGAGAAATGACGAATGTGTATAGACTTCACAGATCTTAATAAAGCTTGTCCGAAGGATGATTTTCCCCTTCCTCGCATTGATCAGCTTGTAGACTCCACCTCCGGGAGCGAGTTACTGAGTTTTTTATATGCATATTCAGGGTACCACCAGATTAACATGAGTAAAGAAGATGAGGTGAAAACTTCCTTCATCACTCCATATGGCACTTACTGTTATGTTAAGATACCTTTTGGTCTCAAAAATGTTGGTGCAACTTTTCAAAAGTTAATGCAGAAAACTTTCAGCCCGCAGGTAGGTCAAAATTTAGAAGCTTATGTGGATGACTTAGTTGTGAAAAGAATCAACGCTGGCGATCATATTCTTGACCTACAAGAAACTTTCAACAACTTGAGAAGACATAACCTCAAGTTGAATCCGGAGAAATGCGTGTTTGGGGTTTCCGCTGGAAAGCTTCTTGGTTTTCTAGTTTCAGCTAGAGGTATCGAAGCAAATCCAGCTAAGATAACGACCATCAATCAGATGCGTCCCCCGACAACAAAAAAGAGGTCCAAAAGCTAACTGGTTGTATGGCGCGCTTAAGTCGTTTATAGCCAAAGTTAGGTGAGAAGGGATTACCTTTCTTTAAACTTCTTCTAAGCATGGGAGTTTTGAGGACGAAAGAAGCCAACGGCCTTTGAAAAACTCAAAGAGTACCTTGAAGAACCCCTGCCTTAGTCTCTCCAAGACCGAAGAAACACTGTTGATTTACGTACGCAACGCCGCAGTCGTCACCGTGTATTGGTCGAGAACGGAAAACGCTCAACGACCAAAGATATTACGTAGTTTAAGTCTAACATGGACCAAAGGAAAGATATCCACAGTACAAAAGTTGCTCTATGGTCTCCTTATGGCTTCAAGGAAACTAATGCATTACTTTCGTGCCCACAAAGTGGTCGTACCTCTGTGATATCCCTAGGTCAAGTCCTTGGAAACAGGAATCATCGTGACTAATAGCAAAATGGGCGCTTGAACTAGGGACGCTCGATCTCCATTTTATCTCACGAACAACTATAAAGTCTCGTGCAATAGCGTAATTCATCACGAATGGACAAACCTGTAACCTAAGCAGAACTCGAGTACGAGCACCACGACGAGTGGACAATGTACTTTGATGGTTCATTAATGCTTAAAGGATCGGGGGCTGGAGTCGTCTTGATATCCCCTACTGGCGAACACATTAAATACGCCATCCAGTTTAACTTTCCCGCTACTAACAATGTAGCGGAATATGAAGGTTTGTTGGCAGGACTTCGAGCAGCTCATTCGCCCGGGATTCGTAAATTACTAGTGAAAGGCGATTCTCAAATAGTAGCGAATCAAGTAGGGAAAGAGTATCAGTGCTCAAGTACCTAGATGTCGTCTTATCTGGCGGAAGTACGAAAATTCGAAAAGCACTTCTTCGGTTTTCAGATCCAACATATTCCTATAAAGAAAAACTTTCTAGCAGATCAGTTGGCACGGATGGCCTCCACTAGGTCAACCGTCCCTCCGGGAGTTTTTCTTGAGCAACTCGATTCACCCTCGGTAATCGAGCTTTCCGAGAACATCAATGGTTCACATCAGGTCAATCCAATTGATTCTGGTCACATAGATGCTCCACAGATCAGTGACGATTATGCTAGAGATTGGATGACATCGATCTACAATTATCTTCAGCATGACCTAATTCCAGAAGATGATGTAGAGGCTGATCGTATAGCACGAAAATTCAAATCATACACTCTAATTGAATGTACCTTGTATAAACGAGGATCTCATGGAGTGTTGATGAGATGCATATCTCACTCAGATGGCATTAAGTTGCTAACCGAAATTCATGGAGAAGTCTGTGGAGCACATCATTCCTACAGAACACTGGTCGGTAAATCTTTCAGGTAAGGATACTATTGGCCAACTGCCCTTCATGATGCAAAAGAGCTCGTGATGAAGTGCGTACAATGTCAGTTTCATAGCCGACAAGTACATCAGCCGGCACAAGCTCTGCAAACAATTCCTCTTTCTTGGCCTTTTGCAACCTGGGGACTAGACATTTTGGGACCTTTCCCAAGAGCACCCGGGGGATTCGAATTCCTTTTCGTCATGATTGACACGTTTACAAAGTGGATCGAAGCCGAGCCAGTTGTTAAAACTACAAGTGAGGCTGCTAAGAGGTTCCTCATAAAAAATGTGATTACACGATTTGGTGTATCCAGTCGTATAATCACGGACAATGGTACCCAGTTCACCAGCGGCAATTTCTAGGAATTCTACGATGACATTGGTATCAAAGTCCATTTCGCTTCAGTTGCTCATCCGCAGAGTAACGGAGTAGTTGAGGGTGGCAATGGTATCATAATGTAGGGGGTCAAACGCCGGGTATACGACCAGTTAATAAAACGGTCAGGAGCCTGGGTTAAAGAACTTCCTTCGCTTTATAGGTCGTTCAGACGACGCACGACCGTATGCGACCGTGAAACACAATTCTTTTTAGTCTATGGGGCTGAAGCCATGCTTCCTCCAGAACTAAAAATCGGTTCTGCTCGCACTGATTGTTTTGATGAAAATGATCAGGAAGAAAGACGACTCGACGACGTTAATTTCCTTGAGAAACGACGAAACCAAGCCTTACTGTGTTCGGCAATATATCAACAAGCTATGCGAAGGTACCACAGTCGTAAGGTACAACCTCGCAGCCTAGCTGTAGGTGATCTGGTTCTCAGAAAAATTCAGAGCCAAGCTAATCGCAATAAACTTTATCCCAAGTAGGAAGGTCCTTACACTGTGGTCGAAGTCACCCGACCAGGTTCGATACGATTAGCCATGTCAGACGGCAGGGTTTTGTCTAATTCTTTGAATATTGACCAACTGCGTAAGTTTTTCGTTTAGTTTTTATTTCATTTCCATTCAGTTTAATAAATAATAAATCAATCCAAAAAGCAAGTGATGTTATTTATATGGCAGAGCCTAGCTCTAGTCGACTGCAGTTCATATGCTTAAGACTATGGAGATTATATTTTTTATTTTCAAAATTCTGTTCTACTCTTGTTTAGCTACTGGTCGTGACACGGAAAACCTCATAGTCAAAGTCTCTCCTTTTCGCATGTGGTTCTCGCCCAATTGGAAGGAGCTTCCTAGCGACGGTCCTTTTCTTACGATCCTCATCGTCAATGGACTAGAGCATGAACACGTATACGAAATACAATCAGATCTTCATTTCTTAACAAGTTCATTTCGACCAATGCTGAGCACTACATAGAAATAAAACCACTTCGCTTATTATATATGTCTTTGCATATAATTTTCTCCCCACAAGAAAAATATTTTTCTTCCGACCATATATTGTCTTAGTAAGTACTTTGATTACGAAAAACAGATTTACAACTAGTCGAAACCTAACGCTGGTTCCGACCAAAAAGATTTCCTAGTATTATCACGATCAGTTTTTTCAAACAATTAGTACATACTTTCAAACAATGGTTGAGACTTAAGTTCATATTCTTGGTCTACTGCTTTTATAGTATAGTTCTTCTACTATAAAACAGTCGGGGGCTAGGTAATATATGATAAGTCGACCGGATAAACAAAAATTATTTTTTCATTGATAAGATAAAGGTAAGTTTTTACACATTTTTTGCATACTCTCTCTCTCTCTCTTTTGCAGGGTTTTTTACTACTAGAGATTGCCCTCCATTAGTCACTGTTGGATGGAGATCCGACCTCCATTTCTTCTGCAACCTTGTCTCCAAGAGGTTTAACTTCCTTGAGAAACTTGGTAACCTCCTCAGGCAAGCAGTTAAAATATTCTTCAATAGCTTGAAGATTGGTAGAGGGGTCGGACGCCTTCAGTTTTGCCAAAGCAAGACTAACTCCGCTAGCAATAGATTCCTTTACGGACTGGGCGTAATTCTCTTTTGTAGTTTTGAGCAAGCCCTTAAGGTCCTCCAAAAGATGGCCAAGGTAATTTACCTTTTCCATTGGATCACTTAAGGAAAGCAACGTTGATCCTAATCCCATATCAAAGATCATTTTGTTGAGTGCAGTAATCTTTAAGTCAAGATTAAGCATGATTGATGCCCCTTGTCCTGCTCAAATTCCAAAGCTTTCTTTACTTTGGTTAAAGCTTGATTTTGTTCTGCATAAGCAAAACAAATATTAGGCTAAAAAGGATCAGAAGAGATATTAAGTCAAGTTTACGACTAAATTACTTTCGGCCTTCTTCTTGGAATTTTTCAAGATTTCTTTATTTCTGGTCGTCAATTCTTTGATCGACCGGTTTTTAGCTTAATTCTCTTCTTCAAGCTTCAGTCTTCTGGCTTTTTCAGCCTTAACTTCTTCTTTTATTTGCTCCAAATCTATCAAATATGATAAGGGAGAATAATTAAGAGAGAGAAATGGAGACATAAGAAAGAAAGAATTAAGCAGAAAAATATTTACTTTCTAATTCGGAGTGTTTCTCCTCCAGAATCTTTATTCGCTCGGTCAGGCCTCCGATCGCAGCGAGGTTTTCAACCATATGCTACATAAATAGCATTTCTTTCTCAAGTTTTTTAATAAACTTCAAAGAGAAACATGAGAGTAGTTGAGGACACTTGAATTGCCATATCATTATAATCGACAAAAATCCTATCAGGATTCGCCTTTGCAAGGCGATCTGATACTCTCCTCCAAGGATCATTAAGCTCCTTATCCTCGATAAATCGAGGAGAGAAAGGGAACTTGTTAGTCCGAGGAGTTCCTTTCTGGTTGGAATCTATCAGGATCTGCAGAGATGCCTACCTCCGCTGATGGAGTAACAATCACCACAGGATTCAAAACGGATTCCAATACTGAAGCAGGCTCGGGGGCTTCCCTAACCACTTCTTCCTCATGATTTCTTACCTAAGGAAAGCCCTGGTCGGAGGTGCCCTCGATCACCTGACCTACTGGAATAACCTGATTGGGAACGACTGGAACTCCAACAGGTCTGCGCAAAGGAAAGGAAGTTCAGAGTTCAAGTTCGCCAAGGATAAAAAAGGTATGCGTTCATATGATAATTTCATTTATAACATACCCGATTATCTTTTTTATCTTAACTCTGAAGCGCGTTGGCTTTTCTTTTCTTTTCAACCAATTTTTCTAGTCTTGAACTGGTAGTGTTGGTTGTACCCTCTACATCCTTTAATGAACGATCAAATATAATACTTTCAACCAACTGGTCGAGAGTAGAATCCCTAATCGTTAGATCGGAAGGTGTAGGTTCATTGGTCACCAAAGCAGTTGTTTCAACGGCCCTTGGCAAATCTTGAGCAACTGTATGGGACTCAATGACTACTGCCTGATTCAACAAACAAAGTTAGTCGGGTGATGAACATATCTTTTCAACTAAGCAAAAAGTATTTCCTTCGGTTACCTACCTCTACACGATCACTAGTGATCGTAAGGTTGGTCGGTTCGTCAATTGGCTCACAGGTCTCCGTGGCCTCATCAATTCTTAGAACAACCGACTACATATCAAAGAGGATTTTTAGGTAAACACCGACCGGAAAAGATTGTAAAGGTGAAAAATAATTATCATGCTTACCCGAAGTCTCTCAGCCCTCTCTCCAGTAGTAGTAACTGTTAAGATCAAAGGGAAACCGGCCTTCTCATTAGGCTCCCAAAGATGTATCATTTGATCCACCGATCTCATCAGAAGACAAGACTGTAATAAAAAAAGAGTTCTTAGGATTATAAAAGTGTTGGACCAGAAAGGTATGCTGGTCGGATTCTTACTGGAACTTACCTTCCCTAGAGTCCTTGGTCGCATCATCACAACCAATATACCAGAGCATCGAATGAGCTCTAGCCTTCAAAGGACTGATTCTCCGTATGGAGAAGTCTCTCACCACGTGCCAGGAGGTTAAACCCCTGACACTCAAGAGATGGATGGCTTCAACTCATCTCCCAATTTTCCCCTCTTTCTTCGAGGAGGAACGCCATTGTGGGTTCTCGATAGCCTTCTTACCGCTGTAATAAAGGCCATCACCCTACGTAATCTTCATGTAAAACTAACTCTTCTTCCATGACAACCACGAAGATTTGGAGTACATTGGAATGTACTCATCAGCCTTCCCGTCATGGAGACGCAAAGTACACTCTCCAGGTGTACCGGTCGTCTTTTTCGCATTCACCAATCTGTAGTAGTACCTGAAGAGATCCAGAGTTGCTGGAATTCAAGTACGCTTCGCAGAGGTAGACGAAAATGCTGAGGTTGGCTATGGCATTGGGGGGCAGATTGATCAATTCCACTCCATAATACTCCAAAACTTGGGAAAGAAATGAGTGAACTGGAGTCTGAAGCCGCATTCGATATATGCGAAATACGTAATTTCTCCATCCTCACCGCTTGGAGAATGTTCCCCAAATGCTGATCTCCATAGGATCATATTTCTGTCGGGTAGTAGCCCAACCTTTTCCAAACCTTCAAGCTTTTTCTCATTCAGATCGGAGATCGACCAGTTGGTGATAAGATCCGACATGGTGATTTCTTTCGGGTGAAAAATTCAAAGGTGATCGGAGATGGTTTCTTGGAAGATGAAGAGGAAAGTAAAAGGCATAGAAACCCTAACACCCAGTGCTAAGGGGTCTTTATAGCCACAACACGGTAACCGCTCTGGGAAAAAATTCCATTTTAACCAGCGGACAAAGAGTTCTTTCAACTTCCAAAGGCAATTTCTTAACTTTAAAAATGAATACGGACCACATGGAATACCACAACATTTAATGAGGGGTCTGCCCGATACGATTGCATCGGGAGTAAGCGTCTATACGACCAATTCATTTAAAGTTCGGGGGCTAACTAACGAGGATTAAAACCTCTATTTATTATTTAATAGATAAAGGACCATATGTCCTCGTGGTCGTAACCCCTAAGGCTAACGACCTCACTGGTCGTGAGGATTCCAGAGGTTACACAATATATAACCTGGTCGGAGAACGTTCCCAACCTTGTTTCCGATCAGTCAAAAGCTCACAAAGCCTTGAACTGATATCTGGATCTAGCGCTAGATATATCCTCTACCGTGTGAAGAATAGAACATGTGCTGTATATTCCATACCACGCGATGATACGTAACTATAAGACATAGGAATACGGTCAAATGGCTCATTGACATATAACCGTACAGCAGTTGACACATTGTTAACTGACATATCTCTCCACTGCACGCTACGCCTCCCAAACAAAGCGCCTCTCACATAGACAACTACCAACGCTTCATCAACTACATAAGGAGGACTGCAAACTGAAGTGGAGAAGGCCCGAGAACAGTGAAGATAAATTGGGAAACACTCTCAGAAGAGCATTGTATTTCCGAGTTAGTCTTCAGTCTAGGTTACATACACCCATTGTATTAGCTACCATAGCAATAAAAGCGCCTCATTACTTTCCAGGAGATACGTGCCATTTTCCTCTTTTTCTTTATATATTCATAAGATCGGCGATTTGATCGTCGACATCCTTCGACTAATAGTCGACACTTCTTCTACTAGTTTGCCGAAACCCCTTCAATCAGTTAGTCGCTGCCCCTTCGACTAGATTGTCGAAACACATTCGACCGATGGTAGAAACACCTTCGACCAGGCTGCCGAAACTCCTTTCGATCAGTTGGTTGAAACTCCTTCGACCAACTAGTTGAAACAATGAACAATAGTCGAAAGAATGAACAGTGGTCGAAACAATAAACAGTAGTCAAAACAAGGAATAGTAGTCAAAACCATGAGGAGTAGTCGAAACAATGAACAGTAGTCGAAATAATCACAGTAGTCGAAACAATGAGCAGTACTCAAAACCATGAACAGTACTCGAAAGTCTTCTCGACCAAATATTCGAAGTTGTCTCGACCAAGTGGTCAAAACTATGAACAAAACTCAAAACCTTCTCAACCAAGAATTGAACCCATCACGCACCAAGTGGTCAAACTAGGAATAGAACTCGAAAGCCCTCTCGACCAGGTATTCGAAACCCATTTCCGACGAGGTGGTCGAAATCTTGAACAGTACTCGAAACAATGAACAGTACTCGAAAACATCTTCTTCCAGGTAGTCGAGACACCACTGACCTGTTCGTTGAAACACTAAATAGTACTCGAACCGAGAACTCGTACACATACTAGTCACTATCTTGAAAACAGCTTACGATACCTACTCGAATCCTATGTCCAACACCGAACATAGTAATAAGAACTAGGGACTTACGAAAACTGCCCAACTAAACCAAGGACACCCCTATTTGGATTTCATTTGGATTTTTGAATGCAAGTCGAATTCATTTGGGCTTATTCGAATTTTGGTTGGATTTTGCGTATAGAACTTGAAGCTCCAGAAGACCCCCTGCCAAACCACGAGCAGGAGCAGCAGTACCACGACCAAGGCGAGTCAATACTTTGATCATATTGAACCCAATCTTTGCAAATTATGTTGCTTTAAATTATAAAGTTGTATTTCTATGATTTATACAACTATATTGGTCTAGTTCATAGTTAATGTCTTAATGATAACTGAGTATAACCTTCCAATCCTTGAACTTGAACATTATCCATTGTCACCCTAGACTTAATAGTTTACATACTAGTTAATAAGTCTGTATCTAAGTGTCGAGCTTAGCCTTGCTTAGATACGTTGTCGTGCGGGCATTAAATTGCCCGACATCAATCTTTCCAAACAAGAAAAGCTGGATTAGGTAGTCGAGGCTGGGAGCCTAGCTGGTATGTTAGACTAAAGGTTATTTTCAAAACAAACCAAAACATGAAAAACTGATTTGGACTTGGGCAAATGGAAAGAGTGGTCAGGCCGTGATGCACGCGGTGGGTATGTGGATGCATCGCCCAAGTCGATAAAGGACCGAGTTCTTGTGATGACCTCTCGTAAAAATAGTATGACCATAAGTCTATAATGGTACGACTGCTAACTAATTTATTCGCCTTTGCAACCTCGCCATACGGTGGATATGTGACGTGCATATGGGTAGGAGGTACAGAAAACCACACACACGCAAATGGAGACCCTCGGGGGCATGGCCCAAGGGGTGATGCCTAGCGGTGTGGGGTTGCATTGGGTGGGCATTGTAAAGGATTGTGATAATCAACTTAGTCGCACCCCATCTAAGTGTGTCTGAGACATTATAAGTTGACTATCTCTTGTGGGTAAAGTGTATAAACTCGCAGAGTAAGAAAACTATCTAGATAGCCGTGCTCATGGTCAAGAGCGTGTTGGGAACTAGCTTGAACTAGCTTTCATTTTTATAAAACCATTTGTGTGTGGGTGTGGAATGAAAGGTCAAAGGGACCCTAGGGATTTGTGAAGGCACTGCCTGGGACCAATGGTAATTACTGTTAGTTCTCAAAGATCGAGTGGATGGAGCCACTGATGGTATAGGAGATGGATCTCCACTAGTACCTTACAAATGAAACTCGGTTTATAAAATATGTTCTTAAAAAATGCTAAGTCGCAGGATGTTCTACTACTTGATCTAATTCAAACCTGGCTTTATGCAAATAAAAGAACTCTGAGCCTTTCCTTGATTAGCCTTGCATCTATGATAACTTGCATTATGTGTTGGCTCGCGAGTACGGTTATGTACTCAGGCTCGTCGTCTAATATAATCTTTCAGAGCCACTCGACCAGGACCCCTACGACTACTACGTGGCAACCGAACCAGACGGTGGCGAGGACGATGAAGCTTAGGCCGGGACCCCTAGTTGCTTACCTGTGGGCAGAGTGAATGGATCCACTACCACTTCTTTTGCTTCCGCACTTATCCCTTACTTTGTACTGACTTTGGATACGGTGGCCTTCGTGCCCTTTTGTAAAACAGTGAGCCGCATGGCCAGTCTAAAATATATTTTGGCTATGCCTGTGATGTGTGATTGATCCAAGAATATATATGTGTGTGCTATCTACTGATTCAGGGAATGACACAGATTGACACAGCAGATTACAAATTACAAATTTGGGGTCTGACAGTGTAGTCGAACCTCCTTTCGACCAGGATTTAGTCGAACATCCTTCCACCTGTAGTCGAAACCCTTGCAATCGTGGATATAGTCAAACCTTCTTCCACCACGTAGTTGAACCTCCTTCCGACTAAGATGTAGTCGAATCTCCTTTCGACTAGGTAGTCGATAGTCGAAACCCCTTCCGACCAGGTAGTCAAAACTCCTTCCGACCAGGTAGTCGAAACCCCATCCGACCAGAAAGTCGAAACGATGAACAGTACTCAAAACAAAAAATACACGATTGGTTCGGGAGCAACTTCAGTGGTTGCCAAATGATACTTGTTCACCAAATAACACTACTTCACCAAATAACACTTGTTCAGCACATTACATAAGTGACAGTACATTACATTAAATCTGACAGTACATAAGTGACCCACATGGCAGTAACTTCATTCAGATGAGCACATGTCATTTCTTCTTTTTTGGAGTTAACTTCTTTCTTGGTCCTCTGCACTAGAGCCTTCTGCACTTGGTCCCTCTGCACTTCTGCACATGGCTAGTTGCCTGTAAAATTTTTGCATTAGGCTATGCTTGGTCCCTGTCATTCAACAATTGATAACAAATAATTGCATACCTTCTAGTTACAGGCCCTAGGCTATGCTCTAGGTCTGGAGATAAGATGATCCTTGGTCTTGATGGTGTTTCCAGTTGGGCATGGTGGCAACCACTGTTTCCTTCCCTTTCTTCTTTGGAGCTCCAGGTTTTTTCTTAGTGGACTTTCTTTTCCTGAAATGGATAATGATGAAAGTGTATATGGCAAAGAAAGGTAATGCTAGCAAAAGAAGTAAATAATTGTGAAAGTGTTTGTACCTTTTGTGTGGTCTATTAAGTGGGCAACCAGTAGTCCTATAGCTCAACTCTCCACGTCTATCACACCTATATTGCCTCTTTGGTGCAGGATTCTTCTCAAGGCAGTTTCTGATTCTTGTTTTCCTAGGTCTGCCAGCATATCTTTTTTGTAATTGGTGGTAGCAACTTGAAACCTAGATCAATCGTTGGCCACTGCATATCAAGAGCTCTCTGTCTCCCTGCCTAGACCGTTGGATATATCAGAGTCACATTGTATTCATCTTGCAACCATGCAAATCTTTTGTACCAATATTTGTCTCCTTCCTCATGATTCCAACTGCCCTATATGCAATCCAACTTTGTGATGTCATGCTAGTTTTCACTCTGCTTGTTGATACGTAATTGTGATCATCTACCATCTTGATAACCTGCATGACAAATGTACAACATTTAGTAACATAAAGTATGCACTAAATTATACTAAGTTACCAAGATTAAAGTTAGTACCCTGACATTTCTTTTATCTGGCATCAGAACAACTACTATTCTCCAGGGGCATTCTTCACCTTTGTATGAACCTCTGAACCTTGTTGGGTTTGATTTGCCTGTGACTAGATCAAATTCTTCATTTATTGCATATTGCTTAATAGCCATCCTGAAGTCTTTCATGGTAGGGAATGTGCATCCCATTGTCATCCTTGTCCTATCCCTATCATACATACAGTGCCTTTCCTCAGGATTAATGTCATCCACTGGGATTTTAGCCCCAACAGGATCCTCTTGCAGCTCATTGATTGGTGGTTGCACACCAGAGTGGGCAACATTGTCAGATGCAGTCTGCCTCTTGTGGCTAGCATCAGTGAGACCCAGCAGTTGATACAACACATCATCTCCCATTGCCACATCTCTGTCATCATCAACAGCTGGTTCATTAATGTGAAGGGTTGACCAATCCACCCTGCCTTCTGATGCATTGGTTGGGACATCTAGTGTATATGCTTCAGTTGCATTGGAGGTGCCTGCTGCATTGGGAGATTTGAGTTGTGACATTGTCATAATAGACTGAGTGGAATCATGTTGGCTTTCATTCAGCACTGGCCTTGATTCACTCCCTATCTTGTTGACAATTTTAACATAAAATGGCACAAATTTTGCTCTCTATCGTGTAAAAAAAACATCACACAACTTAATTGCATTATGAATTAACAACTCTTCTCCATTGTTCTTGTGTAAGCACCACAGCTGCACATCTTGATAAGAACCCCATATGATCCTCTCACCCAACTGATGTGAGAACTTTTTAGGTGTATACCATGGGAGTCAACAATCTATTCAAAGCTCTAACGCTCACATTGAGAGGTGAACAGGTAGGCTACGCTAGCTACAACAATTGATTTTCTACCGTGTTCAACCAGAAAACATACGTGTAAAGGAGTCATAGATAGTTACCACTAGATGCGCTGCGCAGCAGAAGAAGGGTTGGAGCAGCCCGGTCCAACGTAGATACGCGTTGATGAAGAAGAAATAATGATCGTTTCACGAACCGAATGTCTCCTCCTCGAGTCCTACGCAATAGCCTTACGCCGCCAATTAGCACAAAGAAGAATAAAGCAGCCGCCTCCACTGAGTCCACACGTTCGATGGAACGCCGCGCGCCGTGTGCTAGCACCGCGCACCGGCTAGGGTTTCGTGATACGACCAAGGGAGGTGGCGCTGTGGTTCATCCTCATGTACCTGCAGCTCTGCCTCCATATATTTATAGAGCATGCTAATGGACTTCCACGTTGTAGGCCCAAATGAACCCTAGTCCCATATGGATCAATATCCATCTTAGCCTATAAAACCAATTATTTATGATTGCCTCTTGGGCACATCACTAACAATCTCCCACTTGCACTAGAGACAATCATATAGGCAAGCTCTCCAATTCCAACCCCTTAAGTATGTGACCCGTTATGTTCATGTGTCGACAACCATGACCCGAAAACCCTTATCAAGCCATAAGTCAATAGTGGCACCTAGCAGGGCATATTGACTCCTGAATACACATAAAGATCATATCGGCTAAACCTTGATATACACATACTTGGATCCTTTGACACACGATACCAAATGAACTTAAGGCGAGATTCGTGCCACCCTTGTGATAGCTCAACCATTTACTCGATCTTGTGGTGGATTACAACTCATGACTAACCCTTTAGTCACATTGTGATTAACTCTTTAATCACCTTGGTATGGCCATACACTTCCCTAATCCAACCACATCGAGGGGCCCAGAGATATCTCTCCTGTTATGTAGGAGGGCAAATTCCATCTTAATCCGCCACATCCCATTCCATGTTTCATGATACACCAAGACCACTTTTATAGCTACCCGATTCATTTGTAGTGTTTGGCACCCCAAAGCGCACCACTACACACAAAGGAGAAACAATGGCGATTTCAGTCGAAGGATCCAGAGGTATACCACTCGAGATCGCTTGATGGCACATATTAACATAACAATCCCAGCAATGTCTCGGAGTGGGTCAATCCAACACCATGTTCTCTAACATATGTCCACATTATTGATTTGATATTCCTATATCCATGATCCGTGAAACAAGATCATCAATCAATACATGTGCTAATCCATAAATCATTGTTGTCCCACGTAATGACAAAAGGTTAGGGATCTTTAGAATAACATTAAATAAAACAAAGAGTTTCACGAACAAGTCACATACTTGTCAATCAATGCATACAATCATTATTCAAGGAACCAAATAACACCTTATTCAAAATTTCATAAACATAGACTTGATACAATTATCTCCCACTCACACTAGAGTCAATCATGTAAGTATCTAATACCCATTGCACTCGTGTGTGTCTCATGCTTTGGTTGTGGGAGAGGCTTTGTTAACGGATCAAGAACATTCAAACTGTGCACCTTGCAAATCTTCACTCCACCCCTATCAATGATCTCACGGATAAGGTGATAGCGCCGAAGTATATGTTTGAACTTTTGGTGTGACCTAGGCTCCTTTGCTTGCGCAATGGCTCCACTATTATCACAATAGAGTTCCACTGGACTAGACACACTAGGGATCACACCCAACTAAAAAACAAATTTTCTAATCCAAATAGCTTCCTTTGCGGCTTCTGTCGCAATATACTCGACCTCGCTTGTCTAATCAGCTACCGCCTCTTGCTTGGAACTTTTCCACCACCGCCTCCATTGAAGAAGAACACAAAACCAGACTGCGATCTGCTATCATCTTTATCAGTTTGGAAACTAGCATCGGTGTAACCTTTTACAACGAGCTCTTCTTCACCTCCAAAAATAAGAAACATATCCTTAGTCCTTCTAAAGTACTTAAGAATATTCTTTACAGCCACCCAGTGAACCAGACCGGGGCTAGATTGATACCTGCTCGTAACACTTAGAGCATATGAAACTGTTGGACCGTAAAGGCGACTAGAGGGGGGGTGAATAGGAGCACGCTCACTTTTTCACAAATTATGAACTCAATACCATTTAACTCCAGTAGCTATTAGAAAGCTATGAAGATCAATATACCAGTACAGCGGAAGACTAGTATTGAATTCAATTAAACCCCTAAGCAATATAACAAAATCAACTAAGATTACTAAGACTCACAAAGACGCAGGCGGTCGACTGTTATACTCAACCGGTCGGACCGATTGTCAAGCGGTCGACCGGCGTTGTCTCAAGCGGTCGGACCTCTCCAAAATCGGTCCGACCGGTGATGACGGCGGTCCGACCGCCGACTCGTAACCGATCGCAACAAGAAAATCACCGATGACAAAGTTGCAAATAGGTGAAACTTTTGATTCTCAACTCCAATCTTTATGAAACTTTGCACACACCTTCTATATGCTATTGAGGACCTATTCCAATCGAATATTATGATAATTCTTGAACGATCTTGAGCAATTGTCAATTGATTAATGTAAGGTCTAAAACCGACAAGAATGAAAACTTGATCCTAAAGCTTATTCGTGAGAAATTGATGATCAAGATGATGCTAGATAGATTCACACATATCACAGCAAGCTAATTCACGGAAAGAATCAATCACAAACTCATGGATCAAAGAAAGCCCTAAAATCACCAAATTGAAAGCAAGAACGAAAAGAGACTTATCTCAAGCAAACCTTGCATAGATTGATTTCGTGATTGAAGTCGGATTACATCCACACCATCATGGATCAAGAGACAATCAAGGATCACGAATTCACCACAAACCATCAAGAGCCCTAGCCTCCACCTCAACTCCCTAAAGACAATTAGGGTTTTGAAACATAAAAGGCGAGAGAGAGAGAGTGCACCACCATCTCCTCCTATTTATAGTGGAGGCCTAGACTCCTAGGGTTTGACTCTATTGGGCTCCGTTAAGGCCCACTAACAAACGGGTCACACACGCACGCTTCGCAGCGCCGCTTTTAACTTTTGACCTAAACCGCTTCACCATGCGCCATGGATTTGCCAATAGGTCACCCTTGTCCATCTTGTGTCACGCTTGAGTCGTTGACTCACCCGCATCGCCGATCGCTCGACCTCAACTCTTCAAGTTAGTCCCGATTCTCCTCGCCGCTGACCGTCGTTGACCACCAAGCTACCCGCACAACCACGCACAAGAAAACACGATTCGGGAACAAGTTCTTCACAACTTGACCCATGTTAGTCAAAACATGCATCATGCAAATCATATGCCACAATACCAATGACTTTGACCTAACAAAACAACATCGCCACGGTTGGCCGACGCTCAAGTAGAAACCGGCCGACCGCTCCAGTGAGTTTGGTCGGATCACTTCATGGCTTGGCCGGACCGCCCTCGTGAGCGGCCGGACCGCCATTGGGACTTAGCCAAATACAAACTCCCAAAATCCAAACCTTCCGGAAACTTTAAACCAATAGAACTTTTCACCGAGACTCCAAAATCATGAGACCAAGTGCATTAGGATCCCCTTACTTGTCTACAACACCTATTTTTGGCCCACTGATTTGAACACTTTTGTTATCGCCGGTCCGATCGCTTCGCATGGCCGGTCCGACCGATATAGGACCGGCGGACCGCTGCAAGGACCGGTCGGACCGCCTCTGAGCAAGAAGCTCAGAACTTTGTCGAAAGCGCGTGAAACGACAAACCGTAAACGCCATTGCCAATTGTCACATCATCCTAAGATCTGGAGCATATCCCCATGAAATCCACAATTTCCCCCTTGATGAACACATTGGCAATTATCCGTAAAATGGAAGTAAGAGGTTTGAAAACGAAGTTTACTCACAGCCAGACAAAGGCACAACTTGGTCCATAAGCAAGAAAAAGCAATGAAAATGACCAAGCTGGCATCGGAATAGTATAGGCATGTGAGACAAAGCAAAAGTAAGCATAAAAACTTTAATTTCCAGAAACGGGTCAAAATTCTCACATAAGGTCCATATGAAATAACAATTGTTCAATTGACCTATGATCATTGTGAAGATAAAAGAATGCAATTCAAGTTCAGAATATTCAATAAGACAATAAGAATGCAACTCAAGAACTCCCCCTCACTATGATCATCAAATTTCAAATTTTCGCCTCCCCTTTGTATAAACTTCTCCCCCAATCTTCTCCCCCAATAAAGAAATAGAGAATAATTAACACATCTTTTCTTCTCATTTAACACAACTTCTCCCCCTTTGACAATGGATTCATCAAGGAATCACGCCTTCCTCTCATCCAGGGATAACAAATATAAAATAAAAGAAGAAGCAGAAACAAAAAGAAGTAAAAAGAGGAGTATGCATGAAGTGCAATGGAGTGGCTTCATTTTTATATTTTTCAATTTTTGATTACAAGAAGCTTTGGAGATTACCCAAAAGAACAAGCCAGTATCTCGAATATTGCACAAACAAAGATATCAAGCCCGACACGCTAGCAAGATCATGGTAAGACATATATATCAAAGCTAAGCACAAAGGCTCAAAAGTAAAGCGAGAGATTTGATCAATTTAAGCAACGCTCAAATTCAAAGAAGTTCATCAACAGGGATCCTAAAGTGAAATTGGCCATGTCAAAATGTCAAAGTGAGATCAAAAATCTAACAAAGACCACATTAAGAGTCAATCAAGTCCCGTATTGAATCATTTTGCTCAATATTTTGTAAACGCCCATTTGTCAACATTTTTCTCATTTGCATTGAATATTGAAGTTGACTAATGATCTAACTTAGTGACAAGATCCTGGACTAGGAGCCATCCACAAACTCATCCTAAGCTTCACCAAAAGTTGATTAAAGGTATATCTTAGTAAAGAAGATCCCGGACTAGGAGCCATCCACAAACTCTTTCTAAGCTTCTACCGGCGACAAATCTTGAGGTTCATGTCATTTCGACAAGCAATTCCCCATGAGATCGTTCTGTTCATCAAACTATCTCCAAGTTCATGTCATTTGACAAGCGCCTCGTAAGAATAGTTTGGCACAATTTAAGCATAAGACAATCTTGATTTTCATTTTTCACATGAGCGCTTTAGAATCTCAAGAACACAAAAGCTCAAGTAATGGTCAATTTTAGATCAAAGAGCTAACAAAGCAATTCTGACAGGGCCAATGTCACAAGAGGAGCACTAATTGCGCAACTCGCTAAAACATCCACAAATTGCAATTTCTTAGTTTGAGTTGTTTAAAAGGTTCTAGCTCATATAGCAAAGACTTAGCTACACATGTAAAAGCATGATAATTCTAGCAAGTCAACGAACTAGACATGACATTGAGCAAGAATTGAAATACAAACGCTCTAAAGGGTAATAGGCAAAGCTTCATCAATTTTTTTAAAAAAATAAGCAGAAAATCTTATATTACAATGCATTTTTTTTGGATTTTTCATACCATTTGTTGTAACCAATTGTTGGAGTTTTCATATGAATGCAATATGACACAATGAGATGCAATTAAAGAACCTAAAAACCTAAAAAGTTCAAAAGATCACTAAGTTCGAAAAGAACAATAAAAGATCAAAAGAACAAGGAAAGATAAGAAAAGATCAAACTCCCCTCAAACCAACCCATAAGGATAAATTACCCTAACTCGCTTCTTAAGGAGGAAAATCTGTTTGATCTAAAGGCTTGGTAAGAATATCTCGCCAATTGAGCTTCTGACTCTCTGAAGTGCATCACAATATCACCTTTTTCAACATGATCTTTAAGGAAGTGAAAGCGAATGTCTATGTGCTTAGTCCTAGAATGTTGTAATCGGGTTTTAGCAATATTAATAGCGAAGTGTTATCACGTAAAAGAGGAACACTAGCAAAGTTTAACCCATAATCTTTCAAAGTGGACGCTATCCACAAAATCAAGCTCAAAGAACTAGCGCTGAGCCTACATACTCCGCTTCAAGTGGATTGTGCAATGTAAGACCGCTTCCTAGAAGACCAAGATACAAGAGAAGTGCCTAGAAAGTGACAGTGCACGAGGTACTCTTCCTATCTAACCGACACCCCTTAAAATCGAATCAAAACCTCTAATGGACAAAGTCAAGAGCAGAATACCAAATGCCATATAAGAGGGTAGAGTGTAAATACCGAATATGCGCTTAACGGCTTGGCGATGGGAAGTTCTCGAGACGCTCAAATCTTGCACAAAGGCATACCGTGAAGTGAATGTCCGGTCTCGAGGTCAAAATACGTATGGAGCCGATCATGTCATGCAGATTGCTGATCCACGACTTCTCCTTCCTCATCCGATCCAAAATCGAATGTTGCCATGGGAGTGGAAATTGGCTTGCAGATCACCCATGTTGAAGCGTTTGAGAAGATCTTTAGTGTACTTCGCTTGATGGATGAAAGTTCCTTCCTTGCATTGCTTGATTTGAAGTCCCAAAAAGTAATTAAGCTCTCCCATCATACTCATCTCAAATTCCTGGACATAGTGTCGTAAAAGTCGAAACAAGAGCATTAGAGGAACCACCAAAAATAATATCATCCACGTAAATTTGAGCAAGCAAGAAGTCATTTCACGCCTAAGAATAAATAGAGTTTTATCCACTTTACCCATCTCAAAATTATTTTTAAGCAAGAAGGTCTTAAGTCTATCATACTGTGCTCTAGGGGCTTGTTTAAGACCATACAATGCTTTAGATAGCTTGAAAACACGATTTGGATATTTAGGATCCTCAAAACCGGGGGTTGCTTAACATACACTTCCTCATCTATGAAACCATTTAAAAGGCACTTTTAACATCCATCCGATATAATTTAAAACCTTTTGATGCAAAGAAATGCAAGCGAGAATGCGAATGGCTTCTAGTCTAGCAACAGAGCAAATGTCTCATCAAAATCTAACCCCTCAACTTGGCTAAAACCACGAGCTACCAATCGGCCTTATTTCTAACCACGTAACCATCCTCACCTTGTTTATTCTTAAACACCCAACGGGTTACTATAACATTATGACCACTAGGAGGTTCTACTAGGTTCCAAACTTTGTTTCTTTCAAAATTCTCTAACTCCTCATGCATGGCATTTACCCAACTAGAATCAGATAAAGCATGTGATATATCGCGGGGTTCAAAAGAAGCAACAAAAGCCGAATGAGAGTAGAGATTTGGATCATTATACCTGGAGCGAGTGACTCGCTCATGTAGGTTACCTATTATCCGCTCCGAGGATGTCTCTGAATGCGGTGGAGCGCCGGGTGAGATGTCGCTTCTTCGACCTCCATGAGTATCTGCATGATGATGATGCAAAGAGAGCCTCAATCAAGGTGAAGTAGACGTAGTGTTCTTGTATCAATATGGGCGCCTCGACAACGCAGATGAGGGAATGACATTTGCTTCGTCCTCATCTTCCTCCACAAAAATGCTCTCTGTCACCTGTAAATCATCTGTAGCAATTGATCTAGCTCCAGGGCTAGTCTCATCAAAAGTGACATTACAAGTCTCCTAAATAATGTTAGTCTCAGTATTAAAAACTCGAAAACCCCTCGAATGAGCAGGATAACCCAGAAATACCCCATCAAAAGTTCTTGACTCAAATTTATCTAAGTTGCCTGTCTTAAGGATAAAACATTTTGATCCAAAACTCAAAATGCGAAATGAGAGGGTTTTCTACCAAAACGAAGCTCATAAGGAGTCTTGCCTAAAGAAGGTCTCAAAAAGACACGATTTGCAATATGGCAAGCAGTAGCAATAGCTTCGGCCCAAAATCTCCTCGGTGTGTTATACTCGTCTAGCATCGTCCTAGCCATTTCGACCAAGGTCCTATTCTTCCTTTCCACCACGCTATTTTGTTGAGGGACGTGTGGAGAGGAGAACGATGCTCAATACCACGCCAAAGACAAAAAGAAGCAAAGAAGCATTTTTGAACTCCGTGCCATTATCATGCGAATCGCTCTCAAAGCACCGAGAAGCTCGAAGCCAAACGAAGAACAAGGTCATGAAAATAACCAAAAGCTTCATCTTTTGAAGTAAGAAAGAACACCCAAGTATATCTAGAAAGATCATCAACTATAACAAGAATATACCATTTCCACCGATCGATCGGACTCTAGCAGACCAACAAGATCCATATGAAGCAACCGCCCCAGTCCGTCACCATAACCATAGTCACGTATGGGTGTGAGGCGGCAACTTGTTTGCCATGCCTACAAGGCGCACATCAACATCTTTGATGACTTTGAGCTTAGGCAAACCTCTCATGAGATCAAGGTTGCTAACTCGTGTCGATGATCAAAACCAATGTGCCCCAAACGTCGATGCCAAAGCCGTAAATCAAGAAGATGTAAGCAAACATTTAAGAGATCCAAAGAAGAGATTCTCAAAAATCACCCAAAAATTCTACCAACTCTAGAGATTCCAAACACAAGCTCACCAAGAGAATCAAGCACACGACAAGCATTTTTCTTAAAAATAGCCTCATAACCATCATCAAGAAGTCGAGAAATGTAAAGAAGATTATACCTAAGCTTGTCCACAAGAGCGACATCTTTTAGAATGAATTTGTTGTTTACCCTAATTGATCATGTTCCTTCAATTCGCCTTGTGTATCATCTCCAAAAGTGATGAAGTCATCACCGTTGCTCGCGTGAAAGAGGTGAACCATTTTGAGTTTCCGGTCATGTGGCGTGAACATCCGAGTCAACGAACCACGTGTTCTTCCCTTTCGCGATAATCCCGAAAATCAAGGAACAAAGAACGATGTGTCTCAATCTCGGGATTAGATAAACAAGATTTAGGAATCCAATCTTCGAGACACACGTCTACAAGGAGTATACAAACCGAAGTACTATCCTTGATTTCATTTAACATTCGGCTTATGAGCAATGTTTAAATTAAAATGAGACTTGAATCGTCCATGGGCGGTCGGCCGATTTGTCTTTGGCGGTCGATCGGTGACTGTAACAGTCGAGATCGGTGACCACTCAATGGCCGACCGCCAATCGATACACATTAGAATGAGGATGTCTAGAAACATAATGATTTGCATGAGATAAAAATCCTAATCCGTGTTTATTCTTTTCGGTGTTACCATGTCTCATAGAAGCTCTAGGTTGCATGAATGAAATTCTATCAAAATTTTTCCTATCATTTTTCAACCTCACGCCAACAAAGATTCAATCAAATGTCCACCTTTTTGCAATAAGTGCAATGGTACTTGGTACCACTAGAAGACGCACCATTTGAATTAATACAAGGTTGGGCAAAACTCGCAGATTTAAAAGATGTTTTTGCATGTTGGGTTTTGAATTCAATTAAACCTTTTTTCAAGACTTGAATGACTTTTGGGTTTGAATTGTCTTGAAAAGAATTGAATCCTAAACCTTGCTTCTTATAAGGAGTTTTAGACTTGTCAAGAATCATGTTTAATTGTTTCTTACCTTTAGAAAATTTTTCTAATGTATCATGAAGGTAAGCATTTTCTTTTCTCAAGTTAACACAAGAATCACAAGTTTTATCCATAGATTTTTCCTTATACAAAGCAATTTCAAGCTTAAGAGTGGAACATGAAGCACAAGTAGTATTTTCAATATTGTCCTTAAGCTTAGCATATTTGACTCTAGCGACTTCTAAGATATCTTTGATTTCACGTTCTTTTCTAAGCATGAAGTGCAAGGGCTAGAATCAAAACATCAAAAGCAATCAATATACTAGATTCTAAACATTTTTCACAAGGAGCACTTTTAATTTCATTTAGTTCAGATTTAGCATTCTCAAGTTGTTGTACACAAATATTATGAGCATATTGTAACTTGGTAATTTCAGAATGCATAGCATGACAAGATAAACATTCATCGAGTTCAAGAGTCTTAGCATTTTAAGCTCTACTTTCAGTTTGCTAATTTTTACTCTAATTTCTTATTTTTGTCATAACAAATTCAAGCGCTTCATCTTGACTAAGCAATTGCTCAACTATAGAATCATATTTAGCGTAAAGCTCATCATAAGAAAAAGATACCTCATTATCATCAATGTCGTCCGTGTCGACCATGAAGCACATGCCGTGAAGTCTTTGGCCTTCCCTTTCTTTTTACCTTGAGAGATCTCCTCCTCCTTGTCCTCCTCACTCCCGGATCCACATCGCTCAAGGATTGATCCTCAAAAGAGGCAAGGACCCTGTGAGCGACCTTCACAAGCTTATTTGCCTCATACCTTGATTTGTTGAAAGGAGACTTCTTCCAAGTCGGCTTTCCTTCCTTATGATTGCTCTTACCTTTCGACTTGGGGCAATTTGTCTTGATATGATTGAGCTCACCACATTCATAGCATGTTACCGGACCACCTCTCTTTTGTTTCTCACATTATTGTAGGCCGTGTGAATTTCTTAGCTAGAAGAGCTAACTCGCTTGAGGAATACTTTCAAGCTCCTCTTCATGTATAGCGATAAACAAGCAAATGAAAATCCGTAAGAAGATTCACAAGAGTCATCAAAAGCCTTTTGAGAGGATCTGCTACCAAAGCTAAATTATCTTTCTTAGGATGATCAACTCTTTTAATTTCATGAGTCTTGAGTTTACTATAAAGCAATTCTAAAGTAAGACTTGAAAGATCAACATTTTCTTCTATAGCAAGAGCTTTCATCTCCCACTCCTTGGTGTTGATTGCAACCAAGAGATGGGTGGCATTTTCGATTGAGAATATTCAATATCAACGACTTTCATTTGATTAATTACTTTATTAAAGCGATCGAAATGTCATCGATGCTCTCTCCAGACGCATCTCGAATTTATTGTACTCACGCTTGTAAACAGCTTTGGCGCACCTTTTGATTTGGGACGAACCTCATGATATGTTTCGAGAGTGTTCCAAATTTCATGCGCAGCTTGAAAGATTGCAAATTCTATCATATTCTTGTCTACCAAGTGCACCATATAAAAGATTCTTAGCCTTATTGTTGTTAGCCAAAAGAATTGCGTAGCGTGTGTAGCAATTTCAGAATAACCAATGGGCTCTAACAACATCCCAAATAGCTTGTCCTCGCTCTCAAGAAAGACGCGCATACGATTCTTCCAATAGGCATAGTCGTGCCCATCAAGATATGCGGTTTAGTAGAAAACTTATCCATCGCCAAAGTTCGGTGACCTGTTAAGATCAAGATTGAACTAACCGTGCTCGATACCACTTGTTGGACCGTAAAGGCGACTAGAGGGGGTGAATAGAAGCACGCCACTTTTTCACAAATTATGAACTCAATACCATTTAACTCCAGTAGCTATTAGAAAGCTATGAAGATCAATATACCAGTACAGCGGAAGACTAGTATTGAATTCAATTAAACCCCTAAGCAATATAACAAAATCAACTAAGATTACCAAGACTCACAAAGACGCGGCGGTCGTGACTATACTCAACCGGTCGGACCGATTGCCGGCGGTCGACCGGCGTTGTGCTGGCGGTCGGACCTCTCCAAAATCGGTCTGACCGGTGATGACGGGCGGTCTGACCGGCCGACTCCAGAACCGATCTGCAACAGTAAAATCAGCCCGATGACGAAGTTGCAAATAGGTGAAACTTTTGATTCTCAACTCCAATCTTTATGAAACTTTGCACACACCTTCTATATGCTATTGAGGACCTATTCCAATCGAATATTATGATAATTCTTGGAACGATCTTGAGCAATTGTCAATTGATTAACAGAAGGTCTAAAACCGGACAAGAACGAAAACTTGATCCTAAAGCTTGTTCGTGAGAAATTGATGATCAAGATGATGCTAGATAGATTCACACATATCACAGCAAGCTAATTCACGTGAAAGAATCAATCACAAACTCGCGGATCAAAGAAAGCCCTAAAATCACCAAATTGAAAGCAAGAACGAAAAGAGACTTATCTCAAGCAAACCTTGCATAGATTGATTTCGTGATTGAAGCCGATTACATCCACACCATCATGGATCGAGAGACAATCAAGGATCACGAAATTCACCACAAACCATCAAGAGCCCTAGCCTCCACCTCAACTCCCCTAAAGACAATTAGGGTTTTGAAACATAAAAAGGCGAGAGAGAGAGAGGTGCAGCCACCATCTCCTCCTATTTATAGTGGAGGCCTAGACTCCTAGGGTTTGACTCTATTGGGCTCCCGTTAAGGCCCACTAACAAACGGGTCACACACGCACGCTTCGCAAAGCGCCGTCTTTAACTTTTTGACCTAAACCGCTTCACCATGCGTCATGGATTTGCCAATAGGTCACCCTTGTCCATCTTGTGTCACGCTTGAGTCGTTGACTCACCCGCATCGCCGATCGCTCGACCTCAACTCTTCAAGTTAGTCCCGATTCTCCTCGCCGTTGACCGTCGTTGACCACCAAGCTACCTGCACAACCACAGACAAGAAAACACGTATTCGGGAACAAGTTCTTCACAACTTGACCCATGTTAGTCAAAACATGCATCATGCAAATCATATGCCACAATACCAATGACTTTGACCTAACAAAACAACATCGCCACGAAGTTGGCCGACGTTCAAGTAGAAACCGGTCCGACCGCCCAGTGAGCGGTCGGACCGCCATGGCGGCCGGACCGCTCCTCGTGAGCGGCCGGACCGCCCATTGGGACTTAGCCGAAATACAAACTCCCAAAATCCGAAACCTTCTGGAAACTTTAAACCAATAGAACTTTTCACTGGAGACTCCAAAAATCATGAGACCAAGTGCATTAGGATCCCCTTACTTGTCTACAACACCTATTTTTGGCCCAGCTCGATTTGAACACTTTTGTTATCGCCGCCCGACCGCCCCGGATGGCTTGGTCCGACCGATATGGGACCTGTCGGACCGCCGTGCAAGGACCGGCCGGACCGCCTCGAAAGCAATAAGCTCAGAACTTTGTCGAAAACGCGTGAAACGACAAACCGTAAACGCCATTGCCAATTGTCACATCATCCTAAGATCTGGAGCATATCCCCATGAAATCCACAGAAACATCTGGGCGCGTACAAAGCATAGCATACATGATGGATCCGATGGCTGAGGCATATGGAATCGCACTCATCTTCTTTTGCTCATCAAGTGTTGAAGCACACTGAGTCTTGCTAAGACTAATGCCATGTGACATAGGCAAGAAACCTTTCTTGGAATCTTGCATATTGAACCGTTTCAATACCTTGTCAATGTATGTACTTTGGCTTAATCCAATTAGCCTCTTTGATCTATCTCTATAGATCTTTATGCCCAAAATGTAAGCTGCCTCTCCGAGATCTTTCATTGAGAAACTTTTTCTCAATGAAGACTTCACAGCTTCTAGCATTGGAATATTATTTCCGATCAATAATATGTCATCTACATACAAGACCAGAAAAACAAGTGCGCTCCCACTAGCCTTATTGTAAACACAAGGCTCTTCTTCATTCTTGATGAAACCAAACCCTTTGACTGCTTCATCAAAACGAAGATTTCAACTCCGAGATGCTTGCTTCAATCCATAAATGGACTTCTGAAGCTTGCATATTCTCCCAGCATTTTTCGGATCAACAAAACCCTCAGGCTGTGTCATGTACACATCCTCACTTAGATTTCCATTTAGGAAAGCTGTTTTGACATCCATCTACCAAATCTCGTAGTCGAAATAGGCAGCAATCACTAGGAGGATCCGAATAGAATTTAGCATAGCGATGGGCGAAAACGTCTCATCATAATCAACACCTTGAATTTACTTGAAACCTTTCGCCACCAATCGTGCCTTATAGATGTGAACATTTCCATCCATGTCTATCTTTTTCTTAAAAACCCATTTACACTCAATAGTTTTTACACCATCAGGTGGATCCACCAAGTTCCAAACTTGATTATCATGCATGGATTCTATTTCGGACCTCATGGCTCCAAGCCATTTTTCAGAGTTTGGTCCCATCATTGCTTCCGTGTAGCTCTTGGGCTCATCATTGTCCAATAACAATATATCGCGTTGTCCTGTGGTTAGGAGCATGAACTTTTCAGTTACGCGACGTGCCCTTGTAGACCTACATGGGGGCGGTGCCTCCATAACCGGTTGTACAACATCTTGTACATCCTGTTGAGGTTCAATAGGAGCTAAAACATTTTCAGATGTTTCTCGAATTTCTTCAAGCTGCACCTTGCTCCCACTAACACCTTTTGAAAGAAACTCTTTTTCCAAAAAGACACCGTTCCGAGCGACAAACACTTTGCCTTCTTCCGATTGTAAAATAATATCCTTTGGTTTCCCTAGGATACCCAACAAAGAAGCATTTATAAGATTTAGGATGGAGCTTATCAGACGTCAAACGTTTCACATAAGTCTCACAACCCTATATCTTAAGGAAAGACAATCCAGAACGTTTCCCGGTCCATTTCTCGTATGGTTCTTTTCCACTGATTTAGATGGAACTCTGTTTAGTGTAAACGCAGCAGTTTCTAAAGAATATCCCCAGAAGGACAATGGAAGATCGAATTGGCTCATCATTGACCGAACCATGTCTAACAAGGTTCGGTTCCTCCGTTCAGATACCCCGTTCCACTGAGGCGTGCCAGGCAGAGTCAGCTATAGAACAATTCCACACTATTTTAGATGTTCACCAAATTCATGGCTCAAATATTCACCTCCACGATCAGATCGCATAATTTTAATTGTCTTACCTAGCTGATTTTGTACTTCATTCTGAAATTCTTTGAACTTTTCAAACGATTCAGACTTGTGCCTCATTAAGTAGATGTATCCATATCTACTAAAGTCATCGGTAAAAGTAATAAAATACTTAAAACCACCTCTGGCTACTGAGCTCATTGGTCCACATACATCGGTATGTACAAGTCCCAACAAGTCACTTGCCATCTCACTATGACCGGTGAAAGGCGCCTTTGTCATCTTGCCAAGTAAACAAGACTCGCATGTCTCAAATGATTCAAAATCAAATGAGTTGAGTTGACCATCTTTATGGAGCTTCTCTATGCGTTTCTCATTTATATGACCTAAGCGACAATGCCAAATGAAAGCATGATTCAAATCATTAGGTCGCAGCCTCTTTGCATTAATATTATAGACAGGCTTATCCTCAAGATCAAGAACATATAACTCATTCAACAATGGATAATGTGCATAGAGTATATTATTCAAATAAATAGAACAATGTTTGTTCTTTATTATGAACTCATAACCACCATCTTCCTCCAAACAAGAAGTAGAGATGATGTTCTTACTTAATGCAGGAATGTAATAACAATTATTTAATTCCAAAACAAATCCTGAAGGTAATGGACAAGTGATAAGTGCCAACAGCCAGTACAGCAACCTTTGCTCCATTGCCTACACGCACGTCCAACTCGCCTCTCGCAAAACTTCTAGTCCTTCTTAGACCCTGCAACGATTTGCAAGTATGAATCATCGATCCGATATCAAATACCCAAGATTCACCAGAAGAAATTGCAAGATTAATTTCTATAACATTTATACCTGAAGCAGAAGTCTCGCTTCCCTTCTTCTTTTTCAGATCCTCCAAGTATTTCTTATAATTCCTAGACCAATGCCCCTTGACATGGCAGTGGTAGCATTCATCATCAGGAGAAGGGCCAGATTTGACCTTCCCATTTGTCTTTGGCTTAGAGCTAGGGTGCTCATTAGGAACCTTTCCTTTTCCTTTGCCTTTGGGCGTCCAACACTTCCTTTTTTATTCTCCTTCTGAACCATCATCACATTATTGGTGTTTTTCTTAATGCTTTCCTCTGTTTGCCTTAAGCATCCCATGCAATTCAGGTCCAATGATTTCTCCATGCTATTTATATGAAAAGTCGAATGAATCGCTCATAGCTCTGAGGAGAGATTGGAGAACAACATCCGTAGCGATCAGATTAAGGGGAGAACCAAGCTTCTCCAAGCTCTCAATGTAACTAATCATCTTGATCGCATGAGAACTGATTGGACTACCTTCCGCCAGCTTGCACGCAAACAAGGACTTTGAAATGTTAAACCTCTCGGTTCTAGCTTGGTTCTCAAACATGTCACGCGGTCCTTCAATCATAGTGTGAGCATCCGTGATTCTCATAATGCTTCAAGCTCGAGAGGACAAGGTAGCAAGCATGAGACAGCTAACGTCGAGTGAATCATTGCAGTGCTTCTCATAAGCTTTGGGGGTGGCAACGTTTGCACCCTCAGGGAGTTCATCGGGGTAGGGTTGCTCAAGAACGTATTCCCTTTTTTCTTGTCTGAGAACAATTCTCAGGTTGCGGTATCAATCAATAAAATTCGTTCCATTGAGTTTTTCTTTGTCAAGAACAGATCGCAAGTTAAAAACAGAATTGTTACTAGAAGCAGCCATGATCTACAACAGAAAATAAACAAGCAAAGTTCAGCACTATGTGTGAGACCCCGGTTTATCCGGCTTGTAATGCTTAACCATCCATTCGGTCCTAGCATCACAAAGCAGATAATCCGAGACTCGAGACATGTATACTTCCCAGAAATGCAGTATACACACCTCTTTACAAAGTTCATGCATCAATTCCATTCATCCACATAGAACCGAAACACGTAATGTAATGTATATTAATAATATTAAACCGAGTCGTTACAAAAGAGAGGCCAACCGGCCAACAATAAAAGAGACAACAATAATTAAACAGTGGAAGCAAAAGTGCCATAAGATGGCTATAACAAAAGAGCCAATCAGTGTGCCTTTAACCCACAAGGCAACCGACCGGACCGCCAAGCTAGTCGGCGAACCCAAAGCACATCTCACAAAAATGAGGCCCTTGGGGCTCACCTTCTTCCCCTGCAAACAAAAGCAGCCGGCAAAAGCCGGTGAGTACTTTGAATGTACTCGCAAGACATACAGATGGAGTAACAAACCTGTACATATACTACATGCAAGCTCATTGAAGTGGAGGCTGTATGTTTTATTTTTAGCATAAAGCAAGTTTCCATTTGCAATAATATAATAGATTGAAAGCAATTTAACAAATCTGTTTTTAATGTTCAATTAACCGAAAGAACAAAAATAATAACAGTAAATAGATGACAACAACAACCAGGAAGTGACTAACCCAATAGTCACCACAACAATAGTATGAATTACCCATTCATACCAACCATGTCAAGTTTTAATTTTGAAAAACAAAGGTTGTAGTCTAACTCTTGGAAGACCTCCCCAAGCGTGTCCATAACCTAGGACGAGGCTATTCGAATAGTTTTATCCCTGCAGGGTGTACCAACTTACCCACATGTCGGACCGCCTTTTTGCCACATGATTAAGCACATTGCCTTAGGTATGCCAAGACGGCTAAGTCCTACGAGACGCTTCCAATATTATGTATTAACTCGAGTCGCCTGTATGGATAGAAACCCATACGTTGTGTCGGGGTCGTGGCCCACCTCGGACAACTACCCGAATCACGGGTAAAGCCTTGGACAATCGGACGCCTCGAGGTGGAGAACCTTCACGGCAATCCCCACCACCGCACACCCAACACACACACCAGAACACATACCATGTTTCCCACGATACACACACAAAACCTTTCCTCCTGCGACTCGGAGATAACACACGCCAAAGTACTAAGTCAAGAGGGGTCCCATATAACCCTCATGTGGTTAGTACGCAATAGTGCTTGGTTTAGTGTAACAAGATGTTCGGTCCTTGATGACTTGGGCACCATTCCGATCACACCCAAAAACACCACACCAACATACCATTATGCCCAAGTCCAAACTGCTTTCATTTTTCAGCTTTTGATTTGCAAAATTAACAAAGCACAAAGTGCTGGCCATAATGGAAGAATAATAGTTTTTGTGTGATCAAGACCATCGACTAAGCCGGTGGTCGCCCAAAGCTACCGAACTAAGCATGGCTAAGCGTTTTCCAATCGGAAACTACTAAGTGATCCAAGTCCCTCCATCGGACTCCGACCACAGCAAATCACCTAAGCTCATGGTAGTAGAGGATAAACGAGTCCTACAGATTATGCAACTATAGGACGCTAACCATAATTTGACAACAAAATAGCAATGCATACATACGAGTTGAAATCAATATAGTAGACTTGAAAAATAATGGGATTAACATGATCAAACTGCTTGCCTGCTTGCTGTGGGTCAAGATGTTGCTGGGGATCAACAATATTATCGATGTGCTCTTCGGATCCTAACGAGAAAGCGAAAAGCAATCGATAAGAACGAATAAAATGCAAGGACTCAACACCAAACTTTTTTCAAAAATTCTGGAAATCTTACCGAAGCAAGGCACTGATTTAAAAAGGATTTAGCAACAAGAATCAATTGATTTGGATCCTTAATGCTAAAGATACGACCAAAAGAAGGTCTTACGACCAGGTAGTGGTCGTAGAAGGACGTACGACTGGTTACTAGTCGTGAGATGCGGACTTCACGACTAGGTACTAGTCGTAGAAGCACTTACGACCACCTGCGTAGTCGTAGCAAGTCTTACGACCGGATACAAGTCGTGAACGAGCGTGTGACCACGCCATAGTCGTAGTGAGACTTACGACTATGGGGGTGATTGTAGAAACTTACAATCACTCGGTAGGCCTCTCCCTTCTAAGCATAAGGGGCCCTACTGGGAACTACGGGACGTCATATTTACCCAACATAACACTGCATCTGGTCGAAATGACCAAGCCATACCGACTGGTCGAAAGTCCGACCACGAGGCAGCGCCTCCCGCACTCTATGCGCTTCGCGGCTTCTCCGACCCAGTGATGCGACCACGCAGTGCGGCCGAGAGGTATGACTTAAACTCGCCGAACGGCAATGCCAAAGGACAACGAAAACACACTTACTTTCCTATAGGGCAATGCGAAAGTACTGGTCAAGAACGACCAGAGACCCACTGAGTAGCTCGGCGACAGTATCCGAACAGCGGTGGTAAGGTTCTCGCTAGGCCACGACAACTCAGGCACAGAGAGAACCAAACCGCGTGAGAGTTAAGCTCCAAATAGTAAAGGGGGAGCAGAGGGGGCGAAGACTTGAAGAAGAAAACCCCAGCTGCACCGCCTCCACCGGAGCTCCACACTCAACAATGTCGGTCGAAGAGAGGCGAGGGACTGCAGCTCAAGCAAGAGGTGAGTGCTAGGCTGGAGTTGCGTATGCTAAAGGAAGCTAAGGCGAAGCAATGGGGTTTAAATAGAGCAATGGCGAAGAGCAACGGCGGATTTTTCCAATCGGGTCAACACCGCCATGAGAGCACTTGAGAGCGATGGGAGCGGCTTGAGTCATGGCCCTCGAGGATGAGCGCGACATGCATTTAATGCGCCGAGCTAGCCGTTTAAAGGTGGACATAGAGTGGATCGCACGCCATCGCTTTTCTCCTCTGCAAGACGCCATGGCGAGCCCACGCGCGACGGAGAAGGGGACGACTCGTTGGTCGTCGGATTGGAATCGAACAATTTGGGCTAGATCGAGCGGTGTTGAACGATCCCATCGCTCGACCGGTCGAGACCGCTTCGATGCCGATCCAACTACCGAGTCCGATCGGGCGGTTCACAACGACTCCATTCGTTCTACCGTCGAAGGTCGTGCGATACCGATCCAACGGCTCACGACCCTAGCGCCCGAACGATCGAGTTGGTACCGTTAGTGGGCGGACACGCCCGTGGCTCGAGCCCGAGTCCGACTTAAACCCAAGGAACAGTGAAAACCGCTTAGGGTTTGAATTTGAATACTTGATTTTGGAGAATTATTTAAGGTAGCAAGCAAGCTCCAAAAATTATGAAATTTTAATCGAGTTTGTTGACGACCGGAGGAACCTCTCACAAAATTTTCAGAGGTTTTCATACACCGAATTTTCCCCCCAGAAATTCCAGAAGAGGGGAAATAGGGTTTGACCAAATTTGACTTGCCTCCAACAATTATCAAATCATTTCTAAAAATCATGAGATAATTCAGAGGTGTTGCTAAGCCTCCCTAGAACTCTGGAGAAATATCTCCAAGGGTTTGGCACAAAATCTAAGACAAGGAGGTTTTTGATTAGAGTCGAATGAGGATTTGAATTTGATCTTCCCTAATCCTTTTAAAAGAATTACAAAAATGACCAGGGGTTTCAAGATGCAAGAAAAGTTTTAATTTCTCCTGATTTTCTTACACTTGAAACACAAATCCATTTTTGGGATGTTACACTATGTTCATGATTGATCTCTCATTAAATAATTTAACAAAAGACACTCCCATTATATGTTTTGTAATCGTATTCCCTCTAACGACATATAGTGGTCAAGATCCATGTTCATCTAAGTTCTAGTGAGCTTTGGCATCACCGCTAGAAACCTAGTGACGTAGGTAAGCAACGCTTGCTAATCACATCTTGTGTGACTCTTGTTTGTTGGGTGGCGCCCAATGCCCTGGCTCCCAACACCATGCCCCAAGGCCCAAGTCCAATTTGATAGCCTTGTCAAGTAAACCAATACTATGCATGTGAATGTCCGACATCCACCCTATTAGATCAAGAAAGTTGGTGGTACTCTGCTTTGGCAGACATACCAAACAATGATCGTAATTTTATAAGCGCGACAATTGGAAGGGCATCAAATAAATTCTTAATTTTTTTGAGAGAAGCTATTCATTATGAAAATACATCCTCTGGTATGGCATGAAAGAATAGTATGACAGGAAATAAACATCACATGCATATAATCACATTAAACTGTGAATTGTATGGCCTTTTGAATCGTAGTGGTCGCCATCACATGGTTCCACGGTGATGTCCTTCGCCACACTTCCTGTCCTCTTTGTCATCATGCTTGAAGCCTCCATGGTAAAGAACTAAACTATTACAACTAATAGCTAGCAAATGAATTACATGATGAGCTCAAGCATCACAAGTCGACACGCAGGTCGTTGTACAATTAAAGAACAGCCTCAACCCAGTTGTGATTAATATGACACACAGGCCACCAAAACACACATGCATCACATATACATCTATGCCATACCATTCACATCATTCCCTGCAAAAACAAGTTAAGCGTAGAACGCATTCTACCGCCCTGACAAGAATGTGTTTGTATAACAATCTATGCGTGTACGCAAGGAATTACATAGATCGCATCTATGAAATCGCTATGAAAATCTCATCGGGCGGATCAAATCAACCCAAATCCGAGCCATTCAAAATGTCTCAATTTTCATTAAATCAATCACATTGATCATCGCAATCGGTATTCTTGAGGAGACCGCAACACAAGACCTCGATCTGTTGGCTCGATCTATTGATCGTCGCGCAGCTTAGCCCGATGGTGATACCAACCAGGTAGGGGCAAGTCGCCTGTACATCAAAAGAAGGAGCACGAACTAATCTTTTGGCCATATGATGCTATCAACTCATACATATTTCAACCCCTTATGACCGATTGATCTAATCAACCCGCACCAAAAGATCCATCACATGAAACTAGCATAAGACAAGAATAGATCGCATCTACTACAAACAATATATCATCTACAAGCGCATGATCCAGACCACATACTACGCAGTTTTGCTCTGATACCACTGAGAGGTGAATAGGTAGGCTACGCTAGCTACAACAATTGATCTTCTACGGTGTTCAACCAGAAAACATACGTGTAAGGGAGTCATGGATAGTTACCACTAGATGCGCCAAGCAATGAAGAAGAGTTGGAGCACCACCCAACGTGAATCTGCGTTGATGAAGAAGAAACGATCGATCGTTTCACGAATCGAATGTCTCCTCCTCGAGTCCTATGCAATAGCCTTACACTTTTCGCCAATCGGACAAAGAAGAATAAAGCGGCGCGCCTCCACGAGTCCACACGTTCGGGATGGAACACCGTCGCGTGTGTTAGCACCGCGCGCCCGGCTAGGGTTTCGGGATACGGCCAAGGGGAGGTGGCGGCCAGGGTTCATCCTCATGTACCTGCAGCCCTGCCTCCATATATTTATAGAGCGTGCTAATGGGCTTCCACGTTGTAGGCCCAATAGAACCCTAGTCCCATATGGATCAATATCACTCTTAGCCTATAAAACCGAATTGTTTATGATTGCCTCTTGGGCACATCACTAACACACATATTGTCATGCTATCGTCCAGATGCCTAGCTTGATACAGGCCAACTATCACAGATATACTAAATGCCCTTTCCGGATCAATCCTACTCGAAAGGGGGAAAAATTGAATCACAATCCAACTACTACGTTCCTACTTTCCCTTCTCCGAATCACAAACAAAAGCAAACAAAATTGAAGCATAGAAGCAACTGCAACTAACACGACGGGGAGGTCCTTCGGATCCATGTCGTAGTTGGCCGCTGGCACGCAAGAGTAGGTCAACTCGCCTAGGGAAGCTGCTCCACCTTCGAATCCATAAACTAACCTAGGGAAGCTGCTCCGCCGCACAACACCACCAGAGTCTTCCAATCGCCTTGGCCGCCACCGCGCACGAGAGGGAGTGGACCTAGGGTTTTGGGAGGGAGTGCAGGCAGAAGTGGCAAGACAAATGGAGTGGCTTGGAGTTTCGACTACCTGGTCGTGTCTACCTGGTTGTGCTCAGACAGGGAAAGTCAGGAGTATTTCGGTCTTTTCACGTAGGGGTAATTGGCCTGAAAAAGGGAAAAATTGGATTAAAAACTCCAAAATTGTAAAATAATGATTAAAAATTATATAAAGTGGCAAATAACGGATTACAATCTACATAATAGCAAAGGTTAGAAGACCGTTCTATTGAGTGGCATATTCTCAATTGTCCCTTTAATTTCCCTCGGCTCGACACATGAGCGTGCAGGCGTCTCTCTACATTCTATAACCTTGTGCGTAGATTGCTTGGGGATCTGGATACCTGCCCTCTGCAAAGAGGCCCTGGAAGACTGCGAACTGCTTCCTCCCTGGACATATCTGAATCCTTCTGAAACACCAGAATTTGCTTCCAAACTGCCAGATACTACTCGTATGAAGAAAGTCAACCAACAGCAGATACAAATAACATCACTGCAAAAATTTGGCGCATCTCAGCCGTAATATCATTCAGGTCTTACAGCTCAGAAAGGCCGCCAAGGCGCCAAGTATAGTCTGGACAGAATCCAGGCTCCGTCATAAATTAGTGTACAACTATGGAGTTTATACATCCAAGAACACAACTACTACACAGAACTACAACACTCATGCGACAATCATTTTTTCAACATCGTAGGTTTGGCCTGGATTGACTGGCATTCGGCCATTCACTATCTGTATGATGTATTCATGTGTTCAGGTATAGAAGATCGATGAGAAACTGGATCTGGACATCCCATAGAATAGGGTGGGGTGGGCAGCCTGCAAACAGAAACGCCCCAATTCAGCCATTGCAGTGAAGCTTCTTCACATATACAATTATACAATAAACATCGACACTAAAATAACATGATACTGAATCAATTTAATACACAGTAAATATTGATTCCAGAAATTTTGTGATGCCAGAAAACAACTTTTTGGCCAGCAGCATTCATAAGTGCACTCAACATGTTGATTGTGTTCCACCCTCCTGGAACGATTTTCTTTAATCGGGATTTGGGAGTTGGGATATTTCTTACATAACCTATAAACAAAAACTGGTTCTTATGCCACATCTGCCCAACAATATCATCACCCAACTGGCCAACTCACCCAACACCAATGAAACTTGAGAACTTTAACACATTTATGAGCTGTTCCAACTTCTGAACTTGCAAATTCCACGACGTCCTTGGTCAAATGACATGCGAATAGATTCCACCATATATGATACAGAAGGAGTTTCCGATAGCTTAATTTCCAATTCCTGTTAATACGAATATATATAAATACATGGAAGATGCAAGTAACACTAAAAGGCGAGCAAGTGTGTTTACCAGTGCAGCGAGTCTGTCTTCAAAGCTACTCTGACTACTAATAGTTGGCATAAATACTTTCTGATAAGCTTTCCTCAACCTCCGTACCTAGATTTATGAAGAGTCCATAGGAATCTTATGAGAGGAATAAAATGCACATGGTTGCGACTTACGAACTCTAGCTACTAGTGTTATTAGGAATTTTAAAACCAAATCCCTGAAAATGTGGGGAATCCTTCAGCAAATGGTGCAGAAAGTATCTATCAGCTCAACGTTCTGGTGGTAGTTTATAAAAAGAACAGTAATGATAAATTTTTCACATCATGGTTCTTCAGGAGTCATGACAGTTGTTGGCATAATCTGTGACTAGTTTTAATGGACCAAATTATCAGATGATGCATTGTTGAAAAAAGTAAAGTGATTGAAAGGGTGCATTAGAAATTTTCCTTGTGACAAATTTCTTACTATTCTCAGATCTCCTTCCAATAGGGCATTTAAGTTAGTTTATTGTTTCCTCATTGCAAACTTGCAGTGAATGCGATAATATGTTTAAACATTTACCAAAATCAGTAAATGGAACATGAAAACACGATTTTAAGTACTCTCCGCAAAACTTCAATTCAAGTACCAAAGGAAGATAAGTACTGCAAACATGTTATCAATAAGGGCCCCAAGTTTCAATAATATATGGAAACCTCTTGGTCTGAGAAGCCATTGCGCCTAAGACCTTCAAGATTCAGACCACGAAGCTCTGCTCTATCACCTGCAACCATCATGTACCTTGGCACATCTTGGACAACCTGATTCAAATAGAAATGAATGAATGTCGTACTCTGCAAACTTAATATTCAAAGTTTAAACACTGCGAAGAATTGAAGTGCCAGCACAGCCTGAAGACGGTGGGAACTACAACGCCATCAGACTTCAACAAGCACACTGTAGGAAAGAAAATGCATGCAAAATAACTGTCCCGCTAAATGACATTTGGCATGAGTGCCTCCATGCAGAGCAAATTCTACATAATTCCGTATGATCATGAACCTATTTCTAGAAAAGCAACATCACATAAAGTGTATGCTGATTCTCTGACTTTAGCTTACATTCCAGGTTTCATATTTCCTATTTGCGTTCTCGGAGCACAATTTCGTCATAGTTTCTAGGGAGGGTTCATAATACTACATGACATGCAATATCATTTTTTTGCCATAAGAATTGTTCCAATTGTAAGGAATACCGAATACAGATGAGTGTTTATACTTATAGTCCCAACATACCACAGAGCCTCCACCTAAAAACGAGAATGACCCAATATGGCAAAACTGATGGACAACAACAGCCCCTGCAGTATGAGTGTAGTCCTGAAACAATAAAGTCTTATCAATATAGAAATGGGATCTAAACCAACAAAATGTGAAGAAGGCTATCATAGTAAAATGACTACTCACTTCAACAACAACATGGCCAGCAAATAGAGTATTATTAGCAAAGATGTTATTGTTACCAATCTTGCAATCATGTGCTATATGGCAAGACCCCATTATAAGATTATTGTCACCAATAACCTATATAAAAAAAGCTTGCTAATAAGAAGGGGGAAGTGAGCTCAGTAAATATCTTATAATCACAAGGAACCTGAATACCGTGCAGCCACAAGATTTAGAAGAGCGGTGGATAGAGCAGAACTCTCTGATCTCGTTGTTGTTACCAATGTGTAGAAAACATTCATCTCCTGGCTAAACAGGAGGAAAGGCCATTAATGTTCTGCAGAAAGCATAACATTTCAAGTAGCCAAATGAAATGGCCGTCATCTTGTAAGTGTGCATGTGTCACTGAAAACGTTTCATTGAGAAATTCATAAATACAAGAGCGTTTGGTCTTGAAAAAGGTTCATAGTTCATAGAAAATATTTGCATGAATGGTAAGCACTAAGGAAACACTGCACTATGTGGCATCAGTACACCAAAAATCAAGTTGTCGGTGTCAAAAGAAGTAGCAAACCTTATATTTGAGATCTTGGCACTTAACACCAACCACAGCATAGTTCCCAATGACATTGTTTTCCCCAATAATTGTTCGTCCAGGGAGATCTGCACCAAGGATAGCACCACTGCCAGAAAACTAAATTCCACAGTATGAATCGGGGTAAATTTATGTTGTTCACATGTAAAATTGCCAGATCTCTTAAGAATTTGCAATAAGGACTATCCTTGAACTTTGCAAATTTCAGGCTTAAGATTGCTGCTGGCTATGGTGAGGAAGTTCTTCTTCTAAGGTAATAAAGCCCTGATAGAGAACCTAAAGGGAAGTGCACTATTTCCATCCCTAGTCCCTACCAAAGCAATATTTGCCAACACTGACAACAGCCTAAACTTACTTTTGCTTGTACTTCTATCTTTGGACGAAATTACAAGTTTTTTTTTCATGCCTGCTTCAGTTTCAGAATCAGTCTGAATTTTCAATATCAAAATGCAAGCATTTACAGATTTATCGAAGGGGAGAAGCAGGAAGGAAAAATAGGGAGAGATGTCATCTTACGTGAGAACAACACATCCCTCCCCTAGCTCGGTATCTCCCATGACATGGCTCCCAGCGTGTAATTCACATGCATCACCAATCCTGGCTGAAGCCCCCACAGTGCAAAATGGGCCTATTGAGACACCCTACAAAGTGGTTCAAGGCACATACAAATTTTGATTTTTCTACTATAAAACGGCCAGCTAGAAAATACATGCAAAAAAAACTATAGATACCAGAAAGGAACAATTTTTCATAGAAGCAGGAAGTAATCATATTATATTATCGCATTTGCATCAGACAGGCAGAGGTAAGCGCATCTGGCATGAGCCACAAATCCAACAGCCCGCTATAGAGATTCCATGGATTGTTGGTAGTACTACAATTTTGAAATAAGTAGGAGTACACGTACTACATGCACTACTGCTACTATCCAGCAACTCAGCTCAGCCATCCCCGATGACAAAGCTGCGATAGATGGGAGGGATCAATTAGTGTGTGCGAGTGGGAGCGCCGCGCAAGCGGGAGGCTTCACCTGCCCGATGGCGGCGTCCGGGTGGACAACGGCGGCGGGATGGATGAAGTTCGTAGACGCCTCCCTCGCCGATCCCTCGGAAGCACCTGCAGGTCGGTGGGCGTGAGAATCCATCTGACGTGAGGGGGGGTGAAGCTGTGGAGACTAGTTAACATCAGAAGAGACTGGTGAGGGGAGGGAGCACGCGTACTTGCGTGGAGATGGCGCGAGGCGATGAGGAAGCGGGGGGAGAGGAGGTGGCGGGCGGCGCGAGAGGCGGCGGCGGCGGCGGCCATGGGGAGCGGAGCCGGGGTTTGAGTTTGGGAGAAAGGGGAAAGTGGACCACCGGGAATGAGGTCAGCTGGGGTTTTTGGCTGCCGCTGTGTGCGCGCGCGCGTCCATCAGCATTCCAGCGGTGCGGCCGCACGGGTGCACACTGCGCAGGGACATGTCCGGTTTAGCCGAGATTTACCCAGCTTACCACGTGGGCACGGCCGCACCGGTTGCTTCAGCAAGCTCCGCGTATTTCTGCCCCTTGCTTTCCTACAGCCACGTTTCTCTTCTTACAACATGTGCTGTGATATAGACATCCCTCCGTAGACGATATTAAAGACATTTTTTATGCTGGATTATCTATACGTTGTTTATTTAAATCGCCACAATTGCATGAAACTTATAAATTTATTGATCAACGCAAAATTTATCTCTTGTGGTCTATTGTGTTACTTTTTTTTGTCACAACTTAAACACACTTGCATAAACAATACTATGAACGTTCTACACAAGAATAATATTATTATATAAGAAAGGGGTTAGTTCACACACATTGGACAAAGAGAGAATTGTATGTGCAACCACTTTTTTTTTTTCAAGAAACATGTTCGACCCTGCAGTTTATATATTTTACTTTAGTACAAATACATGTTCCAAAAGATAGATTATGAGTAAATTATATAAAATATGGTCAATACAATCATACATAATTGAATTTGTAGGAACGAGTACATATCAAAATTGTCTACGAACATAAGAAAAATATTACATAATAAAGTTACTGAAACTAGGCATAATGTTTTACTTATTCCCAAAGTTTTGCCAACTATGCTTAACTAAATCCCTCTTGAGTTGTGTATGTTACAGACGGTATTCCCCTATGCGGCCGCCTAGGCGGTCGACGCCAGCCCGCCACCACGATTTGACCTTAGTCGGTAGGCTGGGCAGCGGGATGGGAGAGGGGAGAGAAGGAGATGAGGCGGCGGCGACGGGATGGGAGAGGGGAGAGATGGAGATGAGGCGGCAGCAGGATGAGAAGGGGAGAGAAGGAGATGAGACGGTAACAGGATGAGAAGGGGAGAGGGAGACAGGTGGCAGTAGAGAAAGAGACGACGATAGTGGATGGTAGAGCGACGAGGAGAAGCAACTCGGCAAGGCAACGAAGTGATGGGCTAATGGGTTGGGCTAGGCTAGCCGGGCAGGTAAGTGAATTTTTTTTCTTTTTCTTTTCTTTATTCCTTTCTATTCTCATTTTCTTCTCCAGACTACTGGCTCTTCTCATTTTCTTCTCCCGACTGTTGGATCTGTTCCGGCGCCTAGGCCCTAGGAGGCTACCCTCCGCCCGCCTTTCGCCTAGCGCCTAGAGGAACACTGATTATAGACAAAGAGACTCAAAAGACAGCAATAACTACAGGCTACCTTGAGTGTAGACATGACCTAGAAAGTGTGATCTTCACCGTCATAGTATTCATCTCCAACTGGTGCATCCTCTTCATAATACACATTATCTGACCAAAATATGCAAGAATGAGTACCTTCGTACTCAATAAGACACAATGGTAAACATTTATAGTGCAAGGGGTTTCAAAGGATGTCTAACAAGGAGTGTTACATTGAACCTATCGCCGAATAGTACTCATATACTTTTATTTGCAATCATTTTTAGTTAAAGAAAGAGAAGTTGTAAATGGGTTTTCAAGAGTGTAAGTAATGATTCAACATAATCACCAATTACCACATTTTAACCATCAAAAGACTACTTATTCCTTGAGTTTAGGTATCACCCCACAACATAGTTCCATTAGCCGAAAACTGTAACATCCCAAAGTTCTGTTACCAAAAATAAAATTAATAAAGTTATTACTTTATTGGATTTTTTGTAATTTAAAAGAGTTTTATTACTTTTCTTGAATTTCTAAGTTTTTAAAAGTCAAAAAGAAAATTAATTGAGCTTTCTAGGTTTTTATTGTATTTGAAGTTAAAAAGAAAATTTTAATTATTTTTTGGATTTTTTTGAAATTTTAAAAGTTTTTCCCTAATTATTTTAGAGCCAAAATAAATTATTTACAATAATTAATTACCAATTATGAGTTAAAAATATTTTATTTAAGTCCAAAATGACTCGGGGAAATTCTGAGAATTTTTCCATGATTTGTGCATTTTATTTACTATTTTTTGAAGCTTAATTAAATTATCTGAATTGTTTTAATCGCTAAATCTTTCAGAAATCCGAAACAGTGGTTGGGTCGAATCCTTCCCAGGCCCATGACCTCTTTCCTTCCGTGCCGACTTGCTCGACTAGCCTTTCCTCTCTCCCTCTCTCTTCCGTCCAACCCCACCTGTCATCCCCGACCACCCCTTCGTCTTCTTCTGTCCGAATCAGTGCGCCGTCAATCCCGGTTGTAAAGCGCATTGATGCTTCCGTTTCCAATCGAGATCATGCGTAATTATTCTTCACGATCACCTTCCACTCACTGCCGCACTCAATAAATTGTTTCTTCTTCTTTACTCACTTTACCCATCGCTACCGCATCGGCCATTAACGCTCGCGCACGTCTCCGACGTTCCAGCTGCGCCCTTGCCCTATAAAAGGGGGGCACAGCCTTTACATTTCTCCCCTCACTTCATTCCCCGTAACCACGACCACAATGCCCGTCTCTATCCACCGAAATCGAAGTCGAAGCTCCGCCGCCGCCAGCGCTAGCACCGCCAGTTGCACTGCTGTTCGTCGATCTCTAGTGTCGTTGTCTACACTGGGAGCTTCGCCACGTTGTGTTCTACCTCAGGTGTACTTCTTCTTCGCCAGAGGATCATTAGAGCACCGTCGTCGCTTTCACTTGTACCTTGCTACTTCCTTTTTCTTCGCCTCCAGCTACTCTGTTGTGCTTCGCCGCTGTAAGTTATTGCTCAAGGTTCGGTGTCCTCTCCTAATCCTTCTGCGCACCTTCGCGTAGCTCGCTGTGGGGCGCAGCGCCGACGAGCTTGTAGTCGAGTGTCACCGCTGCTGCCCCTAGATAGTCGTAGCTTCCTTAAACTAGATAGTCGAATAGATAGTCGTAGCTCCTTCGACTAGGTAGTCATAGCTCCTTTCGACTAGGTAGTCGTAGTTCCTTTGTAACACCCTGGCTATTCGAAAGCCAAAATGTTACCTAACGAACTAACATACAACCACATTGTGGAAGAATTTAAACAATATCTCAATCCAATAGCATATAAAGATCATCATATATTGGCACGATTGCAAGAATATAATATGAATCCATCCACATATCACAAATTCTAAATATCCAAGTCTACTGAATCAATTAAGATAATTCAATTACTAGACTAATCAGAAATTACAAACAGTTATTTAATCAACCGAAACATAGGGAATGATATCATCCACCATCATGCCCTATGTATTACAGTTCAGTTTTAACGAATGAAAGGTAAGGACAAGTTCAATTCAATGAAAACTAAATATTGTAAAGTGAAAGTAGGAATGTGAAGTGAATGATGTGATCCACGTGACTAAGCCCTCTCATGCATGTCGTCTTCAATGGTTACCTAAAACAAATAAACACGGCAAGAATGAGTCCACAACTCAACAAGTACAACAGAATAAAGTGAACCATGCTGAATATGAACATATCAATCATGGAATAGAATGCGAATGTAGAACAGATGAATAAGAACATAACATCACAGAATAGAAATCGAAGGTAGAATGGATGAAATCATATGAATGAATGAAATGCATGAACTCCACTTCTACCTATACCGGTATAGCTAGTGACACACCCGTCGGTGTTCACTTAGGCCCGCATTTAACAAAATACAGGGATCCAAGGCCCGTATGAAGAACGTTTCATACGGGGATCCAGATCTGCCCACATTGGAATGGTGGGTCTTACGTGCCCATACTGGAATTGATGGGTCTTTTCATTCCACTCCCGTGGATGAAACATGAACAATGAATGAATGGAATGAACTATGAATAATGAAAGACATCATCTCATTAAACATGGATTAACGAACGTGAAAAGAACATGAAGCATTGAATCTACTTATGGATCATAGAAATAACAGTATGAACAACAAGCACTCAGCATTCACCAACAATAATAATTACAAGGTACTTGCCCATGTTGGAATGATGGGACTTCACTACCCACTTCCGTGGTGAACATGGAAGAAGGAATGAATGAATATTTTGAATGTAAATATAGTATCGAAGAACCAAAGTATATCATTTATGAATGGAAATAAGAAATACCGAAATTACCCATTGCATAATCATCAATCAAGTGGAACAAACAACAAACAAGACAATTTAATTGTACTTGCATTTCGAACTGTGATGCATTAGGAGGTAAGGACGAAGCCACTAATTTCGAATTCCCTCCTACACAAACTAATTACTTGAATAAGAAACAACGTGAATATGATGCTACTCGAAACGCTTAATCGCATCAACCTCAACCCAAGGTCTACATGGTCGTTCTACCCAATTAACTTGACAGACTAAAAGGATGACAAACTGAATAGTACTACTAAACAAAGCATAAATTTTGATCTGAGACTTGAAACGGAGTGAGCTCAGATCCTATGGAAAGATAACAAAAATATCCACATTAAACTAGTTGGGTGAATTTTTTTATTCAACCAAAATATTAGGCTAACAATTAGATGAAAGTCTATTGCAGAAACTGCCTAGCATAAAAAGACATCAGTAAAGAAATGATCATAACTTTTATTCTACAAATCCAATTAGAGTGTTCTTTATCAATATGGAAATATGATAAAATTATCTACAAAAATCGTTTTGGGTGATAAGTCTGAATCTGATCCTAAACAAATCATATTGATCATGTTGTCTTTATAGAGCATCAGGGACGACATTAGTGCAGTTGGGTTTAAACTTGATGGTGAAATCATAGCCAAAGATTTTGCTAGCCCATCGATGCTTAGGTATAGTGGACAAACATTGATCGAGCAAGAATTTCAAGGGTCAGTGCGCATGATAAATTGTCTGCCCCATAAATACGGTCGTCAATGGCGAATTGCATGCACCAAACCGATGAGTTCACTCTCATAAGCTGCGAGCTGAACATGCCTCAAAGCCATGGATCGACTAAAGAAAGCTACTTCGCTTTGATTTTGAAGAAGGACGACACCAATTCCAAAGCCTCATGCGTCACATTCAGCGATGAACGATTTAGTGAAGTCTGGCAACGGCAAAACATGCGATGTTGATAGTGCTTCTTGTAAAGCACATAAAGCAGTAGTAGCCTCATCAGACCATGTAAATGTCTCTTTCTTAAGGAGTTTTGTGAGAGGAGATGCGATGGAACCAAAATCCTTGATAAATTTGCGTTAATAACCTGCACACCCAGAAATCCTCGCAATGCCTGGACTGAACGCGATTCTGGCCACTTGCAAACTACTTCGACCTTGGAATCATCCACGGCAACTCTGGTTTTAGAAATCACATGACCAAGGTAAGATATTGACGTTTATATGAAAAAGCACTTTAATCGTTTCAAGAAGAGTTGATTTTGCCAAAGTATACAGAAAACAACTCTAACATGACGAAGATGCTCTAACCACGACTATGTCATCAAAGAAAATAAGAACAAATTTTCGTAAAGTAGTTGTTCCATCCATCAATCCCAAACAGCATGACAAGAAATTCGAAGATAACCTGAGCGCAAATCTAACTTGGTGAGATATTTGGCGCCCTTCAATTCATCCAATAATTCATCGACAACAGGGATGAGAAACTTGTTCTTGATGTTCTTATTATTGAGGGCATGGTAGTCAACACAGAAACGCGAAGTGCCATCCTTCTTCTTCACAAGGAGAACACGTGAAGAGAACGCCAAAGTATTAGGACGAATGATGCCTTGACGTAACATTGCCTCACACAGTCATTCGAGCTCATCTTGAAGAAGTTGTGGATATTGGTATGGCCGAACCGCCACCAGTGCTATGTTGGGCAGCAAGCAAATACGGTGATTATTCTGTCATGCTGGTGGTAACTGAGTTGGTTAGGCAATAAAGTGTTGAAGTCGTCCAAAAGTGTGTCCATTGGATTATGTCCGTCAAGAAAGAAAGCCTGAGGAACTACAGAAGTGGGAGCACCTTCTCCAAACAAGGTAACATTATGATCATGACGCCAAAAGGACACTGATAAAGTGTCAAAATCCCACAATATTGGTCCAAGTGTCCGCAGTCATTGAACTCCCAGAACGATATCAAATCCATCCAAAGGTATTGCATAGCAGTTCATGATGAACTGTTCTTTGTCGATTAGAAGTGGAAGGGCAGGGCACACACCAACGCTAGAAATGCGATCTCCATTAGCTACTAGCGCCTTTAGGCCTTCACAATCTTGCATCAGAATGCCAGCCTGATGAGCTGCTATTGACATAATAAAAATTGTGTGCTGATCCTGAATCAAGTAAAGCCAACAAGATGGTATCAGCCACACGCACAAGAAGTTGCATAATCTGGGCGACATGAGGTTTGAGACCGATAAAGCATATAGAGATGGTTGGCGATTGAGGAGTATCGTCATCCTCACAATCGCTGTCATTATCTTCACTGGGCGAAAGAAGAAGAAACAATCACTTGCATCGGTGATTGGGAGTGAATTTTTCCTTGCAATTGTAGCACCATACCGCCTCACGGCACGCCACCATCTCCTTCGGACTGAGGTAACGACGTTGCAAATGACGGTTGGGATGAGCTATTGTTGTAGCCGATCCAGGCATATTGGACAATGCCTTAGCTGCAGGAGCGATCGTTGCTGGCGTGGGCTTTGCGACGATGGAAGGACCATACACTATCAACTTGGCTGCCGTTGGATAGCGTGCATTAGGGATGGGTTGGGTTGGACGTACGACCCCTTTCGATGATACTTGTGCATGCCATTCATAAGCACGAGCTAGCGCCATCGCCATTTGAAGACTCACAGGGTTTTGGAGCTCAACATCCGTGTGAATCGGTTCTGCTAACCCTGGTGTGAAAAATTGAACCTGTTGTCATGGCCAGAGGTGATCGACATGGCAGAGGATGGCGATAATCTTTTCTTGATATTCCTCAATCGTTCCCGTTTGCACCAATTGCTTAAGTTTGTCGTTTGGATTATATCGCATGGATGGGCTGAAGCAAAGATTGAAAAATTCCTTGAATTGGTGCCAATTGTGTTCTCCTTCATCATGCTTAAGTTGATAATACCACTGTTGTCCCGCTTTGGCTAGATGGTATGATGCTAACCATACCTTGTCAGATTTTTCCGTCTTTTTGGCCTCAGAAAAACCGCTCGCAATGCTGCAACCATCCCAATGGATCTTCCTTCCCCTCATATATTTGGAAAATCCAATCTGTGATAACGCGAAGGATTACTGCCATCCAGTCTCCCGTTCTGCTGATGATGTGAAGTGGTGAAAGCCGCTTTGACGGGCGCTGGCAAGATGCCATCATTTGGCTTTTTCTCCAAACTGGTGATGCGTTCGGCGGCGATTGCGAACTATTCTTCCACGTGATTGAGTTGAGCAGTTACAGACGCTGTCAAATTTGCGATCTGCTGCATCAGAGCCTCCATCGTTGTCTGATCATCAGCCATATGCTCTGATACCAAGATGTTACGACCCGTTCTGGATCACGGATTGTATGAGTGCGAAATGGACCTTGTCTTCCTCCCGTAGCACCACCAACTGCACCTTCCGTAGCAACTTCTCCATCCTCCTCATCTCCAGAACTGGCTGTTTCCACATCCTCCTTCTCGCTTTCGACCTCTTCCACCTGGTCGGCTAGGTACTCGTGGCAATTAATACGGGCCACCCACCATCTCTCTACTCCTTCGTTAGGCTCGAAATTGTTGACACGCCTCCTCAAGTCTCCATCGCCCACTTCCTCGCCCCCATCTCCTCCAACACCGATGTCTACATCACGACCGGATACCAATGTATGCTCCTCCTCACCAGCAGCTTCATCGGAACCACTCACGCCGGATGTCCCCATCCTCTCCACGAACTGAACATAGACCATCGGCCACGCATATATCACAGCAGCAAGGTTGCAAACAACCTCCATGTAATTGGCCCATGAAGTGTCACTTGTCACCTTCATAAGTTGCCAGACGGTCTCCCCTGCACCGCCCACCACTGAGGCATACAACGCCTCGATGTGCAGCTTCTTCCTTGCAGTGACGCGATCGAACGTGGAACACACGCACCGCCTTAACTCCGAGAGACTCATGTCCTTCAGATCCGGCGCCCAGATCACAGCCCGGTCACAATTTGACAGGTCTGCCCGTACAGTCCGTCGTGTACAAGAGTGTTCCCGTGGAACACGAACAAATCTTGAATCTCCACCATGAAGTACCTAACACAGGTGCATAATGAACCACTTATATGCGATGCTCTTACACCATCTTTTCAGACTCCAATTTTTCAATTCTATTTCTATAGCATCCCATGCACATTTGAATCACACATTAAACAACCTTGGAGTATTTTTAGATGTTATGTTCATGTTCCTGACACTATGCAGATCACTGTGTAATTTCTTCGTAATTTAATATCATCTACATTTTTCTCCAAATATCTAGGAAATCTATTGTTATGTGTACTAGGTATTGTTTTCATTTAAATTGTTTTGACATCATGTTCCAAATTGTTCGAAATTTAATTTCTAGTTATATAAATATATTTGCGGGGTTTTCAAATGAATTGTTCTATAAATTTTGTCATGCCCACTTTACGAATATTCCTACTTTACACTATCTTTTCATACTCCATGTTATCAATTCTATTTCTATTGCGTCCCATGCACATTTAAATCACATGCTAAACGACTTCCTAATATTTTCATATTTTATGTTCAAGTTTCCGGCACTGTGCAGACCATTGTGTAATTTCTTCATAATTTAATATCGTCTATAATTTTCTCAAAAATGTAGGAAAATCTACTGTTATGTGTACTAGGCATTGTTTTTATTTAAATTGTTTTGACAATATGTTCCAATTTGTTCAAAATTTTATTTCCAGTTACATAAATATATTTGTGAGTTTTTTAAATGAATTCTTCTACAAATTTTGTCATACTCCATGTTTTCAATTATATTTCTATTGCATCTCATGCACATTTGAATTACACGTTAAGCGGCCTTGGAATATTTTAAAATTTTATGTTCAATTTTCTAACACTGAGCAAGTCATTGCGTAATTTTACGTCCAAGCACATATACATCACACATGTGATGGCCCACGCTGAGTACAAATTTACCACACTAACAACACTAAGTCTTCTAAGTCAAGTGCGGGCATACACCGACTATGCAACCCTAACTACTGTTTTGCTACAATAAGAAGCTACCATTAAGCTAATTACATGCTAATCACATTGCTACAACTATAGCCGTATGTCGATGATAGTTACATTTTCTTCGTGCTCACAAGGTGATGCACAACTTCCACAACTACGTGAACTTCAACTGCTCTCTGGCTCGCGTCTCCTTTCGCTTCTTCTCTGGTTCTCTTCCTCTCTGTTTGTATCTCCTTCTCTGGTTCTCTTCCTCTCTATTTCTGTTCCTCTTTGCTTCTCTCGTTCCTGCCTCAACGAGCAAATAAAAACGCTTGTGTTGCGCTCATTTTAACGCTGCCAGGGGGGCAATGGGCGTGCCAGCTTCTCCATCATGGGGCCGGGCGAGGGCGTGGCGCGCCGCAAGCGGCGCTGGGTTGGCGCGGCCACACAAGTGTGGGAGCAAGACACGCAGAGCATGTCTTGGCGCCGGAGCGCAGACATCGGCCAAAGACAAGATGAGCGGCCTTGCGGCGCAAGTGGGCTTTGGCGCGTGGCCTTGCCTTACACTGCGCCCGGGAGTAGTGGTGCATGGCCACCTCCGGTGGCCGGGCAAAGACAACAAACAAGCTATCTGCGACCGGCGTGAGCACATTGCTTACTACGGGCACGAGTTGCTGCAAGTGGGCCAAAAGGGCTAGATTAGGAATTAGTGGTCTAGGGGGGCTATATTAGGAATTATAGAGATCTAGGGGGCCAATAGTGCCCATATTCTTTGGGCGGTGTGGACTTCAGCGAATTAGCATTTTTATGGGATGGTGAATGGCACCCACAGAAACATCTACCAGAACTAAGAGGTTGTTTGGTTGATGGACAAAATGATTCGAACCAAAAAATTGGCATAGCTAAAACCTTGTCAAAGTTAAATATTGACAAAAAGAAGGTTGTTTGGATCGTGGTCAAGTAAAAATTTGGTGTTATAAAAATTTCGGTGAGTGATTTTTTTACCATCAAATTGTCCGCGTGTGATATTGGATTTCATTTACGTCACCAAATTTCTGTTTACGTTACCAAATTTTGATAGCAATTCAAATATTAAATAATTTTTGTTAGCCTTACAAATATTTGGTTTAGTTTGCGAGTGTAACTAAACAGCCCCTAAATATAATTGCCCATTCTTGCCACGAAGCAAGTTTCAGCCGTCCGTTCCCAGCACCGCGGGTCCAGATGCCTAGACACCCAACCCACGGGCGCCTCACGCATCCGAGGACCACCGAGCTCGGGAATCCCCAAACTATCCCTCTCGTCCACCTCGGCGCGCCAAGCGGCCGAATCACCAAAACACTTCTAAAATAGTACCGTAAATATTCCTCAGACCCGAGGCCATGACTGTAATTTTGACGGTTCTGAGCAAAAATGGTAATAAAAAACCCCGCTAATCCGACACAAAGGATATTATGAGTTCGCGTAGGAGTGCGGCTAGGGTTTTCTCCTTCTCACACGCTCCCCTACCCGTCTCCAACCCCTCCCCGCCGCCGCCGCCGCCGCCCAAAACCCTACCCTTCCTTCCTCCACCCGTATTCTAATGGCGGCACAATCCATCAGGCGAAGCTTTTAGCGCTTGCCTCTAGTCCGCGCCCCGAGTAGCTCGTTAATCCACATAATCCCCCTATCCGGCGCCGCCGCCATGGCGACCATCAACCCGTTCGACATCCTCGGCGCCGACGACAACGACGACCCCTCGCAGCTGCTAGCCGCGGCGGCGCAGAAGGCCGAGGCTAAGAAGGCGGCCGCGGCGCCTGCTGGGAAGGCCGCCCAGACCGCGGCCGCCGCCAAGTTCCCGACCAAGCCCGCTCCCCCCACAGAGGCTGGTGAGTTGCGGTTGCCAGGTCGCTAGATCTGGGGTATCGGGCATTTGGGATTCTTCCAGCTTCCGATGTGTTTTGATTGATTCGGACTAAGTTTTTTACGATTGTTTTTAGGATTTTTAGTGATAATGATTGGATTTTGAGTTGGGTAAAAAATGTTCTTTCTAGTTTTTCTCTCCAAATCTCCGTCTTGGTGATAACTTATGTCAGTTGTAAATATTGATGCCGTGAGTTGTAAAGGTCTGAGCTTTTAATTTCTGGGAAGTAGAATTTATACCTTCCTTGAAACCTGATATTCGAACCTCGTTTAGTTTTTAGCTTAGTTTCCTCAAAACACGAATTTTCTTTAAGCCCTTGAATTCTACTTGTTTTAGTGAGGGAGGCACGGAGCGGTGGTGCACCATCACGTGGAGGATTTGGCCGTGGTGAACGTGGCCGCGGCAGAGGCGGCCGGGGATATGGCCAGAACCGTGACTTCGGCGGTGACAACATGAATGGCTACCAGGGAGGTTATGGTGGCGGAGGCTTTGGAGATGGTGCTGTAACTGGTGGTGGAGAAGGGGGCAGGGAGAGGGGCCCTCGTCCCCCATTCCGTGGAGGCAGGCGTGGTGGCTACGGTGAGTTTGGTGATGACTCCGAGAGGCCACCTCGGAGAAATTATGAGCGCCACAGCGGGACTGGCCACGGGTATGAGATGAAACGTGATGGTGCGGGGCTTGGGAACTGGGGAACTGCCGCTGATGAGGCTCTTGCGCAGTAAGGAAACTTTATCTATGTTGTTCTTAATTGCTGTCTGAATTGATGATGTCAGAGATAACTCATAAGGCTATTCTGATTTCTGGGTAACTAGGGAAGCTGAGGAAGCTCTGAAGGTTGAGGAGAATGCTCCTGTCTTGGCGAAGCAGGGTGAGCAGGATGATACTCCAACAGCAGAGGAGAACAAACATAACAAGGATGGTGCTGCAAATGGAGAGGAAGAGAAGGAAGAGAAGGAAGAGGATAAGGTAATGGCTCCACTCTGAGTCTAACTTCTTTGAGGATATTGCACTGTTTCTTAGAGGTTTTCTGAAGTCATTTTTTTTTTGCATAGTGGTTTTACCAGTAATTGAGGCTTGTTCTGATCCCGTCAATGTCCATTGTTGCTTCATTATCTGATGCTAGTATAGTTTACAATTTTGATGTTAGCTTGCTACTGTGCTCGTTGTCTGATACTTTTCTGTTGGCTCCATAGGCTGTTGGGGTGATGCAGTACCTTCATCCTTAGCACAATAAAAATATGTTCTCACTTCAGTTGGTGGTTGTGTTTGCACTGAGTTACTAACTTAGCATTTATTATTTGTGCAAGTGAGGGGTATGCTTCGGTACACCTTTTAAAAAGGTTTATGAATCTTAAAGAAAAGTAGTTAATATTGGATGGGCACAAATATGCATATCCTAAAAAAATAAATCAAAACGAAGATTTGCCACTGCCTAATATTCAACTCTGTATTTATATCTAATCTTCAATTTGATTTATTTTTTATAGGTTGGTACATATTTACCATCACCTAATATTAACTAATTTGCCTTAAGATTCACAAACTTTTCTAAAAGAGGTGTACTGAAGCAAACCCAAGTGATGTTCTGTTATGGAGTTTAACGGAACATCAGTGGGCATGCTCCATTTTATTGTAAATTTGATGTCCTTAGGCACTGCAATCTAACTAGTTATGTGTGCAAGAAAATATTAAGCTGCACTTCAATATTATATAAGATGATTTGGCAGCACATGTGTTCAAGGTTCACTTGATTTTGAATTAGCAGTAGTTATACATTGTGACAGGTCATCTAAATTTTATGATAAAAGTGAAAGATGCATCTGCTTTGGAGTGTTGGATTCTCTGTTTGCTGATAACTTTGGGAGTTCTTGTCCATGAGGCCTAAATCACTCAGAAAGGAACAATTAAATTGTGGAATTTACTCTTAATCAATTTTAGTGGCAAATACATTGACACGTATTATGCTCATGCTACAATTTGTAAGTCCTGTATATGGCAGATGAGCCGTTGTTTTTTCTATTGTATCTGATATCTAATGCCATCGGCGCTGATCTATTTGCATTCTAATATTCAATTTTGTAGGAGATGACTCTTGAGGAGTTTGAGAAAATAAAGGAGGAAAAGCGGAAAGCACTACTTGCATTGAAGACTGAAGAGAGGAAGGTGGAAGTTGATAAGGACCTGCAGTCTATGAAGCCACTTTCTACCAAGAAAGGAAGTGATGAAGTTTTCATTAAACTGGTAAGTTTCCCAGTATGTACTATTTTGATCCCTACATTTTTCTGTAATTTTGGAATATACTTGATTAAAACTTTGTGTTTTCTTAGGGATCTGACAAGGATAAGAAGAAGGAAAGTGCTGAGCGTGATGAGCGTGCGAAGAAGGTATAACTAACATGTCCTATTCTTACCTATGTAGCATTTTGCAATCCTGAGTGCAATTTGTTGGTTATCAAACTGGATCTTACATTTGGTCATCCCACTGAAGTATTTTGCCTCATGAACTGGAGTGTTTGTGATCTGTTTATTTGACTTCTTACTCGACTTTATGTGACTTCTATAATCCAAGTTGGATGTTAATTAGGTACAGAATCATATAGGTTTTATTTTTAAATTCTTTTTTAAGTAATCCTCTTGTCCTCATTAATTAGGTACCAGATAGGGTGGATTTGGACAAATCCTCTTTGGAATTTAGTCTAGGGATTGGACTATGAAATTCTGAATCAACCCTGTTTTTGTAAGCTTGTTATTTGAGTGAAAACGTAGCTGCTAATTTCACTTTGAAAAAAATTGCTGGGTGCTAATGTGGTAAAATCTTTTCTACAGTCTCTGAGCATCAACGAGTTCCTGAAACCTGCTGAAGGAGAACGGTACTATGGCGGCCGTGGTCGTGGCCGTGGCCGTGGGGAGCGTGGCGGTTTCAGAGGTGGATATGGCGGGGGATATCAGCGTGGCCCGGCTGCTGCACCATCCATCGAAGATCAAGTGCAGTTCCCAACCCTGGGTGGGAAGTGAAAGGGGCATGAGCGGTCTCGAGCATTGCATTGTCTTCACTGGTGTCACCTTTAAATTTTGCCCAACGTTGAATTATTGTGTCACGTTTAATCGGAACAAATAATGGTGTTGCATGTGGCCTTCTTTCACCGTGTGTTACTCGACTTTGTATACCGGAGTTGGTTGTCAGAATTAGCCTCTAATTTTGTAGGCTAGCTTTACATTTTGTTAAAGATGGTAATTTCTTGCATGTTTGTTTTGTTGCTACTAGATCGTTTTTGCGTAGCTGTGTGTTTATGCAAAATGACATGTGATGCCAGCAATTGTTGAGATTGATGATTCATCCTGCTTTCTTCTTGGGGCGCTCGTTCTGAACCGAACGTCCAACTAATCGGTTTTTTAAAGAAGCAAGTAGTAGTATTGACTACTGACAAGTTTGCCTGTGTACAACTTGTCTGGAGCCAGGACAATTTTGTTAAAGAAGTATGCTGTATCTCTATCAGAAATGAGCTGCAGGAGTGCAATGTAGATCGTTTTGGACGCACAGTTCGCCAGGTAGCTATGGTAGGGAGGTATTATTCGATTTCCATGCCTCAACCTCGAATGATTTCCATATGAAGTGGGAGGTAGATTTTGATGCTTGATAATACCACTACCTCTTAGAGGCCAAGTTTCCACCATTAAGACCATTTCCGCTGAAGAAAGCAATCGAAGAGAAGTGATTACGCACCCTCTCATCAAGGCAAACATGCTCGACGAGTGTGCTCTTTCCGACTCTCACTGCGCCACTTATCGGAAGCACACCTGAATTTCCATTACCCACAGCCTCCCACCGTAGCAAAAAAGCTGGATAGTAGTCTCCTCCATTTGGAGTTTCTCCTCTGCTCCCTTGGGACTGCCAGTACCTGTGGATCACCATGGTCAGGGCTCTACCCAAAAGATCACTCAACTGTAGAAAGAAGCTGCTCCATTGCAAAGCTCCTTGAGAGAATATTGATGGTTTAGTGAATCAAGTAGAGAAGAGAAGAGGACGGGCCTAGGAGTTGTTTGATATGTTTGTTAGTCCTTGATTTCCACTCTTCGCTGCTGAATGCAAATTTGGAAAAAAAAAAAGAGAGCAACCTACTGGGTCAATAAAGCATACTGAAACTTTGAAAAGGATGTGCTGTAGTGCTGTAGACCCACCCACCAAATAAAAGGCTTTGATTTAGTTGGTCAATCGAGCCTACCAAAAGGGTCACAGCAAACTGGAATCTCTGATAGATTCAGTCCCTAGAGTCAGATGGGGGCGTTGGTCTGCAGATTTGAACCGGCACTAGAGCATAATAGCACGGTAGAAAAGAGGAGGTAACGAACTAAGGCCCTGTTTATAAATGAGGAATTTGATAGGAATTGTACAGATTCCTGAAAAAGATCCGTGAATACCTATGCATTTTCTACGTACCAAATAGGCTATAACCAAATAGTTGATTTTTTTTTTAAAGGGACTAAAACTGAGTATAAATGACCAAGAGAAGTTCATTCATGCCCAGCGGAGTTGTCACCCAGCGAGGATTTGTTCTGTGTGAGTGTGAGGATGTAACACCTCGGTCTAATATATATCACTAAATTAAGCTAACTACTAATTTAAATATTAATTTATAATAAATTCCAGCAAACATACCAAGATAAAAACTCACCCATGGGTCACAAGATGAACGTTTAAAGTAATACTAATCAACTAATGAATTTACCAACTAGTCTCAGGCATTATTCTAGGCAATAAATAAGTCCATAAACAACGATCTAAAGAAAATAACCAATATCTCTAGATTTATATGGAATCACTCTAAATAAATATTAAATGCGTATTTGTTTCACATGTGACGCTTGTGATCTATTCCCTCCCATGTATATCGCATCAACAGTCACCTAAAATCAGCAATAAAGCAAGAGTGGGTCAAATACTCAACAAATACATAATAAAGCAATAAACAATAGTTTATCAACCATAATCACGATTATCATCACCATTTATCTATTTAATGTCATTCTCGTACTCAAATAAATAAGCCATATTCTATATAGGTAAATTTGTATAATTTAACAATTTACTCATATATGCGAATGAACCATCATGCTTATGCTCATATGCATCTCATTAGCTAATACCGATATAGTGGAGTGTTCATCCGTCGATGACACACTCTCTACCCATCTTTGTTAGGATGGACTCCCTATATTGTAAGACTTTAACTAGTCTCATTAACTCAATATCTCATTCTTATTATCTCAATATCATAATCTCATTAGCTCAATGTCATCAATATCATTTATATGAATAAGCTTAACAAAAACATAATAAATAACATGATAAGTAATATCAATGACAATAACGAACAACTTATTGTTCACCACTCTACTATGTACTTACCTCTTAGCCTTTAGAAGTTGGGTGTCGAAATTGTAGCATGACACTTGAGGCCACAGTCCTGAACAAGCAAGTAATAACACACATTGAAAAATATACCACCACAATACTAAAACATTGAACAAATCATTATCACATCTATACGCAAAATCGATGCTTTTAACTAAACTTTACTAGATGCACTACCCGCTATCCCAGTAGTAAAACGACTCCAACTCTCACGTCTAAACTCCAAACATAGTGAAATATATACTTTATGGAAACCCCAAAAAATTATCTACAACTTTACAGTTGTGAAAGACCTATGAATTCGCTGTTTACAACCCCGAAAATCAAACCAGAATCTACCAGAATAGTTTACTTCACATTTTCATATTTATTTTTCTATAACTTGAAAAGTAGTAAACAATGGTAGTTCTGGAAACTAATAAGAATTACCTAGATTATTCAAGTTATGAAAATAATTAAATTACTCCATCTACTATGTGTAATCAGTCCATCTACGCGACAGCAGCCATTGATGACCGTTTTCTATACAGCGACCTTCCTAGGGCCATACCTTTTCACTCACAACTCCAAATTTAGTATTCTACACCTCCCTGAAAAGCCAATTCTCCACAACTTTTCTAACTATTCAAAACTCTGAATCTGAAAGTAAATACCTTTAATTCCCATCGCAAGGTTCTGCAGCGTAGATCAACAAACTAGGGCTTCCAAAAACCTATACCTCCCATGATCAAAACAATCTACAACATGATTAATATCTACTCTAGTATTAATCTAAGGACTACCATATCATTACCCATGAAGAACTCGTCAACGATCGCAATGCCCTCGATTTTCATCGCTCTTTCTCTCTTCTCTTCTTCTCCTTCTTCCTTCATCTCCTTTCTTGTTAGACCTCCTTGGTACATCCTCCTTTTCCCTTTGGAAACACAGCAGTATCAGGGTGAGGCACCGGGAGGGGAGACATCGGCTTGGAGGGAGGGAGGCGGCACACAGGGGAGGGGTGGCGACTAGAGCAAGGGGAGCACAGGGGGCACCCCTGAGGTCCTATTTAAAGATCAATGGGCTGGAGGGTCGTGGCTTGGATGTGGTAGGGTGGAAAACAACTGACATTGAGGTTGATTCAGAATACACTTTGAATTTGCTTTCCTTTTATGTAGCAAACATTCCGGAGGACATAACTTTCTCTCCCAGACTCAGAATTCAGTGATTCTTTTTCCCTGTTTAGCTGACTCAGAGTAATTCAACTTTCTTTTTGTGGAGATTTTATGAAAACTCTATCTTCATTGCTAAATTTGCTTTGGAAGTTGACTCAGTTGCAGTCTTTGATTATCTGTACAGCTTGCCTTACAGGCCCCATATCTCACAAGTTGGAACTCCTAATTAGGTCAATGAAGACTCTAAATTAGACTATGCAAAAAGATATACAACTTTGTAGTTATGAGTTTTTTTTCATTTGAAACCATTCCAATCACAAAAATCACGTTGCAAGATGATAAACAGATTTTGTCATGTTTCTTGGTGAGGCAAATATGGAATCTCCGTATCTCCCTATATTCTCTTTAAATAAAGAGGGTATTACATAGGACCATCAGGTTCAGCATTCAATTTGCAAAGATACACAGTTCTCCTAGGTATTCTAGAAAAAAGTTCAGCATTCGGCTAGATTCTAGTCTACCGGTGAATTTGTAGGAGCATGCATGGTGGCTCGTCTATAGCTCCTAGCAAGAGATCCTAGGAACAAGCTGTTACATATAAGAAAGAATATATAACACACTGCTGAAAACAAGATGTATAGACAAACAATATTTATAAACATCGACATCATATTGTCAATACAAATTCACATCAAATCCTCTCCTGTCGAGAGCACTTCCTGCTGAGCACCGTGGGCTTAGCTGTATGTGACACACAACTCAGCAGGTAGGTGTAGTAGGGGGTATCCTAGACCTCCATGCCACTACTTGGAATCTCCCCTAAGATGTAACACTCCAAGATAGAACATCCCGCGCTGTTATCCTGGGGCCATCATTCCTAGGAGAGCACTCCTGGTAAAGATGATGAATCACAACGACGCTGCTCGTCTTGGCCATGTCCAGAGGTATACAGGTCGGTCCTTGAGTATAAGATCTGTCGGATGTTCACCGAACAGGAGCAGATGCTTGCTTGTGAATTCTCTCAAGCATTTCAGCACCTTACGCCAGAACCGGGCCGTTGAGATTGGCTCTTAGTAAGCTAGCAACGACGTTTGTGAATTTGGTTTTACTCTTCGAAACCTTAATATCTTGCTATGACCATATCTAGGTGGATGGAAGGATGATGGATGTCGTCGTGCACGAGAGTGGTTGGTAGGTGGTATGAACCGTCTGGATGGATTAAGGACTTAATCTTATCATGACCTCCCGTGTAAAACAAGTACAACCATAAGTCTGTAAAATACAACTTGGCTTAGTAAATTTATTAAACTATGAATGTTATCTCGTTAGAGGAGTAGCGGGATCGTGCAAATACTAGACACGGTCCGGCTTGAATGAGACACCAATGTAAGGTGAAGTTACCAGTCACGCTAGACGTTGTGGGTAATCCAGCTACGCTCGTGGCTGAGGTGAACATCCCGCACAACGTATGGCGTAACCCCATATGGGTGAGATGACGGAAGGGGCAAAATATTTCGAAAGGCTACTGTGATGGTCGCTTAACTATATGACTAAGGAATCATGTGGGGAAACTAGAATGATTGTCTCTTGTGGGTACAGTGTATAACCTCTGCAGAGTCTAAACTGTTTAAACAGCCGTGCCTACGGTCAAAGGCGGACATGAGAACTTATTAAAGTTAGTTCTATTTCAAAAACCTTTGTGGGTGGTATGAAAATCAGGTCGGACCCACCTAGCTCTGAGATTGGATTTTTCCTGAGCCGTCGAGCTCAGTGGTGTTAATGATTGGAGGTAGCTTTAATCAAAAGAAGCATAAGGTAGAAGTTCCGACAAAAGGGACTTCTGCTGTTAATTAATTTTGCACAGTTACTCTCTTTAATAATAAAATTTAATTTGGTTAAAATGCTAAGTGATAGTAAGATGTAATTATGATAATTGAAAATGTTACTTTAGCAAATAAAAGAACCCGAGCCACTCTTGTTAAGTTATGCATGTATATTATTGAATCTTGTGTGTTGGCTCGCGAGCACGGAAGTTGTGCTAATTCTCGCTCTCCCCCAAACTCTTCAGATAATGTGGACCAAGAAGATTATGCGTATTACGAGGACCTAGAAGTCGATGGACAAGGGAACGATGAAGAGTAGTTTAGTTTTATAGTCTAGGTCTCCCCTTAGTCTAGTGGACTCGTTCGATGCTTACGTACAACCGATATTATCCAAACCCTTGGTTAATATCCGTCGTATACAGGCTACCCCAGTCGCTTGCCTGTTGAGAGATGAGCTCTACCCTTTTGTTTCTGCTGTAATTTACGTTGCTTTCATGTAATGTAATCAATTTGGCATATTCGGCACTTCCTGTAAAACTCGACCCGACGTGGTCTATATCACTCTGATTTTTGTAATATATTTTGAATGGTTTAGTTCACACTATGTATGAAATGATTCAGCAATATGCCTGTGAGTGCTATCTACTGATCCAGGGAATAACACAGTGTTTTCATAGAGGATTTAGGTTTGCAAAATGCGGGTCCGACATCTGACTACCTAAGGGCTGGTTTGATTGCGTGGAGGCCGGTCTAACCACCTGAGAGGCCGGTCTGACCTCTAGCTGTAAGAGCAACAACCCACGAAGATCACAAAATGACCTAACTTTCAGTCTGGTAATCCAAATCCCCTGAGATTTCAACCATAGCTCATCAAGAAAGTGAGGAACCTATTCCAATTAATGGTTGTGATGATCGAAGCCAAAGTTCCATGAATTTTTTGGATGAGATCAAGAAGGCACAATAATTGAGGAAATATGAACATTGATCCAAAAACTTGCTCGTAGGTGGATGATAGTCAAGATGACCTCAAAAGGATTCCCACACATCCTAGTAAGCTAGATCACATCAAAAGGCTCAAGAAAAACCAAATAAACACACAAAGTCTCAAAGGTATCAAAGAGAGCAAGAAAAAAAGAGAACTCATTTTAAGGCAAATCTTGTTTGAATTGATTCAAGAGATTGTTGGTTTACAACAACTCCACCATGGAGGATAAAAGCTCAACACTTGAGCACTCAATCAATTTGTCTCTTTTAAACCCTAACCTCCTCTATTTCCACTTTTCTAAATCACAAATTAGGGTTTCTACTTGGAAGGGTCAAAAGGTTGCAAATCATGCACATATTCTTTTTATAGTGGAGGCTAGGTCTAGAGAGAACCTTATCGGGAGTCCGTTATGCCCATACACAAATGAGTCTACACGCATGCATGCTTCTCAAATTGGATGGCGAATTGGGTTTCCTGAATATGTCTCTTCATGATCTACATCTTCTCTTTACCTAAACTGTCTCTCCTTGCACCGACTTGCGCTGCAGTTTCTCCAAAGGTAACTAACCTGATATTTCAACGAAGATACCAAAATACCCCTTCTCGATCCTTCTCCGAAGACCGTATCCAATCGTCGTGAATCAATCCTATGCTTCACCACGTGTAGGTTGATCAATGGATATTTTCATGTCGGTAAGTCTATTCCATCCAGCTCCCACTGAAACTACCATGGAACTTGCACCGACCCCGCACCACTTGGTGCAACCAGTCGCATCGAACCTCCCGCTTGGTTGTTCTTGTCCATCTCGCGCCATGCTCGAGCCCAATAACTTCACTCGACATGCTTGATCGTTCTAGATCTCAGCTCTCCTAGTCTAGTCTCGATCATCTTTGTTGTTGATCGTCGTTGACTTCAAGCCACCTGCACAATAATAGACCAAAAAAATCGATTTCTAGCACAAGTTCTCCGCAACTTGACCTACGTTAGCCAAACACATGCATCATGCAACACATATGCACTGAAACTAATGACTTTAGCCAATTTCGCAAAGTTCACAGCCTTCATGGCGCATGAACAACCTCGGACCGGTCAGACCGCTGCCCATGGTCTGTCAAACCACTGCCCACGGCCGGTCAAACCGCCCCCTGGCCAGTCAGACCGTCCACTGGTCTAACCACCAACAATGGCCGGTCAGATCGCCTGGGACTTAGGGAAAATCCCATGTCACAGACTTGCACCATCTCTAAAATTTTCAAACTCTATCTAGTTTAGCTTCAAAACTCCAATTCCAATAAGACCAAGTGCAAACACACCTTCTCACTTTCCACCATACGTGATTTTTTGGCCTATTTTCAAATTCACATGTTGACTTTTCGGTCGATTAGATTGTCGCATGTGGTCGGTCCGACCGTCACTATGGTTGGTCAAATCGCCTATGTTTGACACCAGTCTGAATCTTTTCTAAAAATAAGGGTTTCTCTAAACGTCTCGATGCTATTATCAATTGTTTAACGTACTAAGATTAAGACCGTATCCACGATGTCCAAACCGATGCATGTAGCACCTCCTGGTGAGAAGTTTGATGGTGCAATGAATCGACCGGACACGAGGAGAGAAGAGAAGACGCAAGGAGTTGTTTGATGTCTAAAAGTCCTTATTCCTGCACATGCCTACATGTCTACAACTTTAAAAGCAAGGCCAACGAAATTGACGCACACGACACCGTTAGTCAGTCACCATAATCATAGTATATGACCGTTGATTTTCTTTTTGAGGTTGCAGTACATGACTGTTTATCCATGAGTCAACGGAACCTTCGTAACCTTAAATTTTGTTTAGTCAATGGAGCCTATTGAAATTTTCAACCAAACTGGTATATCTAATACTTCATCCGTTCAGAAATGTACGCCATTTTAGAAAGTTTACAATCAAAACTTTCTAACTTCGACTGATAACATGTGAAAAACAATTTAGATTTATCACGCGAGAATATTGTCATTATATTTGTTATGATAAATATTGTTATAATATAATATTTTTATAATTTTTTACTAATATAATCATATATAAAATAATAATCAAAATTAGATATTAAATACTGTACTGATGTCCAAAGCATTTTAGCACATCTAGTAGTAGCTTCGGTTAATAAGCGGCGCTGTTTGGCACGTTTGACCCGACCTCTGACAAGAGTACAATGTGAGTAGAAGGAGAGGTAGCTCATTTCTCATTAGCCCTGGCCCCAAAATTCAGCACCTGTATCCGGCTCCGGGCAGAACAATGCTAGTACTTAGGGGCGGTGCAACTGCAAAATACGCGCCTTATTTTTTCTTGAGTAGGAGTACGTGCTGAATTTATACGACCGGCACTCGGCAAAGCTGCTGAGCCCGGTAGTGGTAGATGAACAGTAATGGCCCGGGGCCTACTAAAAATTATATCACTCTCCAAAGTGAAGAGTATGCTAACCATGTACTGGAGCTATATGATTCGGGCTAGCGTTTGAGCACTTGATAAAAGGACTTATTTCCGTGAACAAGATCAATGGGTTCTTTTTTTTTTAAGGCTACATCAATGAGTTTGGAGCTATCTAGGAGCCTAGCAGGACCGTGCGCGAGTCAGTCCCTACTCTAAAATTACAATTTTTTTGAATAAAACATTTTTTAATAGAATTCACTATTACAAAAACAGGCCACCTCATTATAGTCGGTTTTTAGAAACCGTTAGTGTTGTAATTATCACAGACGGTTTTACAAGCGTGACTGTCTTTGTTACTAGCGATGGTTAGAACCGTCTGTGATACATCATTATCACAAACGATCGTCTGTGAAACTTCACAGACGGTTTTAATCAGAATCGTCTGTGATAATTGCAATAATCACAAATGGTTTTTAATAAGAACAGTCTGTGATATTTCACAAACGGTTCTTGTGATAATTGTAATTATCACCGTGCACTGATCCTATCATGATACATCATTATCACAAGCGGTCGTTATTAACAAGAACCGTTTGTGATAATTTTGTATCACAGAGTGGGAAATATTTCGTGTCCCTAAATACTTCCCTATTAATCTCCCCTTCCCCTCCCTCCTCGACCACTCTCCACTCCCAAACCACAAATCCTATGGGACTCCTCAAGAAGGTCATGGAGGCGATCCGCGAGCTGGTGACCGATGCCAACTTCGACTGCTCTGTCACCTTCATGTTCGAGTTTCCTAGTAAGTGATCAATTGCTTGTCGCCTCCCCCTTCTTTTTTGCTTTTGGTGTCTCTTAGTGGTGACCGTGGTTTTCTTGTGAATGAATAGATCAAGATATGATTGCAGATTTTGAGATGAAGCTCATGGACATCGACAGCGAGTACCTCGGCATCCTTGAGTCCAAGTCCACCTCTTCATCTCGGACTCATTTTCTTCATCGGCCACAAATCCGAACCCAAATAGATTTTAGTTTCACGTATTGTCTAGTAAAATAGCCATAACTTTTGCATATAAACTCGGATTGTGACGTTCTTTGGCTCATTAGAAAGCTAGCAAAAAGTTCAATCCGAAAATACATAAGTCAATCTCAAATTATCTTCGCAAGACCCCAAAAAAGTAAAAACCCCCAAAAAGGTTGTTTAGAACCTCAAAACGGCTTCTGAAGTTTCAGCACGCATTTTTGCCGTTCTTTTGCCATCTAGTTTGATTTTTCTTTCATTCCAGATTGTATAATCAACTATTTTCAGAGGGCATGGCTAGCATTTTCTGATGCTAGCCGAAAAACAGAAAAATATCTATCACAGACGGTTTTGTGGTATAAATAGTCTGTGAAAGCCAACTATCACAGACGGTTATTTATATGAACTATCTGTGTTGTGACTTATCACAGACGACTCAAAAACTGTGTGATAATTGTCTGTTATCATATACACATAAATTCAGCTGGTTCATAAATCACATGTGATGACGGTTTAGAATAGTCTGTGATGACCCTTTGTGTAGTAGTGATTATATAAATAAATGCATTTTTTTTTACAAAAATGGGTTTCTGTCGCCATTCCATATGGCGAAATAGCCCTATCGCCATTTAAAATGGCGACAACAGCCCTGTTGCCCACCGAACAGTATCAAATGCCTATGCCGTCATTTGGAACGATGATTTGCCTAGATTCTTGTCACCCGGTCACCATAGGGTACACATTGGGAGTTAGTGCAGCTGAAGGGAACGAGGTTATGGCAGTTATACCTAATCATGGTAAGGGATCGTGAATGGGATTTGGTCCTTCTAGCCTATGCGTATGTCAAAGTTTCATATGCACTTGTGGCGGAACAAGAGGTAGTTGGTTGTGACATCGAAAGAAGTTGGGGACTCTAGCCGCAGCGGCGCACATAATGGTCGAAGATCGGGGAGTTGCTGATGTCAGTGAAGACGGGGTGGAAGCTCCTTTCGTTCGGGAAGCTGGTGAGATTGCAGACGAAGGTGAGTAGATCGAAGCCGTAATCGAAAGGATGGCATTCAAAGACCGAGACTACGAGGCATTGTGAGAAGATGAAGGTTCCGATGAAGAGGATGGTTGGAAATAATAGACTGTTCCATTCGAGTGGAACACATACAAAGTTGACGACCTCGTCGTGGATGAAGGATCCCGTGTACTGTGGGGGTACCACCATAACAAGGGCAGGCAAAGAGCCATGTACAAATGCAAGGAGGCGATCCAGGAAGCTGTGAAATTCTGGGCCTTGTCGTTGCGACACATATTCACAATAGTGAAGTCTACTCTAAGGTGCTTTTATGTGAAGTGCGAGATAGCGGGATGCCCTTGGCGAGCGCATGCATTCTAGCCTAAGTGGGACACATACTGAAAATACTATATAGTAATCCATCACACATGTGTCATCTTTGAATCAATGCAATCCCACAAGAACCTGCCATCAGGCTTCATTGTGAATGTCATGCACGACGAGATCGTGGATAACCTAGATTTCGAGCCACGATCCATCTTTCGAGCAATAGAGTCAACGTTTTAGTACACAATCAGTTAGGCTAAGGTGTAGAGGGCAAAACACAAGGTATTGGAAGCAAGGTTCGGTACGTTCGAGGACTACTACCACAATCTGCCCGGTCAACTCCGAGTCATACAGGATAGAGATCTTGTACTCACATCAACCTTCAAGATTTTGTTCATCTGCGGTTCACCGAGAAGAGGGTACTGAAGCGAGCATTCTTCACCTTTGGTGCATGCATCAATGCATTTTGACATTGCCGTCCGATCTTGTGCGTGGATAACACGTTCCTGATTGGAAAGTACAAGGAACAAATACTTACTGCAATTGCTACGGACAGGAACAACCAGGTTCATCCCGTGGTGTTTGCATTCGTCGAAAGCGAGAACAACGATAGTTAGTTGTGGTTTATGAGGAACGTGAAGATTTCTGCTATACAAGGCCATCCTAACGTATGCCTCATACATGACCAGCATACAGACCTTCTTAGTGCAATTACTCAGCTACAACAAAGGGAACACGAGCCACTTCCATGGGTGGATATGAAGAATAGGTGGTGCATGAGGCACATTGGTGCAAACTTTTACAAGCAATTTCATAACAAGGACTCGATGAACCTTTCCAAGCGGATGTGCAACCAGAAGCAGCCGAGAAAGTTTGATGCACTTTGACAAACTCTGTATGAGTGGACGATGATGCACAGAAGGGAGGAAGTGAAGAAGCCCAACACAAGTGTTGAAAATCTCCCTGAGTCATTATCCTAGTTATCCATAGATGGTCCCAATTTGACAAGGAAGGTCGACAGATAGGTGAAATGCTTCTCGGACTAGATCGAGCACGAGCCTAAGGTGAAGTGATCATCGGTACACGAATGATGTACAACGAATCTAGCTAAAGTGTACAATTGGCTCATGTGTGGCGCGAGATGCCCCCATTTGGTTGATATTATGGAGGCAATTATGTGTGGTGCCACAAAATACTATTTTGACTGAAGCAACACCATGTCGCTCTCCATAGCATATGACAGAGTACTGTACTCACCATGATCACCAAGTACATAGAAGAGAAGAGCAAAAAGGGTGAGATGCACAAGACATTCAAGATAGGCACAAAGGAGCTTCGCTTCGAGTTGCTTTGTAGGGAGAAATGACGTCGCGGGATGAACCGTGAGAGGATCATCCAAGAGCGCATGCTTGGCCATGCTCGTTGCATATGCACTTGCAACAAGCCACTTCTTCTGCATATGTTATGCTCACATGTAATGTCCGTATGTTTTACGTTGGCGCAGCATCCCGGCCAATGCCCTTTGAATATTTCACCAAGGAGGAGGTGATGCTAATCTAGAGTGCAGAGTTGTATAGTTACGATGTGATTGGCAATTTCACCGGCCATCCAACCTGGGAGGAGCATATCTAGGTTGAAGGGAATGGTTGGCCGGTGGCAGAGACGACATATCAGGAACGACATGGACGAAACAGAAGCTGGACGTTGTAAGAAGTGATTTATTTGCAGGGAGTCCGAACATCCCTTCAAGTATTGCCATGTGACAAATGAACAACATAAAGGAGTGGTTGGCAATTCGGATGCCACTACAGGGACATCATCCGACCGCTCCACTCGAGGCAGGCACCGTGGAGGTCGACATGACGGACGTGGAGGTGACTGTCACGGGGATGGTTTTTCTTTTTGACATATGTTGTCATAAATATTTTTCTTACTATCATTGTGATTTGTCGAACAACTATATGATGACGTATGTCATATTTAGATGTGTTGTCCGATGTACTGATGTTATGTCGTACGTCGTATTATTATTTGTAAACTATTTACTACTGCTAATATTGTTTCTTATTACCTTTTGTTTCTTACTATGAACAATATAACCACATAATTTTTTGTCTTCTCTTTACCACTACTTCCTAAAAATTTTGCAAAAAAATCCAGGTGCTGTCGCTATTTGAATTGGTGACAAGAGTTTGTCACCAATTCAAATGACGAATTAAGTCTCTACCGCCATTCCAAATAGGGGCAGAGATATTTCACACTGTTTGCATGGCGACATGGCTCCTATCGCCAATCTAAATGGCTACAAGGTCATTTCGCTATTTGGAACGACGACCGAAGCCAATTTTTATAATTTTATTAAACCGGCATTTATTTATGTAATTATATTAAAAATGTATTATTTAAAAATTTCCAAAATTAATTTCTCACATGTATCATGACAAAAAATTACACGAAGGCCTGTCGCCCTGGCCACACAAGTTGTAAGCTGCTATAGAGAACAACATGCATCACAAATTCACAGCACAAACCGTACTAAACTAATAAAGTCTACAAACTCTGACAATATCAACACAAATTCACATCAAATTAGCACGCCTCCGCAGCCCGGATCGCTTCTTTGTAGCCTGCATAGGGGGTGACAGTGGCTGCAGCTCACAACTCGCCAAGTAGCTATAGTAAGGTGGTATGCTAGATCTCCATCCTAGGGCTTCAAATTTCCCTTGAGGATTAGCTCTTCCGGTATGAATATCTTGTGCTCTTATCATGGGTAGATCATGCTGAGTAGAACAATACACTTCATAACAACTGTAAGCTATGAACACACTACGAGTTTTAGGTATTCTCCAAAAGTACATAGGTCGACCTTTCCTTATAAGATCAACCGGATGTTCACCAAACAGGAGGAGATGCTTATTTATGTTATCTTTGATACATTTGAGAATCTCGAACCAGGATTGAACATAAATATTGCCTCTTAGTAAGCCACCAACTACGTTAGCTGCCAGGAATGACCCATTCATCTGTGCGGCGATCTCCATACCGATGGATACCAGGTCTGGATGCTCCTCTGGATTTGTGCTACCGAACGCAATCGTCTTGAAGAAGTACCAATAAGCTTCTTGATGCAAAAATTCTAGCTGAAGAGATTTTGTTGTTCCAAAAGTAGCTATCTTCTCTGATCGACTTGCAATTATGATTTTACTCACAGGTGCTATGTGCCCTCCTTTCAAAGTGCGCAGTAGTCTTCTCCATGTGCCCTCACCCACATCACCAACTAGTTCAATAACAACCAGTGAATTCCCAGCCGAGCCAAGACTTTGGTGTTTGATTACACCGCTCTCTCTTTGATGCACAAGGTCGTTGTCGCTGAAGAATACAATGAAGGAGAAGTATTTACGCACCCTCTCGTCGTAGCAGGCGTGCGCAATAAGAGTGCTCTTTCCAACCCTAGCCAGACCAATTATTGGAAGCACGCCGAAATTATCTGCACCAGGAGGCTCTGGTTCCAGCAAGAAGTTGATGATCCTCTCCTGTTCCGCTTGACGGCCGAACATGCACTTCTCCAACCATAGGTACGTGCTATACGGCTCGCGGCGCAAAGGAGGGTGGCAACTCAGAAACACAACAAACTCCTTCGTATCAGCGAGGATGCATTCTAGGCTAGCAAGCATCTTTTGCAGCTTCTTCTTCTCCTCACTTTCAGGTACCATGTTCTTTGTACAAGCCGAGAAACAGAAACGCTTTGCTGGATTGAATCGGGACAAGGCAAAGGATTGGTCACTGACCTCATCATCTCGAGTGACCTGGTGCTTGAGGGAATCGAGCATGTAGTAGCCTTGGTACATGCCTTCCCTCATCATCTGAAGCTGCCGGAGCATCGCTTGGTTTGTGATGCGCCGCCTCTCGGCCTCCTCGACGGTGGCCTGGACCCGCAGCAGCGCGCGGTGCAGCCGTTGCAGGTTCTCCTCCGCTCCTCCCGTCTGCGACCGGTGGTAGTATCTGTCCATGGCGAAGGATATGGATCGGCTGATAAGATCGCCAAGAACTGCAGAAACGAGCGCCTCCATTGTGAACGCTTTGTGAACGGAAGAGGAACGGTGAAGTGGCTTTGTCTGTGCCTGTGGTCATCGATCCCCGGCTCCCTGCAGACTTCGGTGTCTTTGAACCTTAGGCCAGTCAGTCATGTACGTTGTCAACGCATTAGGTTTCACGCTAGGTCGTGTCTTTGAACCTTACGCCAGTCAGTCATGTTGTCAGCGCATTAGGTTTCACGCTAGGTCGTGTGTGGGATATTTTGAGGGTTATTCGGTAATTTCTCATTTTGAGAAAAGAAAAAAAAGAAAATAAAGTGGATCCCACCTGTCGGTGGGAGAAGAGGAAGAGATAAGGCTGGAGACTTAGTATCCGGCCCTATCCTGTCTTGTGTGTGTGGCCGACCGGCTTCCTCTCGGTCTCGTGCGGCGTAGGGAACTCCTGGGCGAGCGGCGACGACGCCAGAGGCGCCAGCGGCCCTCGCGCTTCGGCACCGGCCATTGGCTGTAGTCATGTTGGGTGCTCCGCCTCCCCTCCTTTTAATGCTACCTCCATCTCCTCTTTTGATTGACCCGAAAAATATGTGAGTTCCCCTTTTGTGTGTTTCTTCTTCTCCGATTGGGCTTTGATTTTGGGTCTTTGGGCTACTTCGTCGCCGTGCTTGTCTCGGTGCTGGCGACAGTAAGATCCGACCCTTCCTCCTTGAGCACTTCCCGTTCGGTTCCTTGCACCATCTCTCTGTTGAGGCAGCAGTGAGAAAATTTAGGGGTTGTACCTTTGAGGATTGGATTCGGCCAGCTCAGGATCGATTTGGGAGAGAAGAACTTGACTTTGGTGCTTGGTGTTATCGGGTTGTAGGATCAAGGATAACCGACTAGAGAGGGGTGAATAGGAGGGTTTTTAAAACTAATTGACTATTTTAAAATCTTTAAACAAGATAGTTCTAACAAATCTTTCTAGCACAAATAATATGATAGAACTACTATGCTACTTAAGACAAATAAGAGCTAATATCAATACTAGATACAATTATAGCTAAGCAAGTCAAGCGTAAGAGAATTGCTAGAAATGTAAATGCGGAATAGTAAAGACAAGAAATAACCATATTGAAGATAAAGAAGTTTTTCCCGTGGTATCGAAGACTTATCGGTCTTTACTAGCCCACCTTGAGGAAGCTTGAACTAATAAAGCCGGCTCCACAAATTAAACATTCCTTGATTTCACTAGTGGTTGTTCTTCCTCCGCTCCGGAAATGGCGAACACCGAACCAATCACAATTTGGTGCTGGGCCACTTCACAAACTCCTTGAAGAGATCACCGCGTAAATTTCCGCCAAGTCGTCTAGGTGTCGACAAACACCAAGAGTAATAAATCACAATATTTGCTTAACGACAATTAAGTGCTAAGGATCAATCTAGAATGAATGCACTTGAATTTTGCTCAACTACCTCACAATGAATGCAACAAGTATATTTGAGGTGTAGAGAGAATGCTCTTGGATCAAGGATGTTAAATGAAGTCTCTCTATCTTGTCCTTGAGCTGGTGGGGGGGTATTTATACCCCCCACAAACAAATACGGCCATTGGAGGCAAAACTCAGGAATTTTTAGCACGAGCGGTAGTACCGCCGTTCACTAGCCGGTACTACCGCGCCTCCAAAAGCGCACAGTAACAGCTATCTTTCAGAATCATTTAATGCGTCTGAAAGAGCCGTTGGAAATTTGGCGCGGTACTACCGCCATTGATCATGCGGTAGTTCCATTTACCGGTCATTCCGATCAAATTGGCTGGTACGACCGCTTCCTTTGAGGTCTGAAAATGACCCTTACTAGAAATAATGTACCGCTTCAAAAGTTTTGGTTATACCGGGTTGCAGTAGTTCCGCCATAATAACTGCGGTACTACTGCACTTCCAAGAGAGCAAATAACCTCAGAAATACGCCATTCTGTAAAATACATACCACTTCAAGAGCCTCGGTTATACCGGGTTGTGGTAGTTCCGCGATAACAACTGCGGTACTGCCGCACTTCCAAGAGAGCAAATAACATCAGAAATACGTCATTATGTAAAAAACATACCACCAGCATAAACTCGGTCTGACCGGGTTGCGGTAGTACTGCACTACATTTCCGATCATATCGCTGTTCGGTAGTACCGCCAAAACACTCCGGTACTACCGATTATCCTGATAAAAACACAGTTGGCTTTCAAAACAAGCTCTGAGTGCATGCATGATCCTAGATTGATCCAAATGGTGCAATAACATACTATCAAGCTACTAGTCGTGACCCCTCTTAATAGTATGATATTTAACCTAAAATTCGGTCTTCCGTCCTTTTCTCCTTAGACCGATTAAACATAAAGGATCCTAGACTACTTGTACATTGTCCTTGAACCATATTGATCTTCTTGTTGACCTTTAGCATGCATCTTCATGTTGTTGTATTCGTCACCGGGACTAAACCTTTTTAAACACTCAATAAACATATTAGTCCCATATTCACATATTATCATTAATTAGCAAAATAATTTTTAGGGGCCTAGATGCTTTCAATCTCCCCCTTTTTTGTAATTGATGACAACCCAATCAATATGTGAAAAAGATATAGTTTTGAATATACCGCTTGTTTGAAAAACGAGTTTTATATTCTTGTTGTGACTTAACAAAATAATTCTTCTAGTGAGCTTAAAAGAGTATGAGTATTATTTGCTTGTTAAATTCATTTCAAAGAAAACACTTCCTAAACATGTGCATATAAATGAGAAGAAGTATTTGCAAGCACATGTAGAGATTTTTGAATAAAATTTGGCAGAGTTTATTTTGCTTATTGAAACTTGAGAAATTATAAGATCAAGATTACAATTCACAGATAGAACCAAGTTCATTAATAGCGACATAAGAACATAATACCATAACAAAGTTTAAACTGAGCTATTACAAGCACACAAGTTCCAAGTATTAAACAAAACATAGAACATCGAATATATTATTGATAGTAGCCTAATCTTCTTGACTCCCCTTAATCTTTCAATGCTTTCTCCTCCTAACTTCTCCCCATTTGGCATCAAAATACCAAAAAGGTCACTCAGCAGGATCTTGAGGACCCCTTGGAGGTGTGTTGAGGCGACATCTTCCATAGCGATTTTTAGTCAATATAGTTTGCTCAAGAGCCGTCACACTCTTCGTCAAAGCAGCCAACCTATTGTTGGTTTCAGATTGAAATTTTTATTAAGAATTCTTAATTTCAAGAATAGCTGAATAAATCTGAGAGAGAGAAACTTGGCCTTCTTCTTGAGGATCTTGCCTTTGTTGAGCCCAAGGGCGAATATCTGCAGGAATAGGAGGACCCTCATGTGGCTTGTATGGTTTGTAGGCTGATCCCAAGCCTCCACAATATCCGGTCTTCCAGATGATTAATGCCATGATATAAGGAGGATAATTTATTCTTTTGAATCGATCATTCTTTGAGGAAGCAATCTCCCTGAGAGTAACATCTACCACATCAAATTTCCTCCCATGCATAATGTTATCAATCAGATTCCAAGCCTGTCCTCTTATGGTATCAAAATTCTTGTTCTTAAGGAGAATTATATGGTTAATAATCCTGTTGACCAAGCTGGGAATAGGCAGGAGACCACCTATCTTTCCTGAAGTATACCTGACATTCTCATCATAATACTCCGTCCAAGCTTGAACCAAAAGACCAGGTTTATCATAAATCTTCTCAAAATTGTTTAACTCTGTCCTTAAGGCGAGCTCAAACTCATGCCTCTGACAATCTAAATAGGTAGTGACTGTCATCCATGCCATGTGACTGAAATATAGAGATACATACAAGGTAGCATAAAATTACCTTATTATCTCCACATCGTAGTCGCATCTTAGAGCTACTAAGTAATGGATAACGGCCCTTTGAAAAAGTCGATATGCTCCATCAAACTTGTCTAGGGAGTTGAGATGTCTCCAATCCACAAACTTATGATGTACAAATTGCCTGTGGGGTCTATACATATGCTCATAAACCATTTCCTGAAAACTGGTGTGAAACTTAGGATTCTTAGATGACTATGGAAGCACAAACAGATTTCTGTGACGCATTAAAGCATAATCATCTGCAGTGATTGTCCTCAAGTTGATTTGTTGCTCCTTAAGTTCTCCCAACTCTTCATCAGATTTTGTTGCTGCTTTAGATGAGCTCTCCTCATGTTCTGAATCATTTGATGCAGGACCTTTGCCTCTATCTTCTCTTTCTTTTCGTCGCTCCTCTGGATTTTCTTCAGCATGGGCAGGAGTTGCAGGTGGTTGAGAGGAAGACGATGTTTGAACTCTTAGAGGGCCATAAGGCTTGCAAGTAACGATCTTTGTCCATGGCATCTTCAAATAGAGAGAATGGATTACAGAGAGAACAAGCGATCAACCAAAATAGGTTTAATTTTGAATGGAATGAGCTGTCTTTTTTGTCAAGGAAATCGGTAGTACCGACGTTCAAGTGTCGGTAGTACCGGGATGTGGAAGTACCACCGTTCACTAGCCGGTATGGCCGCACCACGATAGTTCTGCGCACGACGAGCGGTAGTACGACTTTCTCTTAACATGTTCTCGGACATGAATTTTCTTGGATTTTTCAGTGTCTCTAATGGATTGAATCCATGGTATGGATCCGCAAACATCATGAGACACTAGATTTGCAATTTTGTCTGAGAAAAACACATTGAATCATCCATATTGTCAATTAACCCTAATTGTAACCTATGGTTCAAAGGTAGGATAAAATGGTATTAAGCGAGTTTTACCTTGAGATCTGAGAGAGAGGAACCCTAAGGATGCAAGAGATCCGCAAGGATAGAAGAAAACCCAAAGAAATTTTAGAGATTTTTCGAGAGTGCTTGAGAGTTCTTCGTGAGAGAGAGAGAGGAACCGCGGAAGAAGATGCGGAATAACTAGTTGAGAAGGGGGTAAATGGTAAAAACCGAGCGATCGCAGTTAATGCCATTTCACAACTGACGCGGTAGTACCGCAGCTTTCACGCCAGTAGTACCGCAATGCGGTAGTACTGTTGATATGCCTCCGATAGTTCCGATTGTTCTGGAATTTCAGGGATAGACTTTGGATTTTAAAAAATACACAAATGATCCTTAGTTTTGCACTCAAATTAATATCATTCAGGATCATTATGTATTAAAGATACTAATGCTCAAATTAATATCATTTAGGATCATTATGCATTAAAGAGACTAAAGCCTATCTAAGAACATAATTTTTATGAACATATTGGTTTTTAGAAAAAAAATATTTGAAAAATCTCCTTCTTCAAAGGTGCATGAGGCATGAGTTCAAACAATATTAGAATAATCTATGACATTTAATTCATTCCTCAACTTACAAAAGCGATCTTCATCTAATGGTTTGGTAAAAATATCCGCTAGTTGATCTTTAGTGCAATGTGGTTAATTTCAATATCTTCCTTGCTCACATGATCTCTCAAGAAATGGTGGCGAATATCTATATGTTTGTTTCTTAAGTGTTGGACATGGTTATTGGCTATTTTCACGGCATTATAATTATCACATAATAGATGCATTTTATCGAATTTGATTCCATAATCCATCAAAGTTTGCGTCATCCATAGCAATTGAGCACAACAACTACCCGCGGAAACATATTCAGCTTCGGCGATGGATAAGGCTATAGAGTTTTGTTTCTTGGAGGACCGTGATACTAAAGATCTTCCTAAGAATTGACAACTACCCAAGGTGATTTTTCTATCCACTTTGCACCCCGTATAATCAGAATCCGAATATCCAATTAAATCAAATTTTACACCTTTGGGATACCATAATCCAATGCTAGAGGAATACTTTAAATATCTTAGAATTCTCTTTAAAGCCACCAAATAACATTCTTTTTGTGTTGCTTGAAAATGTACACACATGCAAACACTAAACATGATATCGGGACTAGATGCGATAAGATAAAGTAAACTACCAATCATAGATCTATAAATCTTTACGTCTACCGTTTTACCTCCCTCATTAAGGTCGAGATGACCGTTGGTTACCATTGGAGTTTTGATAGGTTTTGCTTCTTCCATGCCAAATTTCTTGATCAAATCTTTTGTATACTTTGTTTGGCTTACAAAGATTCCATCTCTAAGTTGCTTGATTTGAAGTCCAAGGAAATAACTAAGTTCTCCGATCATGGATATTTCAAATTCCCTATGCATCATATCACCAAATTCTTTGCAAATTTTTTGATTAGTTGATCCAAAAATGATATATTCAATATAAATTTGGCGCACAAAGAAATCATCATCTAAAAACTTTAGTAAACAAAGTTGAATCAATTTTTTCAATTTTGAATCCTTTTGAAACAAGAAAATCTCTAAGGCATTCATACCATACTCTATGAGCTTATTTAAGACCATAGAGTGCCTTGGAGAGTTTATAGACATGATTAGGTTTCTCAGGATCTTCAAAACCGGGTGGTTGTTCAACAAATACAAGTTCAGATATTTTTCATTTAGAAAAACACTTTTAACATCAATTTGAAATAATTTAATATCAAAACATGATGCAAAAGCAAGTAATATCTGAATTGATTCAAGTCTAGCTACGGGAGTAAAAGTTTCACCGAAATCCAAACTTTCGACTTGAGAGAATCCTTGAGCGACCAACCTTGCTTCGTTTCTCACAACTATTCCACTTTCATCTTGCTTGTTTGTAAAGACCCATTTTGTACCGATTACGTTGTGTTCCTTACGTCTATCCACCAATGTCCAAACTTCATTTCGGATGAAGTTATTGAGTCCTTCATGCATTGCATTCACCTAATCCAGATCATCGAGTGCTTCTTCTATATGTTTTGGCTCAATAGAAGAGACAAAGATAATGTTCACAAAAAATAAGCGACACGAGATCGAGTTTGAATACCCTTACTTACATCACCTAATATTTGATATATTGGATGATCTTTTGTAATTACATTGTGAATTCTTGGTGGTAGGTTGGATGGTTGATTATCCTACTTATTGTCATCTTCATCAATTTGAATTTGATTTGTTGTGGAAGAGGTAGGCGGTTCAACTTGAGTAGATGATGGTGGATTATATGGATCTTCATTTAGCTTGATATTTCCAATTTGCATGTTCTAGATGGCTTGTCTTAAAGCTTCATTTCCTACATCATTCAAATTCTTTTACTCTTCTTGAAAGCCGTTAGTTTCATCAAATTGAACATCATGTTTTCCTTCAACTAAACCGGAGTTTCGATTGAAAACACGATAACCTTTACTATTTGAAGAGTATCCAAGTAAGAAACCAACATCGTATCGACTTGCACATTTTAAAAGACGAACACCCTTTTTCAAAATATAACATTCACAATCAAATACACAAAAGTAAGAGATGTTCGGTTTTTTCCAACAATAAGTTCATAAGAAATCTTTTTCAAAAGACAATGCAAATAAATACAATTTATGGCATGACAAGCAATATTGATTGCTTCCGTCCAAAATCTATCGGAAGTATTATATTCATCAAGCATTGTCCTAACTATTTCAATTAATGTTCGATTTTTCCTTTCTACAACTTCATTTTGCTCCGGAGTGTAGGTTATGGAAAGTTCGTGCTTTATTTCAAGTTCATCACAAAAATCTTCAACTTTAGCTTTTTTGAACTCGGAACCATTATCACTACATATTTTCTTAATTTTGAAATCAAATTCATGTTGATCCCTTTTTGCAAAACTTTTAAAAATGCTGGAGGTTTCGCTTTGTTATCTAGGAAGAATCATATGTATATCTAGAGTAATCATCCACAATGACTAAACAATATCTATTACCCCCGATACTCTTATAGGTTGTTGGCCCAAACAAGTCCATATGTAAGAGTTCTAATGGTCTAGAAGTTAACATAATACTTTAGGAAGGATGGGAATTTGCGACTGGTTTCCCGGCTTGACAAGCATTACAAAGTCTATTCTTCTCAAACTTCACATCTTTCAAGCCAACAACTAAATTATGTTTGAAAAGCTTTTTAAGTTGAATCATCCCAACATGACCTAGCCTTCTATGCTAAAGCCAACCCAAAGAGGTTTTTGCAATTAAATAAGTTTTGAAGCATGAATCATTTCAGAAAAAATCAACCAAGTAAAGATTTTCAGATCTAAATCATTTGAAAACTAAAGAATTATCATCTTTATTTAAAATTCGACACCTTCCTTAGAGAATGAACAAGTTAATACAAGATCACATATTTGAGTAACAGATAATAAATTTAAATTTATTAATTCAACTAAAGATACATTAGAAATGGAAAGGTCATTTGAGATAGTAATTTTTACCTAATCCTATTACCTTTCCTTTATTATTATCAACAAATATGATCTTGTCAACTCCTTTTCCATTCTCGAATGTGGTGAATATTTTTCTATCGCCGGTCATATGTTGAGTGCATCCACTATCAAGTACCCAATGTTTTCCAATGGTCTTGTAGTTCACCTACAAAAATAAGAATCAAGTTCTTTTAGGTAGTCATATTTGTTTGGGTCCTTGAATGTTAGTGACCAAGGTTTTAGGTACCCAAATAGTATTCTTTTTATTGCCTAAAATTGAAGTATCAACAAATCTTGCAATAATTTTGCCATCCTTAGTTTTCTTAAGCATATAACATGAATCATAAATGCCATAAGACCTAGTATTAGCAATTGAGCATGCATTTGACATATGTCCTACATCACGGTATTTATTTGTAACACCCTGACCCAAAATCGGCTCAATGCCCAGCCCACCGTGGGGCGGACCCGCCCACACATAGCACCCCACTTACACTTTTCGTCCTCGCTTCATGTAAAAGGGTTAACCCGGAGGTGCTACGTTTGGATCCAACGGGCATTATATACTACTACAACTCGCTTGAGACAAGCAATGTGGGACTAATCCCACCACACAACTCCTCATGGGCCACATGGGCCACACTACGAGCAAATGGGTATTACATTCACCCCTCAAGGGCCGACGCCTCGGCAAAGATACCGCATACGCGGCAAATGCCCAGAACCATCCCTCGGTACACGTCCGTGCGTCCAGTGCCGGCACATATGCCATGCCATGTGTCCACTCCGGACCCACATGTGCCATGCGCCATATGCCCGTGCCCCTGTCCCGCACGCGCCCGTGCAGCGAAGGTTGATGCTCTGATACCATCTGTAACTCTAAAAGAACTGAAACCAGTGCTCACTGAAACTTAACAGATCAGGCTACAAAACATTAGTTGGCGGAATCCCCTGATTCGGCCAAAACAGAGGGCTAATTAACAGCTAAACACAACCCATCTACGCCTCGTCTGAATACAGATCACTAATAAAGAAAACGGCGTAACTTTTAGCCTATTGATCCAATGAGAATGATCCTTATCAACTTGGAAAGATAATTTCGAAAGATACAATAACTTAGTTGGGTGAAGGTTCTGATTAGGCCCCTAATTTGATCAAAATCGAGGGGAAAACCGACAGTTCCAAATTCTCAGGCAGACAGGATAGCGCGCGGTTAAAAATTCATATCTTCTAAACCGTAAGGCGGAATCAAGTGATCTCAGTGCCAAAAGAAAGATAACGACATCAGGAACAAAACTCTAGAAGACGAAAATACCAGCTTCGGCCTCTAAGTAAATCATAATGGCCCGACAAGAAAATCTGCCAAATCACGTCAGCTCTCCTGAACAGTCGCGGTAAAACTACCATATCTCCTAAACCCTAACTCCAAATCATATGATCTCGGTGCCAAAAGAAAGCTAAGATCAAGGGCTACAACTTTCTAAGAGGTGAGAAGATCAGAAAACGTACGGAACTTACCCAAATCTGACGAACAAAATTGATGCACTGCAGGGAGGAGGGTGGCGGCCGGTTGGAGAGGGGAGGAGTGGAGGGAGAGGGTGGGGCAGCTAGGGTTAGGGGAGGACACCCCATTGGCGGCCCCTCTTGGGCCTCTTGGGTTTTGGCCCAAGGCCCAGGTTGCCGCGATATAGCTGAAAACCCCCTCAAATAATGGAATTTCTATTCTTTCAAAGTGCATTTTCCTCCCCAACTTCTTCTCAATTCCATCGATTTGATTCCAGGGCATTACATTCTACCCCCCTTAACAGGATTCAACCTCGAATCTTTGCAACGATCTACTAGAAAGGAAATGTGGTGGGAAAAATTAATCATCTTAAACACGTACCTGAATCGAATAGATCTCGATATCGCCGCGATATGCGAGACTCTAGCTCTCAAGTGTCCTCTCTCTCGACCGCAGGAACCTCAACACAAATATGTAAACGACGATCGACCTAATGCTCACCTGAACTTTCTCGGGTTCACTTATTAGAAGAGGATCGAAGGTAAGACCTTACACGTTGGTCAACATCTTTAACTAAATCTCAAACTTTGAATGGCTCAGCTGTTCACTTAGCCCCAGAACGCAACAGACGTTACGTGCTTCGCATATGGATCCGAGACGGTCAATGCGATATGCTAACTTCCCAATTTCTGCAACCTTCTGAAACGAAGATAATCCAATTGAAAATAGAGAGTCCTTATTGCGTCCACAAAATACTAACCCTCCACCAAAAGTTTAAATTCTAAATTTGACAATTCATCATGAAAGCAATTTCCACTTCCAATTAAGATATTTGCGAAAGAACACCACGAAAGCCAAAGGAGAAATTCACGCGATTGCCCAAATCAAATATTTCTTTGACTCCGTCGGAACTGGAAAGAATCACTCATGCCAAAACAGCGCCAACCCAAAACTGTGGAAGTCATCAATCAACAACACAAAGATCAAGCGTGACTAAAGAAAACGCTTCACTAACCAAGAAAACATCATTCTTCTTAGTTCCTCTTTTAGGAATAAAACTTCTTTTGAACCTTGAAATTCGAACTCATCGCATATCACCAGAGCTTAAATCTCTTAGTTAAACCTTCTCAAATTCTGTTCAAACTGATGTACATCATCCACACCATTGTGGAGAGGTTCAGTTGAATCCACCGAATACTCTAGGTAACTCATTCTACTAATCAATATTAATTTGATTGAAGGCACCCAAAGCGCCACAAAATAGATCTCACAAAATCACATTACCTCTAATCTTCAAGAACAACTCAGAATCCTCAGTACACACGCTCATGTACTACATAAAAAAAAATTCTATCATTGATCTTTCCACTGATCAGGAGACTCAATTATTCCACTTTCTCTATACACACTCATTGAGTGACCAAAGGTCTAACATAACAATACAAACCCAGATTTAACCTCCAAGATCTCTACCACAAATTTCAATTATAACATATAGGGAAATCAACAGATTGACTCTCCAACATTTTCTTCAATTCTAACATACTCACTCATTTGCATACTTAGAAATTTCCCACCTAATCTCGCATCATTATCCAATTGCGTTGCTCTATAGAAATAATCAAGGTTTTCGTACCTTCGATAATCACCGACCATTCAATCATGAACTGAAGTTCTGAAGTTTCACTATACCATAGGCTCTACTCAGTCGTAACACTTTTCAGACTTACTTCGAAACCCAAACATTCCATGTGAATTAATTTTCCCCCAAGAGATACAGATCAAAACCATTCTATATTCTACTACTCCTCTAATAACTTGGTAGCAAAATATCACCGCTACGATTACTCATCTACCACCAAACAGTTGCCAAACTTACCCTTTGCAAACACTTTGCAACCCAAAACTGTGATCCTTTCTCAAAAGGAAGAGGCGAACAAAGATAAGTTTATTCACACGAAAGACGTTGCTCATCACGGCGAAAGCGAAACCAAAATAAATATTTTGATAAAGGTGATCTTGGAAAACGAAAGTCGAATTCATAATTGAGGCACACATCCTCAAAAGAGAATAGCAAATAACAAATAGACACGAAAGAAAGATATTACGCTTGAAATTCGCCATCTCTTGAGCGGAAAGAGCAACAAATTTAGGGACGCTTCAAATAACCACAAGATTTAATTAAGAATCGATAAGATCCTTCAACAGGTCAACTTGCTCGAAACAGTTCATCTACTTGGGAAACACGAGATCCAAATGGTCTCAACCACAAAACTCGAAACATTTCCCTTTACAGATTTCACGGAAAGCAAGCGGATTAACTCGTCTCAAGAGATCAACGAAAATCTTCTTTGATTGCAACCTCACTTTGCGAACTCAAACTAAAGAGCCTTTCGGACTAAATCACACGAAATCTTTAAGAAGCAATAGGTTAATCCAATTCCTCAAGTTACCCAAAATAATTTCGCTACCGCTGATTCACGAGCTCCAAGGTACCGCGAAGCTAAACTTGAAATATCCTTATTTGAACGATGTCACCAAAGGCGTCGCTTTAATACAGTATTAATATCAAGCCCATAACAACACTTAGAAAACATTTCGAAGACCCACGTGGAATGAATGGGTTGATTCCTTCTCGAAAGAAGAGGCAAATAGAAACGATCTTCACCAACCGAAAAATCACTTACCACTCGCAAGGAACACGTAACTCGTGGAAAACCAATTAGGCAACGAACTCGAAAACCTATGGAAAGTCCACGCTTGAAAACATAGGCCTCACAAAAGAGAATATCGACCTTAAACGTTAGGAACAAACGGGTATTCAAGATCAAAACACCATAACACGGAAGAACTATTATAATTTTTCAACATATCGCTTTACTCGACAAACTATGTTTATCACAAAGAACTTGAATTCCCAAAAGAGCTCTAACACAAAGCGAAATTTGATCATTTTAGAAATATTACGAAAGGCGGTCAACTTTCTTTCTTTATAAAGGAATCAACATTACCATCACATTACTTGATCATGTGAATAATCCTCCTAAAGGAACATGGCAAATCGTGTTATAGAATTTTTTCAAAGATCAAATGGAATTGTAATAACAACTTATTCTAGAAAGGAAACTTAGTACGAAAACCACAAAGCTGAAACAAACCTCTCACACAACTCCATCATAACATTAGAAAAGGGTTTCGACACTTTTTTTTTCAAGAGAGGTTCTAAATTCCAACATTCCAACTACTCCAAAAGAAACGAGTAGAGTCAAGACTTTCTTCGATAAACTTTGTAAAAACTAATTCCCATTCCCCAAAATACCAAACGGTTAACTAGGTCACCTTAATCAACAAGTGAGATAGGACCCTTACAAAAAGAATGATCTTGTCAATAATATCGTGTACAAGTAGCAAAGAGAGCTCAGCAATCAGAAAGACAAGAATTATTTTGAAAAACATCTAGGGACCAATAGGAACCCGTAGCCAACCAATTTGTTTGATTACCATCTCCGACTTAATCACCACAAGGCACCCCAAAAATAGTTTTAACACTAATCCTCAGAAAAGAGATGCGTTAAACTTCAAGACGTGGAATGATCCAAAAGAAATACATGGAGCTAATGCTTCCTCGTGTTAACGAACTTGCAACAGAAAACTCTCATTATACAAACTATCAAACGAGTAAACGAGTCGCTATTTTCCAATGAGAAGGAACAAACATGGAAATATCAATATTGCCAACTGTCGAAGATCATTTAAAATAAAAGAAATTCAACAACTGAAAAAAAACAATAATATTTTCAGAGAACCCTTAAAGACCTTTTGGATCTCATCAACTACCATGAATCATGAACCTAAGAGAAATTCATCTCGATGTCCGCTACCGATACGCATAATTAATGCAATCAATTATGAATATATAGGATCATCTCATGACAATCATAGAATAATTCATAGATATATAGGATATCACATCACGTCATAGATTAATAACAAGAAAGATAGTACAGAAGCAATTCTATACCATACAACATAATGAACCACATCACTAGAAATGCGGAAACAATGGATTTCCCAAACCCCACCTACTGTGCACAGTGTGTCATTTTAATAACTTAATTACCACGGACCTAAAGCCCGCTCTGATACCAACTGTAACACCCTGACCCAAAATCGGCTCAATGCCCAAATTTCACCGTGGCGGACCCACACACATAGCACCCCACTTACACTTTTCGTCCTCGCTTCATGTAAAAGGGTTAACCCGGAGGTGCTACGTTTGGATCCAATAGGCATTATATACTACTACAACTCACTTGAGACAAGCAATGTGGGACTAATCCCACCACACAACTCCTCATGGGCCACATGGGCCACACTACGAGCGGTAGGGTATTACATTCACCCCCTCAAGGTCGCGCCCTCGGCAGATACCGCATACGCGGCAAATGCCTGAACCATCCTCGGTACACGTCCGCAGCGTCCGGTCGCCGCACATATGCCATGCCATGTGTCCACTCCGGACCCACATGTGCCATGCGCCATATGCCCGCGCCCATGTCCCGCACGCGCCCGTGCAGCGAAGGTTGATGCTCTGATACCATCTGTAACTCTAAAAGAACTGAAACCAGTGCTCACTGAAACTTAACAGATCAGGCTACAAAACATTAGTTGGCGGAATCCCGATTCGCCAAAACAGAGGGCTAATTAATGACTAAACACAACCCATCTACGTCATCCATAATACGATCAAGAATAAAGAAAACGGCGTAACTTTTAGCCTATTGATCCAATGAGAATGATCCTTATCAACTTGGAAAGATAATTTCGAAAGCTACAATAACTTAGTTGGGTGAAGGTTCTGATTAGGCGCCTAATTTGATCAAAACCGAGGGGAAAACCGACAGTTCCAAATTCTCAGGCAGACAGGACAGCGCGCGGTTAAAAATTCATATCTTCTAAAACGTAAGGCGGAATCAAGTGATCTCGGTGCCAAAAGAAATATAACGACATCAGGAACAAAACTCTAGAAGACGAAAATACCAGATTCGGCCTCTAAGTAAATCATAATGGCCCGACAAGAAAATCTGCCAAATCACGTCAGCTCTCCTGAACAGTCGCGGTAAAACTACCATATCTCCTAAACCCTAACTCCAAATCATATGATCTCGGTGCCAAAAGAAATCTAAGATCAAGGGCTACAACTTTCTAAGAGGTGAGAAGATCAGAAAACGTACGGAACTTACCCAAATCTGACGAACAAAATTGATGCACTGCAGGGAGGAGGGTGGCGGCCGGTTGGAGAGGGGAGGAGGAGGGGAGAGGGGGCGGCTAGGGTTAGGGAGGACACCCCCATTGGCGGCCCCCTCTTGGGCCTCTTGGGTTTTGGCCCAAGGCCCAGGTTGCCGCGATATAGCTGAAAACCCCCTCAAATAATGGAATTTCTATTCTTTCAAAGTGCATTTTCCTCTCCAACTTCTTCTCAATTCCATCGATTTGATTCCAGGGCATTACATTATTGCAATATTTACTATTTTCTTTTACAAACCTTGCTTGCTTGTAAATTTGTTTCTTACTTTTCTTGGGCACATACCCAAGTCCTTCTTTATTGAATGAGCACCTTTGCTCACTCAAAAGCTTATCAAGGGTGGTTTTACCCTTGAAGCATCTTTCAAAGTTCTTACTTAGCTTGGTGACTTGCTCTTTTAACTCATGATTTTAAACAATAAGCAAAGGATCACGTGAGTTAATCATATTAGCAAATGAATCATCTTTAGGTAAAAAAAAGGCATGGATAACAAATCATCACATGATGTAGAAGTGCTAGACATGGATATAGCTTTTGAAGCAACTTCTACTCTACGCATCTCATTCAATAAATTGCAAGTGATTCCAATATTCGAATGAGATTTTTCAATATCTTTTAGAAGAAGAGAGTCATGAGCTTTCTTTAGCTCCTCATAATAGTCTTTTAGAAAGATGTACTCTTTCTTTAAGACTTTAAATTTTGACACCTCCTTTCCAAGATATTCATTTAATTCATCAAGGATATCCATTAATTCATCATATGATGGTTTACTATCATTAATGGATTTTACCTTATCTCCTTTTGCCATGAGGCAAGTAGGAGTGGAGAATAGCGACGACGCTTCCTTGATGGTGATGCCGACAAGTCCTCTTTTCTTGGAGGATCCTTCATCATTTGAATCGGAGTCGGAATCTGAATACAGCTCATCGGAATCCCACTCTCCAATATGAGCTTCATTTTCACCATCCTTGTGGAGCTTTTTGAAAAGCTTCTTCTTGCCGTTGTATTCCTTTTTCTTTAATGGTTTTCCCTTACCATCCTTGTTTGTGGGCAATGAGAGGCAAAGTGCCCCTTCTCATCACACTTATAGCAACGAATATTGCTATAACGTTTGTTGTCAATGGAGGATTGCCCTTTCTTGCTCTTGTCAAAGTTAAAGCTTCGATATGGGCGTCTTCTCATGAATTTCTTCATTCTCCTCGCAAGGAGAGCAAACTCTTCTTCGGAGTCTTCTTCTTCATCCTCTTCATCACTTGACTCCGCTTTCGCCTTAAAAGCGGTAATATTCTTCTTGGAGGAAGATTACTCCAAAAGATATTCCTTATATTTCTTGTATAACTCATTTGTGATGATATTGTCCAAGAGACCGATTGGCGTCATTCTTGGCAATTCAGGTGAATTTAGAAGTAGAGTCACCAATGTCTCATACTTCTCTGCAAGGCCTTAAGTATTTTTCTCACAATATCAACATCGGTTAGTGACGTGCCAAGGCCTTTGAGTTTATTTACAATATTGTTGAGGCGATAGTACATTTCATTTATATCATCATGAGGCAACATTATAAATGTCTCATATTTAATCCGGAGCCTATGCAATTTGACCTCTTTGACCGTGGATGTTCCCTCATGGATTTCTGAGAGGGTAATCTAAATATCGTGAGTGGTTTCCAAATTGCTCATTCTATTGAACTCATCCATGTTCAAAGCACAAAAGAGAGTATTCATTGCTTGAGCATCTAAATGAGCATTACGCCCCTCAAGTTCCGTGGGGTGTAGTGGATCAAGAGGCATAATGTAACCCTCATTTACAATTTTCCATATGCTCGGACTCATGACCTTTAACTAAATAGACATCCTAATTTTTCAATACGCATAATTTGAGCAATCAAACAAAGGAGCCTTTTCTATAGCAATTCCCTCACTAGCTATCATTTTCTCTCTTAGACGGTTAAGTCTAAATCAATGAGAGACCAAACTCTGATACCATTTGTAGGATCAAGGATAACCGACTAGAGGGGGTTGAATAGGAGATTTTTAAAACTAATTGACTATTTTAAAAACTTTAAACAAGATAGTTCTAACAAAGTTTTCTAGCATAAATAATATGATAGAACTACTATGCTACTTAAGACAAATGAGAGCTAATGTCAATACTAGATACAATTCTAGCTAAGCAAGTCAAGCGCAAGAGAAATGCTAGAAATGTAAATACGGAATAGTAAAGACAAGAAATAATCATAATGAAGACAAAGAAGTTTTTCCCGTGGTATCGAAGACTTATCGGTCTTCACTAGTCCATGTTGGAGAAGCTTGAACTAATCAAGTCGGCTCCACAAATCAAGCCTTCCTTGATTTCACTAGTGGTTTTTCTTCCTCTGCTCCGGAGATGGCGAACACCGAACCAATCACAATTTAGCGTCGGGCCTCTTCACAAACTCCTTGAGGAGATCACCGCTCAAACTCCCACTAAGCCATCTAGGTGTCGACAAACAACAAGAGTAATGAATCGCAATCTTCGCTTGATGACAATCAAGTGCTAAAGATCAATCTAGAATGAATGCACTTGAATTTTGCTCAACTACCTCACAATGAATGCAACAAATGTATTTGAGGTGTAGAGAGAATGCTTTTGGCTCAAGGATGTTAAATGAAGTCTCTCTATCCTGTCCTTGAGCTGGCGGGGGTATTTATACATCCTACAAACAAATACGACCGTTGGAGGCAAAACTCAGGAATTTTAAGCACGAGTGGTAGTACCGCCGTCCATTGGCCGGTACTACCGCGCCTCCAAAAGCACACGATAACAGCTATCGTAGAAGCATTTAATGCGTTTGAAAGAGCCGTTGGAAATTTGCATGGTACTACCGCCATTGATCGTGCGGTGGTTCCGTTTATTGGTCGTTCCGTTCAAATAGGGCAGCACGACCGCTTCCTTTCAGGTCTGAAAATGGCTCTTACTGGAAATAACATACCGCTTCAAAAGTTTCGGTTATACCGGGTTGCGGTAGTTCCGCAATAACAACTGCGGTACTACCACACTTCCAAGAGAGCAAATAACCTCAGAAATTTTGCGAAGTTCACCGCCTTCATAGCGCATGAACAACCTCGGACCGGTCAGACCACTGCCCATGGTCAGTCAAACCACTGCCCATGGCTGGTTAGACCGCCTGGGATTTTGGGAAAATCCCAAGTCCCAGACTTGCACAATCTCTAAAATTTTCAAACTCTATCTAGTTTAGGCTCAAAACTCCAATTCCAATGTGACCAAGTGCAAGCAAACTGTAACATCCCAAATTTCAGAGCTTTAAAAATCTTTTGAATAATGGTAGTAAGAAAATTCACCATTTGGATTTATTTGAATATTAATTTAAAAAGCTTAATATGGACTTTAAGGACAAATTGAATTAATGTGCTTAATCCCAACATCAACAATTGTCAAAACTATTTTATTTAGATTCTATATGCTTGGATATATTTTATAGAATTTTCTGGAATTTTTCCAAAGTCATTTGCTATTTTCTAATTGCTATTTGCATTTTCTGGATTTATTAAAAAGAAAAATCTATTTTAAATCCTTGAACGATCTTGGGCCAAGCCCAACACTATTCCAGCCCGCTCACTCCCGGTAGTTGGATCAAGATCGCCGCCCGCCGCCGCCGACCTCGCCGCCTCAAACCGCTGGATTGGCGCCGCGGCTTCGCTTCGCTGATCTCGCTCGCTCGCGCTCGCGCCGCTCTGCGCCATTGATCGCCATCGCACGCCGCTCACCGCGCCTCGCCGCCCGAGTGGGGACCGCCACGTGGTCGCTGCTCATGCCGTCTTCTTCTCCGCTGGCCGCGCCGCGTCCCGCCATTTTCGGACCTCGGAGCCGTCCGACAATTGCGCAAACAACCCCGATTTTGTGCACGGACAACGCCTCGAAGCCTTATCTCTCCCGCACTGCTCGGTTATTTTCAATTTCCAAATCGGTTTCAATCTCCGAGAATCGAGGATTTCAAAATCCGGCCGCTTTGACCCGATTTGGGATTTCAAATCCGCGCCCCTCGGGCCTATAAATACCTCCCTTAGCATCGCCAGCACCTCCGCAACCCAAAGCCGCCACGCTCGTCGCTCCGATCGCCCTAGCGCCGCCGCATTTCGAGTTTTAGGGTTTTCGGCCGAGCTTCTTCTCCGGTGGATTGCGCCGCCGCCGTCGCCCTTGCTCCACCGACCGCACCATTGTGATCGACAAGTCTCGTGCTACCTCGGCGCACCTCCTCGTCGCGGAACATCACCGAGTACTCTCCGACAAAACCCGAGTCTTCACCGCTTCTTCTTCGCCGCCACGCCATCTCCGTCAACCCCATGTGCTCAAACCAGTGCCCATATGTGCGCAATAATCTCCTCTACACATTGGTACCACTCACCGCCGTGAAGAGCCGCTGCTCGCTGCCATTGGTTCCCGAGCGCCGCCGCCGCCAGAGCCGCGTCGGCGCCATCGCAACCGCCGTCGGCTTTAGTGCTCGCGTGTCGCCTCGTGTCGCCGTGTCGGTACAAAGACACGCGACGCGGCTCATCCACCGGCCTCAGATCCGTGGCTCGGTGGACTCGATCCACCGTGAAGCCGAGCCAACGACAGTGGGTCCCACTGTCGATCGGTTTTTAATTATTTTCTTTTTCCTACCGACGCAAGCATTGCGCAATAATCCGATTTTCCTTTATAAAAATAATTCGGGAAATTCAATAAAATCCAAATTAGGGTTTATTTGATTTTCCAATCTTCCAAAGCCCATATCTTTTGCATCCGAACTCCGATTGAGCCCATTCAAATTTGTAAATTCATATAAAATTAAGATCTATTTAATGGTGAATTTTATTTGAATTTTGGAGATTGTTTTGCTTCTGTATTTATTTGTTTTGGTTTCTTTTGTCTCGGGCCATGCAGTAGACGTCGATACTTCGGGGAATTTTGCAGAAGAAGGAGCACCTCAAGACCAAGACCAATATCTAGATCTATTCCAAGGCAAGTTATACCTTTGATCATTTTGAACCCAGTTTTCAAATACTTTGTTTCAATGTATTGCATTCTATTTCAATTATTTATTTAAATGCTTTTGGGATAGATATTAATCCAATTTGTTATATCCACATTGTCTATTATATGCCATGATCTTTTGTCACCCTAGGTTGGTTAATTATTAGTTGGTATTATCGTAGCACCAACGTGGGTTGGTTAGATACGATTAGACTGCTTAGCCATGCTACGAGTCATCATTTCATGTGAGAGTTGCAATTATAAACTTGCTTAAGTGATTATGGAACTGTGTGATGAAACTGTGTGTGCTGTGTGCTGTTACTCGTTGATGGCATGTGTTGCACTTAATCAACAGGGTGGGAAAAGATTTAGACTGAGGCAAGTGGTGGATCTGTGTGAAGGGTGGAACTGTGTGAATTAAACTTTGTGATTTGGGTAAAACAGGAAGTCTTACCTTAGTCAATTAAGGACTTAACTTTGTGCGCCATTGAACTGGGCCTTACTGTACGACCACATGCCTAGTATGGGCTGGGCCTGACTTAGTAAGTTATGGAGTCTTGACATTGACAACTCAGGTTGTATTTAAGCTATGTGATGGGTCGGAGGTGTGTACCATTGTGTTTGGGTCACATCGCGGACGGTTCACGTGCATCCCCGCCCAATGGTGTGTGTCGCTTCAAGGGTTGTGTGTACAAATTGACTACAGAAAGCACACCAGAGTGTCATTGTTTGAGATGAAGTTTCGAAAGGTTTTGTTATGGTCGGTGATCGCTACACGATTGTATCGTGTGGGTAAAGTGTACAAACTCGCAGAGTGTTAAATCAATCTATTCGAATAGCCGCGTCCTCGGATATGGACATGCTCGGGAATTTCACACGAGGGGTAGATTTTCATAAAACAATTGGGAAGGGTCAGCTGTGTGAGATAACTCGTTCAGCTGTGTGAAAGAAATTGATTAGACTATGTGTACTTTGTGAAATCAATTGTTAACTTATTATTGTCTATTTGTTTTGAATTATGCTTTCAATCTATTATTTGTATTCAATTGCAAATATTGTATTTCTGCAAAACAACCACAGAAGCCATTCCTTTGGAATAAGCCATCATCTATAAATTACATTCTGTGGTATGACTTGCGAGTACGGTGTGTACTCACTCTTGCTAAACAAATCAATGTAGTGGAAGAGTCGTCACCGCTTTTGAAGAAGAGTTCTACGAAGGTTGCGTTAGGGTCTTGATCCCATCGGTTGCACGTGGTAAATTGATGGGAGCCACCGAGTTTATTTCGTTTCCGCTGCAGTTTATTTCTTTATTGTCAGCCTTGCATGGCTTAATAAATGTAAGACTTGACCATAAGGTCCCAACAGTTAATTGTTATTCAAAATACTCGTTTATTCATATATTCGTTGTATGGATGTGATATTTCATCGATGTTGACACTGTGTGCACTAGCGTGATCCTGGACTAGTGCAGAATACACAGAGGGACCAGATTTGCATATTTGGGTCCCGACACAAACCCTCTCACTTTCCTCCGTACTGATTTTTTGGTCAATTTTTAAAATTCACGTGTTGACTTTTTGGTCGATCAGACCACCGCATGTGGCCAGTCCGACCACTACCATGGCCAGTCAAAGCGCCTATGTCTGACAACAGTCTTAATCTTTTCTGAAAATAAGGATTTCTCTACACGGCAATTGTTTAGCTACTAAGATGAAGATCGTATCCCATGACGTCCAAGCCAATGCATGCAGCACCTCCTGGTGAGAAGTTTGATGGAGCAATGAATCGACCAGACAAGAGGACAGGTGAAGACGCAAGGAGTTGTTTGATGTCTAAAAGTCCTTGTTCCTGCACATGCCTACAAGCCTACAACTTTGAAAGCAAGGCCAACGAAATTGACAGACACGACACAGTCAGTCAGTCACCATAATCATAGTATATGACCGTTTATTTTCTTTTTGAGGTTGCAGTACATGACTGTTTATCTATGAGTCAACGGAGCCTTCATAATCTTAAATTTTGTTTAGTCAATGGAGCCTATTGAAATTTTCAACCAAACTGGAATATCTGATATTTTGTCCGATCATAAATGTATGCCGTTTTAGAAAACTTACAATCAATTTTTTCTAACTTTGACAAATAACATGTGAAAAACTATTTAGATTTATCATACGAGAATATTATCATTAGATTTGTTATGATAAATATTGTTATAATTTTTTACTAATATAATTAAATAAAAATTAATAAACAAAATTAGATATTGAATACTGTACTCACGTCGAAAACGTTTTAGCACATTCAGTAGTAGACTAGTAGCTTCGGTTATAAGCGGCACTGTTTGGCACGTTTGACCCGACCCCTGACAAGAGTACAATGTGGGTAGAAGAAGAGGTAGCTCATTGGCCCAGGCCCCAAAATTCAGCACCAGGATCCGGCTCCTGCCAGAACAATGCTAGTGCTGTTGAAGTATATTCCCCACCTTTTCTTATTAGCTTTAGTTTTTGGGTGGATTGGTTCGTATATGCAACTAAATATGCTATCAGAGCTAAGAGATCCTAATGCAATATTTAAAACTAATTGCGGTCCACTTCGACATGAGGGGGAGTTTAAGTATATTATCTATATTTTTTTTATTAGCTCAAGCTTTTGGTTGAACTAATTGATACATGAAGCTTTATAGGTACAAATCGTGCGAACGAGAGAGACGACGGTGGCGACGTTGAATCTCCAGACCGAGGCGGCGGCGGTGTCTCTCTGAATGGTGAGACCAAAGTGGCGACGACGGTGCTGAATTGTGAGTAGACCTGTTCAAACCCCGAGCCGAGTCTGAAAAAGCCTGGCTTTGAATGGGCAAGCTCGAGCCCAGCCTGGCCAGAATTTGTTTTCCTGAATAAAATAGTATTATTTTAATTCTTTTTTGAATACAAATTAATATTTATTTCGAGAATAAAAAATAGTTTTGATTGCTTTTATCGGGCTTTTTTTGGGCGTTCGGCCGGGCCTTCGGGCCGAAAAAACTTGCCGAGCTCGGACCGGGCCACACATGGTCTAACTGTGAGACTGAGGCGGGGTCTCGGCGAGAGATGCGTCTCAATCGTACACGGGAAAAATATCGTGTAAAGAGATGTGGGCCGTTCTCCCCGTGGAAAGAGCAGATTGGGCCGGGAAATTTCGTCCCCAGGCTCAGCCTAACCCGGCATCAAGGCCAGGTTTCGGGCTTCCAAACAAGGCAGTCTGGGCTCGTCCTCGTTCGGGTCGTTCCCACTTTACGAAGCCTTTTCCGTCTCGCAATGCCCGCGAGTGCTGCGATGGCCGATCGGCGTCGGCGGCTGCGCGGTGCAGGTGTCCGTGTCTGCTCGGTGGTCGCAGCCGCAGCCGCAGCCGCAGCCGCGGATGGCGGAGGAATAACCGCCCTGCCTCGCCGGACCCGCGATGGACCTCGCGCCTGCCCACCTGAGCTCCGCGCCGATACCACGGATTCACGGGTAAGTTGTTGATCTGAAGCTTTTAGCGTTTGGATTGGCCAATGCGTAGTGCGCCCCGTGCTGCTCTAGGATAGATGGATTCATCAGTGTTGGTGCGTGTGATTCCGCTGCCCAAATGTTGGGCTCCCCGACGATGCTACACCAAATGTTGGTGTGTTCCGTTCCGTTCCGTCCCGTTCTAACATGGAAATGTTGGTGCGGGTCCGGGACGGAGTTGGGGATCGGGCAGTCGGCAAAATGGTCCGAGGTCAATGATAAAAAACTCAAGAAAAACAATAGTAATATATGTATGTATGTTGTGTTCGACTCAAAAACAGCCGGCCGACCTGAGGTATGGGCCGTGGCTGGCTCCACCCCCGGTGCGGGTTGCATGGTTTCTACAGACACAGGGCTAGGAGCTCATCTGTTGCGCATAGTAGTTGACAATATCATACATACTTCCTCCGGCCACAAAATCATAGAAGGAAGTTGTTTCGAGTTACATTCAGTTAAACACTATAAACATTTGTTTCGAGTTACATTCAGTTAAACACTATAAACATTGTTTATCATATCTTGTTGAATATTTAGTTTGGATACATAAAAATGACATGTGTCGATTTGTCTCAAAAAGAACTTTCTGAAGGGATATGAGTAGGTTATACTAGCTGGCAATTCAAAAATATATCACGTAAACTAGTAAGCCATGCAAGTAAGGGATCATATATCGTTACCACTAGACAACCAGTACAACGGAAGAAGAGTTGGAGCAGCCTGATTCAACGTCGAGCGTGTCGATGTAGTGGTCGTAGTCGATTGTCCAACGTCCTCAGTACCTACCATCTCCTCCAGCAACCTATTACGTTCCTTGCGTAGATCGTGGACAGTCCTCGATCAGCACAACACCAACCGCAGCAGCGCCTCTAATGTATCCACACGTCCAAGGGTGGAACGCCGTACGCCGGTGTGCTATCACCAACGCGCACGGTAGGGCATTTGGGAAGATGTCGGCTAGGGTTTCGGAGGAGCAACTCTCTTACGTCCCAATAGCTCCATGTACCATGTAAGTTTATGCGTAATCGGTTGTGCCTCGGAACTCCTTTCTGACCAGAAGTCGTTAGCGGTTCCTAGCAGAACATAACGATTCCTAAATACACATAAATATTATATCGGACGAACCTTATGCAATATGATCCGCGACTAGATCCTTATCACGTACGACCAGCTCGTATCTCCATTCGACAGTTCGTAACTCCTTACGACCAGTTTGCTGGCCTAGTGATCCTGTTCGACCAGTTTATGATCAGTCCGTATCACCATACGACTAGTTCGTATCTGACTGGACTGAACGACCCGCTTGCGTATTCTCCCTTTGCCTTATGATATCTGGTTGAACTTTAGGTGAGATATTTTATCATCTATGTACTGTTCAATACTTTCTCGATCAAGTGACGAATAACCTCATGTGATTGACTCTTCAACCACCAGTGACATGACCATGCACTTTCTTTATCCAACGACATCGAGAGACCCAGATATATCTATCTTGTTATTTAGGAGGGACAAATCACATATCCGACTAACCACATCCCTTCGCATGTTTCATAGCATACTCGAAAGCTACCTTTATAATTACCCAGTTACAGAGTAGCGTTTGACAACCCCTAAATGTACTATTATACATGCAGGAAATCATGCTGATCTCAGGTCTAAGGATTATATATCATCATTACTTGTGACCAACTGATAACAAATAAAATCATAACAATATCAATAGTGTCTCAAGATGGGTCAATCTAACACCATGTTCTCTAACATGCGTTCACATTATTGATTCGATATCCCTATATCCATGACCGATGAAACATGATGATCAATAAATAAATGTGCTAGTCGATAAGTCACTAGTGTCTCGATCTGTGACATTCGACTATGGATACATTTAGAATGACATCATATAACTTAAAAGAGTTTTACCAACAAGTCACATACGTGTTTATATTTATAAATTATAATTCATCCAAGAAACATAATAACATTTATTATATAACTAATAAACATAGACGTGATACAATCATCTCTATGATTATATCTAGGACATATTACCAACACGTTCATTATAATATAATCTTAAGTTTTGCAAATATATTACAATAAAAATGAGTAGTTAAAATTGTATTTTAAAGACCGTGTTAATGTTTAAAACAACTTACTTTTGTGACTAAAGGGAGTACCAACCAACACCCTTGATATTCTTCTCTTTTTGGAATGAATGGAAGCTACTGGAAATTCTCACTGTCCACAAATGACAGTTCCTACGCTTTGAAGTCGTTGTCCAAAAATGAATGGAAGCTTATATGCTTTCAACAATAATCAGTTTCTAGGGTCAAAATTAATTCGGTCCAACCCGCCCGCGGTTGCTGTAGTGGGACGCATTATAGAATCTTGCTAACTAAGGGAATCTTTCAGTGAGTTTTTGATGTTATGATCTAAAAAGTTGCTTTCAAGTACTAATTATATATATAAAAATTAGAAAAATAAAAGGGCTTCTGAAAAGCACAACACCAAACAGATCCTTACAAACACATCATTTGAATTCTCTGGTCGAGCTTAATACGAGGGCATGCTCACACCATGTCTGTCACCAGTCACAAGCTGATATGAAACAGTTGGCATCACTACAGAAAACCTACATGGATGAAATTAGCAAAATTAGATATATGTCATTCTAAAACATGACACTTCGAGATATATCACATAGAATCCTGAAATTATATATATATATATATATATATATATATATATATATATATATATATATATATATATATATATGTGTGTGTGTGGAACGTATCTAGTGCTAATGGGTAATTCAGTGCTAAGGTGCTAATACCAATCTTGACCGTTGGATCTGAATTGAACAACCAAGATTAATGCGGGCTCCCACATCTAAACCATTTAATCACTTTGTATGCTCTCACCTTCAATGCACATTCATTAATGCGTCTTCATTAAACACCATGCATGCTCCCATCTCCAACGGTTAAGATCCAGATCTAACGGTCAAGATTGATATTAGCACCTTAGCACTGAATTACCCATTAGCACTAGATACATTCATATATATATATATATATATATATATATATATATATATATATATATATATATATATATGCCACTCTAATATAGTTTGTTTTGGTATAGTGACACTTTGTCCCTCCTAAGAGCTCTTCTTGCTCCCTTCCCCACCGGCGCCTGACTCCTCCTCCTCCATCGCCATCTCCTCCGCATCCAGCTCCTCCGCTCACACATCATCGTCGACCTCACCATCCACCTTGTCTCCTTCGCCGCCATACACCGACGCTTGCATCGTGACCCGGCGCGCGACATCTCGTGGTCGAGCACAGGCTCTGCGTGCTCCTGCTCCTCCACCACCTTCTCCATCTCCTCTGACATCTCCATGGTGGCTTCCTTGTGGGCACCGGGCTTCTTCGCTACTTTGCGCTGGTGCTTGCGCTATTCGACATGCGACATCTCACAACGATCTTGTCGAGCTTGGCCTCCCTCGCGGTGGCCAATTTGGCCGGTAGTGGGGAAGGGAGGAAGAAGAAGAGCTCTTAGAAGGGGTGATCTCGTTGAGCTCGGTCTCTGCGATGTCCGATTTGGCCAGTGGTGGGGAAGGGAGGAGGAAGAAGAGCTCCTAGGAGGGGCGTACACACGGTAGATGCCATCGGCAGAGGAGGAGCGGGTTGGTGGTCGGGGAAGGAGACCGGTGGTGGGAAGGGAGGAAGAAGAAGAGCCTAGGGGCAAAACTCAAAAGTGTCATAGTGGCATCTATCAAAGCAAATATGTTTTATAGTGGTATATATCCAGTTTCAAGATTCTAGGTGGCATATCCTCAAGTGCTATGTTTTGAAGTGACATATATCCAATTTTATCGATGAAATTTGCAGATCGTATCAACTCAAATTTAGATGAAATTTATCCTCTTCCGCTGCTGGGACCGCTTCTTTTTAGGCAGCATATGCAGGGATGGTGCATGTATCTTTGGTTGCTCCTGGGGATTTGTGCTCCCAAATGCAATCGTCTTGAAAAAGTACCAATAAGCTTCCTGAGGCAAAAAATTTAGCTGAAGAGATTCTGTTGTTCCAAAAGTCACTGCCTTCTTTGATCGGCTTGTAATTATGATTTTACCCACAGGTGCCATAAGATCTCTCAGAGTGTACAATATTCTTCTCCATATTCCCTCATCCACATCACCAAGTAGTTCAACAATTACTGGTGATACTCCAGTTGATGCACGATTTTTATGTTTGATTACACCGCTATCTCTAAGATCCACTAGGTCTTCATCCTTAAAATCATTTCCGCTAAATAATACAATTAAAGAGAAGTGTTTACGCACCCTCTCATCGTGGCAGACATGCTCGACAAGAGTGCTCTTCCCAACTCTTGCCGGACCAATTATCGGAAGCACATGAAAACTTCTTGAACCAGGTTGGTGGCGCATAGGAGGGTAGCAACCGACTAACTGAGGAATACAACAAACTCCATGTCCGCAATGATGCTTTCTAGGCTAACGACAATCTTTTGCAGCTCTTTCATCTCACCTTCAAAAACAATTTTGCTTGTCCTAGTTGAGAAACAGAAGCGCTTGGGAGGATTGGATCGAGACAAGGCGAACGAGTGGTCACTGACCTCATCTTTGACCCTCTCTTCCTTCAGCATTTGGTACTTGAAAGCATCAAGCATGTAGTAGCCTTTGTACATCCCTTCTCTCAGAATCTGAAGTTGCTGGAGCATAGCTTGGTTTGTGATGTGCATGTGCCGACCATCAGCTTCCTTGACGATGGTCTGGATCCGCAGCAACATGCTGTGCAGCCGTTCTAGGTTCTCCTCCACGCCTTTCTGCTGCCTCCAGTGTTTGTCAACAACAAAGGATATTGATTTACCGACAAGATCCCCAACAATCGTAGAAACGAATGTCTCCATTCAGAACCTTTACCAAACAAAGAGGAAAAGGTGGTTTGCTTTGAGTACAAGTGTACAACTCAGTTCATCACTGATTCCCAACTCAATGTGGCTAGAGTTATTAAATACAGGGCTAGCTACAAGGAAGTGTCAAAGTTCATTTATAGTGTTTTGTTGACTAGCTAAACACTGCATTGGTCTAGATTTCTGAATGAAGTGGATGTTTAACAGTGAAGTCTGCAGGCATGAGCTTTGAAATAACTAGCAAGGTCGTCCACGTCCTTGTGCGGGCATCATCATTATAGATTCATAAAGTGTAGTTAATTGTGCATAAATATTACTAATTTTCAATCACATTAATGTAGTTGTATCCCATACATATATTTTCTATTTAACTATAGATGTCTTTTCTACATGTATGTTGTATAGCCCATGTAGTTGGAAATCAAGCAAAATGACAACATTTTTCATACATATTCTTTTCTTCTTGACGATTGAGTGATATCTTAGTGGTGAAAACGTGAGGGAACATCCCACCCACATGGGTTCGATCCTTGGATCGACCCAATGCGTCTCACTTAAATAATTTAGGTACACACGCGTGTGCAAACACCTATCTTTCAGTGACACCTTAGAGCTTCCAAATTATCTTATGGCATGACATATATAATGAGATAACTTAATCAGTGAGAACATACTTCAGATTGCTTCACTTGGATAGTCAAGGCGGTTAATGCGGCATGATGGAGCATGCAGTTTTAACTACACAGTAATAGTTAAAATTTCATTTCAAACTGAGAGTTAATTTACACAGTTTTATGGTTAAGCTAACATTCAGATTTCATTTCATGTCTTGCTGCACTAATTGCAGATTGCTGTAACACGCACACACCTATCCTATGATCGACTCTAGCAGTGCACACTTGCATCAAATACCTGCAACCTGTTATGTTATGAATACTGTATGTGTATTGAAAGGTGTGTGTGTGTGTGTATATATATATATATATATATATATATATATATATATATATATACCACTTCGTACTCCCGGGAGTACATACTTCCGCTTCGAATATACCACTTAAATAAATATATTATACTTCTTTATCATTTTCAGTATACTTAAATACCAATTATAAGATACTCCAATGCGACTTGATTGAAAAAATTTCATTGGAGTCCTTTATTTTTGCTATATACCTTTTTTCATATATATAAAAGAAGTATATACACAAATTTAGCTATAAAAGGTGGACTTTAATGATTTTTTTTTTTCATAAAACTCACTTTGGAGTATCTTATAATCATTATTAGAGTATGCTCAAATAGATAAAGAGGTATTATCATACAATTTAAGTAGTATATGAGAAGCGGGAGTAAGTACCATATATATATATATATGTCCGTTTCGTACTCCCGGGAGTACATACTCCTGCTTCGAATATACCACTTAAATAAATATATTATACTTCTTTATCATTTCAGTATACTGAAATATCAATTATAAGATACTCCAATACGACTTGATTGAAAAATTTTCATTGGAATCCTTTATTTTTGCTATATACCTTTTTTCATATATAAAAGAAGTATATACACAAATTTAGCTATAAAAGTTGGACTTTAATTATTATTTTTCATAGAACTCACTTTGGGGTATCTTATAATCATTATTAGAGTATGCTTAAATAGATAAAGAGGTATTATCATACGATTTAAGTAGTATATGAGAAGCGGGAGTATGTACTCACACCTTTTAGGTGGTATGTATAATTTTTAGACATACTCCTTTTTAGTACTATGAGTACTATATCATTTTCATATATATATATATATATATATATATATATATATATATATATATATATATATATATATATATATATATATATATATATGGCGTAAAGGGAACACAAGACTAAACCTTAGTACATGGGAAATACCACTAAAACCCTTAACACCCACCCTCAAATGCAAGGAATATGCAATAACATTGCATTTGGAAAGGGTTGACACTACAATAGGAAAAATCCAAAGTCTAAGTCTTGGTAATGTTGTTGTAGCGTGCAACTCTTGTAAAATATGTGAAGTATCAAAAGATCTCCCCCCATTCGGTGTCGTGCAACATCCTATAAAGCACAAGGTGCAGGGGCTGAGAAAGTCGACCACGACAACACAAGGAAGATGACAAAACTGACAGGAATAGAGAGCTGTCAAATCAAGCCGAAGAGAAATAGATAAAAGCAGCGTAGATCGAAGCTGTAAGATCGAGGAGGCCGACTAGAGTGGGGGTGAATAGACGATTTTAAAATTCTTTTAGGTAAAACTAAGTTTCATGTGGAAATGTGAATCAATTCGGTTATGCTCAATTAAAACCTAAATCAACTAGTTTTGACTGTGCGAACTAACAAAGACATGTAAGCAATTTAATTCTAGGAATATAAATTGCACAAAGTAAATCACTAGAGAACAAACCACAATGACACAAGGATGTTTTACTATGGTATTTAGAGACTTGCCGGTCTCCTCTAATCCACGTTGAGATAAGCCCAAACTACTTAGACCGGCTCCACGAATTAAGCCAAACAACTCAATTCCACTAGTACTAGCTCTTTCCCGCTTCAGGTAAGTGAGCTCCAACCTTCACAACAAGCCGGTCCACTTCACAATCTCCTTTGAAGAGATCACCGGACACGACGCCTCCAACGCCGTCTAGGAGTCGGTATACTCCAAGAGTAATAAGTCAAGCCCCTTACTTAACTCTCACCACGTGCAACAAATGTACAAGTTCAAGTGGATACGAAATCCAACTCTAGATGCAACACATGCAACTATAGATCTCTCTCCTTGCTCACAAAGTACAACACATGCACAATTGAGAGGAGAAGCTCACTCCAGCTCAAGAGAATGAAATGGAGAGCCAAGAATTGTTTCAAAACCGGCCAATGGGGTATTTATAGCCCCACCATAAAAACTAGCCGTTAGAAAAAACTTCTTGAAAAAATTAAGATTTGAGATAGTACCACTGTTGAAACCCGGTACTACCAATTTTTCGCTCAACGGTCGAAACAGTAGCATTTAATGCTCTGAACTAGGCGTTACACATAAAGTTATGGTACTATCGCCAGCTAGAAATCTGTACTACCATACCACTCGGTCAGAACGGAACTACCGTTTTTCAGAGCTCACGAAACCTCAGAAAACACATTCTCTGGAAAAAAAATATATAGCGCCATGTAAACATTAGTACTACAGCACGTCGATAGTACCGCTCAGATCATGCGGTCATATCGTTTCTCAAGGGAGATCAAAACTCCCAAAAACACTCTCTGAAATTTACGTACCGCCATATATATTTTGGTACTACCGACCTGTAGTATTACCGTAGTTCAAATGAGGTCGTATCGATTATTAAGTTTCAAGAAAAAATCCCAAGGACAACCTCTCTATTAAAAACATACCGCTAACTAGATTTCGGTACTACCGACTTGCAGTAATATCGCTCATCAAATGTGGTCATACCAATTTTGGGATTTCAAGAAAACCTCCAAAAGCTTTCTCTTTGGAAAATTCATACCGCCATGTAAACTTTGGTATTACCGACCTGCGGTAATACCATGCAATACTTGCGGTCATACCGAAATTCAGAACAGTTTTCCAGAAGCTGAAATCAAAGCAATGCAAGAACCCTAACATTTTGCAAAACACATTTGCAAATTTAGATTATGCCACAAGGAATAGGTACATGGACTTCAACCATTTTCAAAACACATTTGCAACGTATGGTCATATGCTATAAGGATTAGACGTATGAGCCTCAACTATTTGTAAAACACATTCGTAAATAATAGCATCATGCCACGGTGAGCTAGAGCAAGCGAGATTGAGCTATCAACACATGGTGAGACTCAAGCTATTGGACAAGACACCTCTTAATAGTACGACAACCTATACTAGCAATCCGAGTTTTCAACCAAACACCAAGATTGGTAAAAGACTAGGAATACACTATTTGTCACCTAGCTAGTCATACATTTGCCTTGCACATATACTTGAAGCGTGATGACGCATATCTTCACTTCAAGTCCGGGTTCTTGACTTGAATATCATCAACACATGATGATCTTCTTCACTTCGGGGTCTTGTCTTGATGCTTATCAACACATGATGACATCCTTCATCCCGAATCTTGACTTGAACATCATTAACACATGATGATCTTCCTCACGTGCCCTCCATCAACACATGATGGGTCTTCTCTTGACTTGATGATCAACTCATGATTATCTCCTCTTCAAGATCTTTATATGATAAACACATGATGCATCCTTCAATTAACCTCCATCAACACATGATGGATCTTCTCTTGATTTGATGATCAACTCATGATCATCTCCTCTTCGAGATCTTGATGTGCATCAACACATGATGCATCCTCTTCTTAAACTTTGACTTGATGCCGATCAACTCATGATATCCTCCCAAGTCACTATCATCATGCAACAAAACCTATTTACCGAACTCATAAAAAATGTTAGTCCCATAACGTGATTGTCATTAATTACCAAAATATACCATTAACTCATAATGGTGGGTCAAGACACTTCAATATTTCTCTCTTTGGTAATTGATGACAACCACCTCAATTTGCAAGTAATTGAATATAAAGACATATGCGTATATATGAACTACACAAGTTTTATACACTCAAGGGATATGTTTCAAAGTAGAGTTCCCAAATATATGTGGATAGCGAAATACGGATTAATACTAATGAAACCACAAAGCATAGAGTGAACTCTCCCTAAATGTGTGCATACACGAATGTGTAATAAGAACATATGCACATATTCAAGTTAGACTTTTGGTGGAATTCAACCTTTATTTTGGATCCAAGAAATGCAACAAGATATAAGAATATGATGTCAAATGCATACCTCTATGATTTTCACCTTTTCATCCAAATAAGACTACAAAATAGGTATATCAATAAAAGTGTTAGTCTTATATATAAATTTGTCTTTAATCACAAAAATACTCTATTAACTCATAATGGAAGGTCTAGATTCTTCAATCTCCCCTTTTTGGTGATTGATGACAAATCCTTTATCAATAATAACATTTATATATAAATCAACATAAGATAAGAATTTAAGCTATTGAACTATATCCATGCATGTCACTAAGAAATTTAAAGCTTCAAGAATTATGCATATGACAATGACATGCTTGAGCACATAATGCATATAGGAGGCTATGTGTATGAATGGATGTTCTTCCTCAAGACATGCATGAAATAAGATGAAATCACAAGAGAATATATTGATCATATAAACATTCTCCCCCTTTTGGCACCAATCACCAAAAATATAAAATAAAGCTTAGCCAAAAAGGAGTCTTTGCAAAACAATGAGCTTAGTAATGAATTCATTTTAATATGATCACAAAGAGTATGAAATAGATACATATGACCAATATGAGATTTTGACTTCAAGAAATTTGAAGAAAACCTTAATAAGTCACAAACTTCCCCTTTATGGCCAAAAGAGCAAAACAACTTGAAATAAAGCTATATAATTAGTTAACCGAATAAAATGACATTTGAAACAAATTCAAAGAAGCTCAGTTTTGAAATATCCTCGAAATACTTTTTCAATTTGCAAAAAAAAGAGCTCAAAAGAGATGAAAAAATGTTGCTTTCAAGGTCAATCAATAAATAGAGAAAGCTCCTACTATATACGTGCATCAATATTTATGAAGTGATTTTCATGCACATATAGATTATTAAAAAATTTGACAGAATTTCCTTTATTTATTGATTATGAGGAACAATGTTCATAATGATCATTCAAGCAATAAATGATGATAATCTATAAAAGGTGCTTAAGATAACATTAAGCATAAACATTCAATAAACAAGATCATCATAATAAGTCTTGGAGAAAAACCAATAAGGTCTTACAAATAAAGACATAAAATATATTGTTCCAAACATAGACATAACTAAATAGATAGATAGGATCCCCAAAAGCTAAGCTCCCCCTAAATATTTCAAACTAGATCTTCAAACTTCTCCCCCTATGGCATCAAGGACCAAAAGGTATTAGTCTTGAGCAGAAGAATCTTGAGGAGGAGTGTTGAGGTGACGACGTCCGTAACGAGCCAGAGTAGATAAAGATTGCTGGAGGGAGTGAACTTGATCTGTCAAAGCTGCAATCCAATTGTTTGTTTATATCTATGCCTCCTCCAATCTCTGTTGATTTTACTCCAATCTTTGTTGACGCTCTCTAATTTCCATGACAACTAAAAGCATATGAGAGAGCGATGCTTGATCTGCTAGAGGCTGAGGGGGTGCTGCTAGAGCAGGAGGTGTTATAGCTGTAGGCACTACGACCCTTCCCTAGGCGTGTAGGCCTTGTACACTCATGGCTTTCCTCCTTTAAATTGAGTCAATCTCAATGTGAGAGTCATAATATATGGTGCAAAGTATATCCTCCGGACCCCGTCATTCTTGGAGGAACTAACCTCTCTTATAATCAAATCAACCACATCAAACTTTGATGAACCACAGAGGTCCTATTCTGGCCCGATCATTCGATGAGAAGGTAAATTCGGTATAAGTCGCTCAACTCTCACGATCCTGGCTACAGACTCGCATGGTCCGACACCACGTAATCGCAGAACCACTCGACAAGTCATTATCAACCGTGCACGAATACCCGGATGATCTGATCACGAATATCAATCCTCGCATACACCGAAGAAGCACACAAGAATAGGGTGAAACACAATCTGATGTATTGTAAATATTGATGAAAGTACTGATAAGGTGAGATTCTGAATAAGGATCTTGACCGGGTGGTCTAGTCGACATACGCGGAAGATACAAGTTGCAACAAATGTGAACTAAACATAAACAAAATCTGAGTTCTAGCAAAGGGAGGCAGCGGCTCCTATATGGGGAGATGACCAGGGGTGGCGGCCAGAGAAGTGGACGCACGCCCCTATGGTTACAAGGCCCATGGGCCCAAGTGGAGGTGGCGCACAACCCTTCTGACTCGGGCTCAGAAATAGTGCCAGATTATTTTGGCAATTACAGCATGCTCAGAAGTAATTTGGAGGTGGAGCTGGATCCGTTGGAAAGAGGGTGAGGTAAACTTTCAATCAAGTACTCGTGGACCTCCAACGAACACCGTATGCGAAAGTTATGCATGTTTGAAGTCGGTGCTGTCTCCGGAGGCCGAATTGGATTGCACATGCTTGCCTTCATGACCAGCTCCTAAGTTCCTAATTAAAAGAACATCACATGCATTAGGTAGCAACATATTCTTATTAGAAACAAAATGTATTCCTAGAAACAAGGTTACCTAATAGTTCAATTGACATGTACGAGCTCTGGTGATTGGACCTTACAAGTGCATAGGTTCAGCTCTATTATGAGGAGTGTTGGGTGTATGCATGGAAGTGATGTCCTCATCAAACTTTATGCGATGAATAATTTTATCAATGATATTCCAAGCATGCCCTTGAATGGCATCAAAGTTTCCATTCTTGGCAAAGAAAGTATGATTGATGATTCTATTAATCACGCTTGGCAGAGGGAGAAGGACTCCAATCCTTCTAGGTACAAAATTGATATATATTTTTATCATAAAACTGCCTGTAAGATGGAATTCTAAGAGCATCTCTGTTATAAAGTTTTTCTTGAGTACCCATGTAAGTTCTCAAGGCACGTTCAAAGTCTTCCTTGGAGCCTTGATACCTTTGGGTTCCTGTCATCCATATCAAGTGATCAAATGCTGACACATGGACAGTGGCATAGAATTGTCTTATAATCTCATTATTATAGTCACACTTCAAAGCCACAATGTCATAAAGACCGACTTCCTGAAACAATCTGTAGGCTCCATCATACTTATCAAGAGAGTTCAAATGAGCTCAATCCACATACTTGTGATTGGTAATTTGCCGGTTCAGACTGTAAAGATGAGCAAATACTTCTTGCTAAAATCTTGTATGAAACCTTGCATTGTTGAATGGCGTTTCTCATATTGATTGACATGGCGAAGTAGAGCATAGTTGTCTCTGGAAATCAACATGAGGTCTACTATAGGTTCTTCGACCTCGGCCATTTCCTCATCACTCTCAGTCTCTTTTTGAGAAGACTCCTCATTATTGCCATCTGTCTCACTGTCAGACTCTGCAGCTTGCTTCCTCGAGGATGTCCCTTGATTTCTCTTCCTCATAGCTAAAAGAAAAAACTCAGTCTCTGAGTCGCTTTCATCCCTCGGTGATCTTCTTGATGCTGCCTTTCTCGAAGGCCTCCTCTAACGAGAAGGTACAACGCTCAAGGTTGGGGGATCATAACGCTCTTCGGGATCTCCATCGGAAGTGGCCCCTTTGTGAAAAGATGGTTTCTTTGTCCTTGGCATGATTGCTAAGATAAGAAGAGACAATTAGAATATGTTTTATGCAAAAGAGTATGGTTAGATCAACTTTTCTCTTCTCGAGCAGTAGTACCGTTGTTGATATTCGGTATTACTGCAAGTCGGTAGTACCAGTGACCACGGGGCGGTAGTACCGCAGTTCCAGAAATTTTTGGGCAATCTTTCGATTTTAATTTTAACTAATGTTTGACATGAATGACTCCATGGAATCGACATAATAAGTCATCAAACACTAATTACTACCAATTTTCCTAAGAGAAATTGACTCAATCATGCACATTTTGATTCAAACCCTAGAAATGAGACAGATCCCAAAAGTAGATAAGAAAAGAGTGAATCATGGCAAATAACTTGGAGATTGGAAGAGATTTGATCATAGGAGTCACTTCCAACAAAAAGATTCAAGAATGCTCCACAGAGTCAAGTGATTTAAGAGAGGTTCTTGGTGGAAGAGCATAGGAGAGAGAGAGAGAGAGAAAGAGAGAGAGGGAGAGGGTGGTCGGCGGTTCTGAGAGAAAAGAAGTGCGGTTATACCACAGGAGAGAAGAGGGTCAAGGGATAAGGCTTTGGCTGTGAATCACTGAGAAAACGCCAGTCAAATGCGGCAATACCGCTGTTGAGGCGCGATATTACCAGGAAGCGATAGTACCGGTGTTAAAACGCGGTATTACCGTTTTTGCCTTTGACCACATTTTCGACTACTTTTTTTCGACTACATTTTCGATCACATTTTCGACCACGTTTTCGACTTAGTCTCTGGTGATTGTTTTACCAACCAACGCAATAGAACAGTAGTTCCTCAACTTATCTACCGGCAGTACCGCAAGGCGGTAGTACCGCTGTAATACCACTAGTAGTTTAGATTTTTCTAGAACTTCAAGGATAAGACTTTGAATTGAGAAATATGCAAATGATCTCTAGTTTTGCACTCAAATAAATGTCATTCAGGATCATTATGCATTGAAGGGACTAAAGAATATCTATGAACATAATTTTTATGAACATATAGGATTTTAAGAAAATATTTGAAAGTATTTTTCTTGAATGCTTCAAATAACACCAAATGGGAACAAAGTTTATGAGGCATGAGTTCATGCAACATTTGAATAGTCTATGATATTTAATTCATTTCTTAACTTGCAAAAGCGTCTTTCATTTAATTGTTTGGTGAAAATATCCACTAATTGGTCTTCAGTCCGGATGTGGCTAATTACAATACCCCACTTGCTCACATGATCTCTCAAGAAGTGGTGGTGTATATCTATATGCTTGGTTCTTGAGTGTTGGACCGAGTTATTGGCTATTTTCATGGCACTATCATTATCGCACATTAGAGGCATTTTATCGAATTTGATTCCATAATCCATCAAAGTTTGCCCCATCCATAATAATTGAGCACAACAACTACCCGCGGAAACATATTCGGTTTCGGCGGTGGAAAGGGCTACGGAATTTTGTTTCTTGGAAGACCACAAAACTAAAGACCTTCCTAATAATTGACAACTTTCGGATGTGCTTTTTCTATCCACTTTACAACCCACATAATCAGAATTCGAATATCCAATTAAATCAAATTTAGCACCCTTAGGAGACCATAAGCCAGTGCTAGATGAATGTTTTAAATATCTTAGAATTCTTTTTACGACCGTCAGATGACATTCTTTTGGCGATGCTTGAAAACATGCACACATGCAAACACTAAACATAATATCGGGTCTAGATGCGGTAAGATAAAGTAAACTACCAATTATGCATCTATAAAGCTTTAAATCTACCAGTTTACCTCCCCCATTGAGATCAAGTGTCCATTTGTCGCCATGAGAGTCTTGATGGGTTTTGCATCCTCCATGGCAAACTTCCTGAATAAATACTTCACATACTTCATTTGGCTTATGAATGTTCCATCTTTGAGTTGCTTGATTTGAAGCCTAAGAAAATAGCTTAGCTCTCTGATCATGGATATTTCAAACTCCCTAGACATCATATCAGCAAACTCCTTGTAAAAGTTTTGGTTAGTATACCCAAATATGATATCATCAACATAAATTTGACATACAAAGAAATCATAATCAATGATTTTGGTAAATAATATTGTATCAACTTTCCCAATTTTGAATCCTTTTGAGAGTAGAAAATCTCGAAGGTGCTCATACCATGCTCTAGGAGGTTGTTTTAAGTTATATAGTGCCTTGGAGAGTTTATACACATGATTAGGATTTTTAGAATCTCCAAAACCCAGAGGTTGTTCAACAAATACAAGTTCGGTTATTTTTCTATTTAAGAAAGCACTTTTAACATCCATTTGAAATAGTTTAATATCAAAACTTGATGCAAAGGCAAGTAATATGCGAATAGACTCAAGTCTAGCTACGTGTGCAAATATTCCATCATAATCTAAACCCTCAACTTTAGTATACCCTTGAGCGACTAACCTTGCCTTGTTTCTTACCATAACTCTATTTTCATCTTGTTTATTGCGGAAGACCCATTTTGTGCCAACCACATTGTGCTCCTTAGGTGTAACATCCCAAAGTTCTGTTACCAAAATAAAAATAAATAAAGTTATTACTTTGTTAGATTTTCTGGTTGCTAAAGAATTTTCTTGATTTTCTGTAACCTAAAAGGAGTTTTTCGCTGTTAAAAGGAAAAAGAAAAATTAATTATTTAATTTCTTGGTTTTAAAGTTAAAAAAGTTATTGATTTTTATTAAATTTTTTGAGATTTTATTGGATTTAAATTGAAAAATAAAATTTTAATTAATTTCTGGAATTTTCTTGTATTTAAAAAGGATTTTCCTATTTTTCTAGAAAATCAAATAAATAATAAAAGCCAACTTTAATTTTTAATTATTTTTATTAAGTTCAAAATAATTATGGGAATTTTTATGAATTTTTATAGAATTTTTGGACTCTATTTACTATATTCTAAAATATGTTCAATTTGTGGTTTAAATGTATTTCGAAATTTAAAAATAAAAAATAAAAATGGGTTCCCGGCCGGTCACTCATCCTCCCTCTTCTCCAGCCATGTGCTCCATAACTCCCAAATGCACTACCATCAGGCCATTTGGCTTTTATTGACTACTAGTCCAATGCCCGTGCTTTGCTACGGATTAAAAAAAATCATATCTCGTCAACCGTCGTCGTACTTAGCCTACAATACAAGTGATCCGCCGGTAACTCGTTCTTGAAAAGATTGATGGAATCTTTGAGTTTCTTGCGCACCAGCTTGAGCAGTTGGGGTGTGGGGGGAGTGGAGAGGAGGCTATGGGTGGCCAACCGTACGCACGGAAGGAACCAAGAAAGAACGAGATCCAACGGCACACATCTCACGAAAAAAGATAGATCTAACGGCTCACATCGCATAAGGGATACACTCCGTTCCTTCCTTTTTTATTCTTTTATTTTTGCTTTCTTCAACCTCCAGCCGAACCCGCATTCTTCTCTGTTGTATTTTCCTCCCGTGAGCTTGTCCATGGCAGCCGGCCACCACCTCCCCTTGCCGACCCTACGGACCACCCCGCCGTCCATCCCTCACCTCGCTGTCCATCCCTCACCTCGCCGCCCTTACCCGGCCGCCGGCCACCGCCGCCACCATCCCTATCGGCCACACTACCTAGAAAAGCTCCGAAGCTGCCATTAATGGATGTTTTCACTCCCTCTCTCGTTTCTTTGCACACGAAGCATCAAATTCAAATCCGTCTGAACCAAAACGTCTGCATTAACCTCACCTACGTTACTATACAATCAATTGGCCGTTTCTCCCTTTGCATTGAACGTAGTTTTTCAGTTTCTCCCTCTCTTTATTGCACCCGAAACTGAAGCTTTTACTTTGACGTTTTCGTGTTGATACAGGCACGCCCTCCCCTATATAAAGTGACCACCAGGAGCTCCTCTCCACCCTCAACCCACCCCCAAAACCTCTCCTCCCCTCTCCCCATGGTTTGGCCGAACTTGCGATGTGAAGTTTTTCGACCGTTCGTCGTTTTTGCGCTCTAGCGTCGCCTCCGGTGAAGCTCCGCCATCTTCGTCACCACCGCCGGCACCGCGGCGTCGTACTCTACACGTACACACCTTCGCCTCATCAAAAGATCGCCGGAGCACCCGCCCACCTCCATGGCCGACGCCACCTGTGCGCCGCCGTCGCCGTCGCCGGCCATCTCCGACCGCGCCGCCTCCTCCTACGGCTTCGTCTCAAGGTGAGCAACCCATTTTGGTAGTTTGCTGACCGCTTTCCCTTGTCCTTCACCAGGCGCCATAGCCATTTCTTTTGCTCCCTGTTCGGCAGAAACAAAGAAGAAGAAGAACATTGCATGGCTTGTTAGTCATAGCACTGTAGCAATTTAATTAGTTGAGTAATTCGCTTCCAAAAATCATTCCTCTCTAATGCAAACTCTGAATCCGATGATTCTTGCTCGTAAAATCATATAAAATCATCCTTTATTTTTCAGTATTTATTTTGTAATTTTTTGTTTTTATGTTATTTTTGCTGTTTATTCCATTTACACGTCGCCGCCGCCACTAGTCGTCGCCGGCCGAACCGCCACTACCATCGGGTAGAGTACCTCGCCGGGGTTCCATTTTTGTTGTTCGCCGGTCACCTCTACCTTCCTCTCGCCGTCGCAGCCAATTCCTCATTGGTGTTGCACTATTTACGTGCATTGCACGAGAATGAATAGTGCTATGCAAACTACTATTCACTCTCGCATTTAATCCTTCCGGAATTTCGTTCTCCCTCATACGAACTCCGATTCCATCCATTCATTTTTCTATATTCATATAAAGTCGATATCTTACTTCCAGTATTTATCTTTTAATTTTTGCATTTTATTTGAATGTTATTTGAATTTGGATCGTTTACACGTATAGATTTCGACGACTTCGGACATCCGGATTTCGACGCGCTTGAGAACATCATATAACCAAGCAAGGCAAGTTATACCTTTGATCATATTTGATCCCATTATTTCAAATTATTTAAATTCTATTTTAAATTATTAATGCATGCGGATTTCTATTCAATGAAATTTAAATACCTGCTTTTTAAATTATAGTTATGCCTAAATCCTTTGTACTGCCAATCTTGACATTTAAATAAACCTACCTTGATACCTTAGATGAAAATCTAGTTTATGCGATAGTATGAACTAGAATATTTTGAGAAAAATTATACTTAGCGATGCTTAGACCCAAAATTATTCAATTTGGGAACTTTCAGCCAAAGATCAAATGTTGTTTAAATTGTATCCATAGGCATTGGTTTGTCATGGAAGATTTTACAAATAACTTTGAAAAGCAAAAATGAAAAGTTGGTTTGTACTTGGGCGAAATGGATGCTTGGTGGGTGCAGGTTTATGCACGGGCTCAAGCTGGGTAGGATTGAGACCCAGGGGTTATTCTGGAAGTCAACCAAGTCAGTTAAGGACCGGTCTTCGTGCCGCATCTTGCTAAGCCACATTGTGCTTCCACATGTCTCGAGTGGGAGGGACCTGGCTAACTAATTTACAATGTTTCACCGTGGTTGTGCCATGTTGATTTGTGGGTGTCAGAATGACCTACTTTTATGTATTCCCACCTGGCACAAGAGGGAGCCTGAACCCGGCGGGTTTCTATCCAAAGGGGGTGAATCCTTAGCGAGGCAGGACTACTGTGGAATGGCGCATTGTAAAGGCATTGACACGTACTCTAGACTGCTTACCTAAGGTAGTGAGCAGTGGTATCGAAGGATGCCAAATGTCGGGACCCAAATATGCAAATCTGGACCCTCTGTGTATAATGCACTAGTCCAGGATCACGCTAGTGCACACAGTGGCAACATCGATGAAATATCATTTCCATATGCAAAGATGACTAATAAATAGACAAATAACAATAATTATCAGAGTAAAGACCTTAAGGTCAAAGCTTACAATTAATGCCTCACAAGGCAAAGGGCTCAATAAAACTGCAGCGGAACGAAACGGGATAACTTCAGTGAAGCCCATCCATATGCCCACAGGCAATCGACTGGGGTAGCGCGACCTAGTTCTCCACGATCCTTGAGGTAGACCTTGTTGACTGATGATTCTTCCACTTCTGTTGATTGTTTATAGCAAGAGTGAGTACACACCGTACTCGCAAGTCATACCACAGAATGCAATTTATAGATGATGGCTTATTCCAAAGAAATGGCTTCTGTGGTTATTTTGCAGAAATGCAACATTTGCAATTGAATACAAATAATAGATTGAAAGCATAATTCAAAACAAATAGACAATAATAAGTTAACAATTGATTTCACAAAGGACACACAGTCTAATCAAGTTATTCACACAGCTGCACAAGTTATCTCACACAGCTGACCCTTCCCAATTGTTTTTATGAAAATCTACCCCTCGTGTGAAATTCCCGAGCATGTCCATAACCGAGGACGCGGCTATTCGAATAGATTGATTAAACACTCTGCAGAGTTTGTACACTTTACCCACACGATACAATCAGTGTAGCGATCACTGACCATAACAAAACCTTTCAGAAACTTCATCTCAAACAATGACACTCCTGGTGTGCTTTACTGCCGTCCAATTTGTACACACACCTTGGAACGACACACACCATTGGACGAGGATGCAATAACCGTCCCGCGATGTGACCCAAACACGGTACACACCTCCACCCATCACATAGCTTAAATACAACCCGAGTTGTCAATGTCAAGACTCCATAACTTACTAAGTCGAGCCCACCCATACTAGGCATGTGGTCGTACAAGAAGGCCCATTCAATGGCGCACAAAGTTAAGTCCTTAATTGACTAAGGCAAGACTTCCAATTTTAACCCAAATCACAAAGTTTATAGCACACAGCTCCACCATTCACACAGATCCACCACTTGCCTCAGTCTAAATCTTTTCCCACCCTGTTGATTAAGTGCAACACATGCCATCAACGAGTAATAGCACACAAGACACACAGCTTCTCACACGGTTCCATAATCACTTAGTCAAGTTTATAATTGCGACTCAGATGAAATGATGACTCGTGGCATGGCTAAGCAGTCTGATCGTATCTAACCAACCCACGTTGGTGCTACGATAATACCAACTAATAATGAACCAACCTAGGGTGACAAAAGATCATGGCATACAATAGACAAGGTGGATATAACAAATTGGATTAATAACTATCCCAAAAGCATTTAAATAAATACTTGAAATAGAATGCAATACATTGAAACAAAGTAGTTTGAAAACTGGGTTCAATATGATCAAAGGTATAACTTGCCTTGCTATAGCAATGATGGTCTTTATTTATCTTCAATCTTCTACTTCCTTGATCTTTAGCTCCTTCAGACGATTCTGGTACTTCAACGTCTAACGATAAAGAAAATGCAAAAACAACTAAATTCAAAAGACAAATCAAATAAACTCCAAATTGAAATTGAATGGTACTGGAAGATAGATATTGAATTTAGATGAATGTAGAAATTTGAATGGGTTCAATCGGAATTCGGATGCAAAAGATATGGCCTCTGGAAGATCCAATCTAAAGAAAATAACCTAAATTGGAATTTCGAATTTCGAATTATATTTCTATTGAAAATCCGAATAATGACGTCGGTGATGTCGTACGAAATTCAATTAAAATAAATCCGGAAAATGGCGAGAGGTCGATGTGGGACCCACGGTCTATAGACCAAGTCCTCGGGTTAGGGCTTTGGTTCATGGTGGGTTGGGTTCATGGAACAGTGCTGACAAGGTGGGGTCTAGTTGTAAAAGCACGGCTCATGGTGAACCATGTCTACACTTATTTCGGTTTAAGGTCAGGGTTAGGTGTCGCTTACATGGCACACACATGGCATGCCACAGGTATATGAGTGGTGAGGTGTAGCTGAGGTGGCAAGTGACGAGGCCAAGGTTAATTTGGCCAACTGTGCTGACAAGATGCACAGGTGTTGCCACTGTGGTTGCCACAAAGGACAAAAGGTGATGTGGCAGGTGACCTGGTGTGCTGACATGGCACTGGCAACGGCACAGGGCCAGGAGGCGCACGGAGCTCGCTGGCTCGCCGGAGCTGCGGGTCGCGGCGACGCCAAGGAATGCCCAAAACGGTACCAGCAAGCGCAGGAGGTCTCGGTGACGCGGTTGCGGCGGCGGAAGTCGGCGGCAATCGCCGGCGGCGAGCGTAAGAGCGCGCATGCTCGGTCATCAACGACGACGACGATGACGACGTTGTGGCGCGCCGGAGATGGGAAGGGAGCACCGGTAGAACGTCACACGAGGATCACGATGGTGGTGTCCTTCGCGGCGAGCTTACCGAAGTGGCGAACGCGGCTTTGAAGGCGCGGCCGGAGTCGTTGAAGATGAGGTGCGCGCTGGCGATGGAAGGCGAGGGAGCTCCCGATGGTGGCAGCACACGAAGGAGGAGGACGGCGCGACTAAGGTGACGCCGACGCCACGGCTCGGAGGCCTCAACGGCGGAGAGCGGAAGAAGTTGGCGGCCACGGCCACGAAGAAGATCAACCCGCGACGGCGGTTGGCGGTGGTCTCGGCGGAGGGAAAGCTAGGCACGAGGGCGGCGGGTCGGGCCGAGCGGATGCGCGCAAGGGTGGCGGCTTTATAGTGCCTCGGCGTGCGTGCAGAGGCGGACTCAGCGGCGGCGGGGTCGAGTCGGTCGGCCACGACTCAAGCGGCGCAGGCGGAGTTCGCGTCGGCTACGTCTGGGCGACGGCAGCTGACTTGCGGGCCCGGGAGATGCGGCGGCTGCTGACAGGTGGCCCACAGGTGGCATTAGGGTTTGGCGGCGGCTGGGCTCAGTCGGGTGAAATGGAGCTGGGCCGGGGCGGCGATCGGGCCGAAGGGAGGTGGGGAAGGACGGCTGTTGGACCGGAGGAGAGAGGCGAAGTAGGCCGAAGGCAATTCGGCCCACAAGAATTTTTGGAAATATAAATTGATTTAGGAATTAAATAAAAGCTAAAAATCCAAATGAGCTCAAATAAATAGCAAATAAATTCAGAAAAATCCAAGAAATTACACAAAAATTCCTTGGATCACAAGGAACCGAACCAAAACTGTTTTTCTTAAAATTGATGTTTAGATTAGTCAAATTAAATATTTTATATTTAGAAAAATTCAAATTAAGCTTTATTAATTCAAATAAAATTGGTGAAAATTTCTAGTGACCTAAACTACTCAAAAGATTTTTGAAAAGCCAAATTTTGGGACGTTACAAACCTCCCCCCTTAAAGGAATCTCGTCCCCGAGATTCAGGCTGGCTATAGAAAAGGTTACGGAACTCAGCCTTCGGGCGCTCTCCTTGCTTTCAACTGCTTTGACTCTGACGAAACTTCTTTTCTGAACACTTACAGAACAAACGTCTTGCTTCTTGCTGAGCTTCTTGCTTCGACGAAAACTTGATAAGCTGGCTCTTGGTAGGAAAGGACTTCTAGCAACTCGATTGCTTCTGACAGAACTGCTTGATTGGTGCTCGAAGACACTTCTGGAGTTCAGGAACTCTGCTGCTGACTGATAGCTTAGGTTGACAAACTAACTCTTCTTGTGAGCTTTGGAATCTTGAATTGATCGATACACCTCTGTTACCTCTGTCGCAACTTCTTAACATAGAACTTCAACAGGTATCCTGAAGATAACCATGACTGCAAGGGTGATAGTCTGCATAATCTGCATTGCTTTTTCTTTTTGAACCAAGCTACTGAAAATCTCTTTAAGTTTAGAGACACTTGGTCTTCTGCTTCATGACTAATGAAAAATCCACATACTTTGTGATCTGATCTGCTTCTAGCTGAGTGATGACTCACACGATCAACCATTGTGAACTTCAAATGGTGACAATTGCGAACTGGCTTACATCTGGTGTTGTAGGGGAATTCAGCACACAACTCTTACTTACTCGACTTGGTACTATGAGTTAAAGCACAAACTCACTTTTTCAATCTGCCCACTAATTCAGGTTGATACATAATACTGAACTGAACGGGCATCCAAGGCTGTATACACACTCGGTCACTAACACGAGGTACACTGGGATCATTGGTCTGACACTGACTTATTCTGGCACATCGTGCAAACTGACAATCTCTGTCGATCTGATACTAGACCAATTCCGGCGAATACCATCTCTGTCGTATACAACTTCGGTCGTATACCGCTCTGCTAGACGGTCTCCAAACTAGGTGATATTGACAGGTATGAAACAAAAATTTCTGTCAAACGATCAACAATCACTTTTCAAGAAATTACATCTCGACTGGGTCCTTGGAAAACCCATGCTTGAATTCTCAGAGATAGGAGTACTCTAACTGGCCTTTGATATACTAGCCGACATTCGAGTATACCAAACGAATGGTAACACATTGTGTGACTTTTTGCCTTATATTGGATCATCACAAATCAACTTTGAGATCCTTGTACACCTTGATACTTTCAGGAGAAATGGAATGCTTGCACTAGGATGTTGGTTTGAGCGTCAACTACTTCAGTTTCTTCTCATCAGATACACATATATAGTCATTGATTCGTGGATCACCTGGTTCACCCTCGGCAGGTTCTCATACTTTACCATACTTCACGTGGCGACTGATTTCCTTGACAAAACGGTTATCTCGCTGTCTTCTCAACACAGATTTTGTAGCATCGGCTTGAACTCTAGGGTTCAACAAATATACTCTTGCACTAACTCAAGATTTAACTTCTGGGTTTCACAAGTAATTTAAGCTGACTCTTCACTGATCAACAAGTTCTTGTGGTAGCTCTTCCGATTTGAGGCATCTGCCACTATACTGATCTGAACTGCGGGAACAGACTCCAACCTCCTGGTTCTCGATCCAATAAAAACATCTTTAATGCTCTATGGTAGCAACTCTGAATTATGACTAGCACAATTCACTACTTGAAACTGTAGCTGTTAGGAAGTGTTGGCGAAACTCCGTAACACACAAATTTTTGGATGCTCCATGATAAAAGTTATCAAGTTTCTTTCAGGTAGCTAGTAGTACGAACACTGAAGGAGTGATCGATCCTTTCTGAAATTCTCACTAACTTATCTCACTTCTGGTGATCTGGTGAACTTGTTCTTTTACAACGATGAGGGTCTTGACTATCTTGCAATGACTGTCTTACTGATCTTCTGCTGACACTGTCACAAAACGATTGTCTCACTAGTATTCAATTGACATTGTCCAGTTCATGGACGATCTTAAAGAAAATTGCAGTTCTTTCTCATATCTCAAACATGCTGATTCTAAGGTTCTGGGATTAGCTCTTGAATAAACCGAAATTCTCGCACATCCTTGTGCTAACCATTTACTTTATAATAAACATTGGTGCTTGCCAAACTGACAATTTGATTTAACACTACCTTTATCTGAGAAAGTCATCTGCTCAACTGTATCATTTTTGCAAACTTATTGGCAACTTTTGCCGTATATCATCCATGATGTAAATCCTTCTAGAGTTGGCTGATCCTGGGTACCAAGTAAAAGACAAACTTGACTTCTGATCTAGTTGCATGCTGTATAGGTCACTTGCAATGACAACCGCATAATCTGGTATTTTTAATCTAGGCTTTCTTGATAACATCATCGTTCAAACGTCTCTTTTTAACTGCTTCTTTGGACAAACGGGTCCTACTATTTTACCACTTGTTGTGGGTGTTACGATCTTAACTAACACACTTCTGGCATCTAGAGTGAGTGGCTGGTTATTTTGAGGATGCTGGCTGATGTGGTGGTCTTCTTTGCGATAACTGTAATATAAATGTGTCGAACCTTGCGACTTTTCTGACAGGCTACGACAGAACGACTATCCTCCTTGAGGGTTGAAGCTTGACGCTTTGCAGGGCATCCCGACTTGCATAGTGGCTTTGCTTACCACACTCGAAACACTCTACTGGCGATACCGACTTGCTTCTCTTTCGAGGCTGGTTACTAAAGTCAACATTCTGCTTTTATGATTCTTCAGCTGACATATCTTGTACTGACAATGTTTTGCCTTCTTTTGCTAATACTCTGACTTCGACTTGAAAAATTTTCTCACTGACATTGTGTTGCGAAAGTCAACACTAAATACATGGGGCACTGACTCGGACAATGATCATTGCCTTCACATAAGAAACATATGATATTTCTCATTGGGCATTCTCCAACGGAATGATTTCCTTCGCAACTAGGACAATTGATATTGTGTTCATCGGCACTATAGCCTATTTCTCCACAACGGGTACATGCAAAATCTTCTAACTTATCTGGATGGCGGCACTTCAACAGACAATGGCTAGCTTGGATGTAGGACATCGAAATAGCAAGTTCCTCTTGATCACTCTTACTTGATGTTGGATACTGCGGACGAAAAGCTGGGGCAAACTCTGACCGAATTATGGTCAACTTGTCCTGATGGGTGGCACAAAAGCTTTTCCACCAATCTAATGCAGCTCCTTCCAATTGATGAGCAGCATAGAAAACTTTCTCGTTATCATTGCATTGCACAACAATTATCTTCTCTTCTATGGTGCGAATCCAAGATTCTACATTCTTGAGCTTGACTGATCCTTCAAAGATAGGTGGTTTGGTCAACATGAACTTCACAAATTTTAACTGAGGGTGTGCCGTTGGGATGGCAACGGGTTGTGCATCCTTTCAAAAGTTACTGCTGTCCGACGGTCGCATCGTCGCTGACATGAGCTGATTCTGGATGACAGGAGACTGGTTCAGGCTCTTATGTTTCACTGCTGGCACTGGTGATAGCTGCTGGTTGGCTTCTGCTTTGGTACTGAGACTGGTGATGGAACAACGGCTTGCTTGATTATTCTGATTCAACAAATTGGCCAAGGTAGCGACGGTCTGATTCTATTGGGTCATCATGTTGTTCATGTTTTGCATCATCGTGTTCATGAGTTGAGTCTGAGCTGCCAAAATTGTGTCATGATTGGATCTGCTACTCCTGGTATTGACAATTGTCCACTGGGATTGACAAGATCTGAGCTGACACAGATTATTTCAAGACTACTGACCAGGTTGGCTTCACTAGGGTTCTTCATTTGCTGGCTGACCAGGGCTAATAGATGAGAGGGAAGAGCACAAGGTAAGAGGAGACAATCTACTAAGGGAGAAGGTTTAACCCGAGGACACCAAGGATCACACAAATAGCCGGAAAGCTATTAAGAAGCATAAAACTCACAGCCAAACTACACATAGAAAAAGGAAAACAAAAATCTAATCGTCTAGTCGATTAAACTGTAACTTAACTAGGTGACTTGGCTCAACACATGGGAGGAACCAACACTGATTTATCCTATATGGCTGGTCTAAAGAAAACTTGAACTGGTTACGGTCTTCATCAAACATTGACTGCTTGCGATCCTTGCAGGTGAATCTTGGAGAAAGACAGGGGCGACGTACAACTTCTTCTTGGTCTTCAGTTCTCACGACGAATTTGTCTTGAACACTTGGAGTAATGTCGACACGTCGTTGTTGGTTGCATGGTCTTCGAAGAGTTACTCAAAACAGCTCTTGGGCATCCATCGAGACATTTGGCACCGATAACGACAACTATGGAAGTTATGAGGAAAGAAGGTCTAATTTAATACTCAAAACGGTGAGGAAGAATATAGATGAGAAATGAATAGAGTGGAAGAGAATAGAAGCTAGACAAGATGAGAATAGCACATCATTAAGGTTTTTCATTTGTGAAATAAGTTTTGAAGTTTCCTTAAACACGACCATTCTAACTAAGGTCACGACCTACAGTCGATATGGCTCTGATACCACCTCTGTCGGGACCCAAATATGCAAATCTGGACCCTCTGTGTATAATGCACTAGTCCAGGATCACGCTAGTGCACACAGTGGCAACATCGATGAAATATCATTTCCATATGCAAAGATGACTAATAAATAGACAAATAACAATAATTATCGAGTAAAGACCTTAAGGTCAAAGCTTACAATTAATGCCTCACAAGGCAAAGGGCTCAATAAAGCTGCAATGAGCGAAGCGGGATAACCCGGTGAAGCCCATCCATATGCCCACAGCAATCGATCGGGTAGCGCGACCTAGTTCTCCACGATCCTTGAGGTAGACCTTGTTGACTGATGATTCTTCCACTTCTGTTGATTGTTTATAGCAAGAGTGAGTACACACCGTACTCGCAAGTCATACCACAGAATGCAATTTATAGATGATGGCTTATTCCAAAGAAATGGCTTCTGTGGTTATTTTGCAGAAATGCAACATTTGCAATTGAATACAAATAATAGATTGAAAGCATAATTCAAAACAAATAGACAATAATAAGTTAACAATTGATTTCACAAAGGACACACAGTCTAATCAAGTTATTCACACAGCTGCACAAGTTATCTCACACAGCTGACCCTTCCCAATTGTTTTTATGAAAATCTACCCCTCGTGTGAAATTCCCGAGCATGTCCATAACCGAGGACGCGGCTATTCGAATAGATTGATTAAACACTCTGCAGAGTTTGTACACTTTACCCACACGATACAATCAGTGTAGCGATCACTGACCATAACAAAACCTTTCAGAAACTTCATCTCAAACAATGACACTCTGGTGTGCTTTCTGTAGTCAATTTGTACACACGACCCTTGGAACGACACACACCATTGGACGAGGATCACGTGAAACCGTCCCGCGATGTGACCCAAACACGGTACACACCTCCACCCATCACATAGCTTAAATACAACTGAGTTGTCAATGTCAAGACTCCATAACTTACTAAGTCGGGCCCACCCATACTAGGCATGTGGTCGTCAAGAAGGCCCAGTTCAATGGCGCACAAAGTTAAGTCCTTAATTGACTAAGGCAAGACTTCCAATTTTAACCCAAATCACAAAGTTTATAGCACACAGCTCCACCATTCACACAGATCCACCACTTGCCTCAGTCTAAATCTTTTCCCACCCTGTTGATTAAGTGCAACACATACCATCAACGAGTAATAGCACACAGCACACACAGTTTCTCCACACGCCCATAATCACTTAGTCAAGTTTATAATTGCGACTCGGATGAAATGATGACTCGTGGCATGGCTAAGCGATCGATCGTATCTAACCAACCCACGTTGGTGCTACGATAATACCAACTAATAATGAACCAACCTAGGGTGACAAAAGATCATGGCATACAATAGACAAGGTGGATATAACAAATTGGATTAATAACTATCCCAAAAGCATTTAAATAAATACTTGAAATAGAATGCAATACATTGAAACAAAGTAGTTTGAAAACTGGGTTCAATATGATCAAAGGTATAACTTGCCTTGCTATAGCAATGATGGTCTTTATTTATCTTCAATCTTCTACTTCCTTGATCTTTAGCTCCTTGAGCGATTACGGTACTTCAACGTCTAACGATAAAGAAAATGCAAAACAACTAAATTCAAAAGACAAATCAAATAAACTCCAAATTGAAATTGAATGGTACTGGAAGATAGATATTGAATTTAGATGAATGTAGAAATTTGAATGGGTTCAATCGGAATTCGGATGCAAAAGATATGGCCTCTGGAAGATCCAATCTAAAGAAAATAACCTAAATTGGAAATTCTGGAATTTCTGAATTATATTTCTATTGAAAATCCGAATAATGACGTCGGCTGATGTCAATCGAAATTCAATTAAAATAAATCCGGAAAATGGCAGAGAGGCTGACAGGTGGGACCCACGGTCTATAGACCAAGTCCTCGGGTTAGGGCTTTGGTTCATGGTGGGTTGGGTTCATGGAACAGTGCTGACAAGGTGGGGTCTAGTTGTAAAAGCACGGCTCATGGTGAACCATGTCTACACTTATTTCGGTTTAAGGTCGTGGTTAGGTGTCGCTACATGGCACACACATGGCATGCCACGGTATATGAGTGGTGAGGTGTAGCCGAGGTGGCAAGTGACGAGGCCAAGGTTAATTTGGCCAATCAGGTCGACAAGATGCAGTGTTGCCACCGTGGTTGCCACAAAGGACAAAAGGTGATGTGGCGGTGACTGGTGTCTTGACATGGCACCGCAACGCACAGGCCGAGGCGCCGCGAGCTCGTTGGCTCGCGGAGGCGCGGTCGCGGCGACGCCAAGGAATGCCCAAAACGGTACCAAAGAAGCGCGGGAGGTCTCGGTGGCGCGGTTGCGGCGGAAGTCGGCGGCAATCGCCGCGGCGAGCGTAAGCGCGGGCGCATGCTCGGCTGTCAACGACGACGACGATGACGACGTTGTGGCGGCGCCCCGGAGATGGGAAGGGGAGCACCGGGTAGAACGTCACACGAGGATCACGATGGTGGTGTCCCTTCGCGGCGGAGCTTACCGGAAGTGGCGAACGCGCTTTGAAGGCGGCGGCGGAGTCGTTGAAGATGAGGTGCTTGTGGCGATGGAAGGCGAGGAGCTCCGATGGTGGCGACACGAAGAGGAGGACGGCGACTAAGGTGACGCCGACGGCGGCTCGGAGGCCTCAACGGCGGAGAGCGGAAGAAGTTGGCCGGCGCCGGTCACGAAGAAGATCAACCCGGCGACGGCGGTTGGCAGGGTCTCGGCGGAGGGAAAGCTAGGGCACGAGGGCGCGGGTCGGGCCGAGCGGATGCGCGCAAGGGTGGCGGCTTTATAGTGCCTCGGCGTGCGTCTGAGGCGGACTCAGCGGCGGCGCGGGTCGAGTCGAGTCGGCCACGACTCAAGCGGCCAAGAAGGAGTTCGCGTCGGCTACGTCGGGCGACGGTGAGTGACTTGCGGGCCGGGAGATCTGGCGGCTGGCGACAATGGCCCACAGTGGCATTAGGGTTTAGCGGTGGGCTCGGTCGGGTGAAATGGAGTGGTAGGCGCGATCGGGCCGAAGGAGGTGGGAAGGACGGTTGTTGGACCGGAGGAGAGAGGCGAAGTAGGCCGAAGGCAATTCGGCCCACAAGAATTTTTGGAAATATAAATTGATTTAGGAATTAAATAAAAGCTAAAAATCCAAATGAGCTCAAATAAATAGCAAATAAATTCAGAAAAATCCAAGAAATTACACAAAAATTCCTTGGATCACAAGGAACCGAACCAAAACTGTTTTTCTTAAAATTGATGTTTAGATTAGTCAAATTAAATATTTTATATTTAGAAAAATTCAAATTAAGCTTTATTAATTCAAATAAAATTGGTGAAAATTTCTAGTGACCTAAACTACTCAAAAGATTTTTGAAAAGCCAAATTTTGGGACGTTACACCAAACAAACTAGAGAATTCATGTCTTGTGGGTAAAGTTGTACAACCTCCACAGAGTGTAAAACTATTCGAATAGCCGTGTCCACGGTCATGGACATGCTGAGCAAAGCCACTCAAAGTTAGACTTTGATTTTGTTTTCAAAAGACTTTATCAAATGGTTTTGGATTTCTATCCAAATGGGAAGTTGAGCAGGAAGCCATGTGATAGGAGGGTATCCATCACCATATTTCATATGGAGGTTATTCTACTATAAAATTTGAGAATTTATAAAATGAATTTTGGTTATAAAATAAATGCTTTGGAACTTACTACAAATATTTAAAAGAAAACATTGCTTTATGCAAATTTAACCAATAAGGTTTCCTTTGATATATCCATGCATTGCATTAACTTTGTTATTGGGTGTAACTTGCGAGCACGGTAGTTGTGCTCACCGTTGCTTCTTGCAAATAAATTTCAGAGGAGAAGAATTTCGATTCTCGACGACTAGGCCGCTACCCCAGTCGATTGCCTGTGGACTCCACTACTTCTTCGTCTTCCGATGTGTTTGTTTATTGTTGGCTTGTAAGCTTTTCTTGTAATCAACTCTGTTTATTAATAAAGTTATACGAATTATGGATGTTACCATATTTGTTTACTGTGTGAACTAGCTACTGATCATGGGACTAGTTCAGAAATACACAGAGGATTCTGAGGTGTTACTCCCGGGTTCGACATTGGGTCTCTCCACCATTGTCCAAACATCATTTCAGGCGAAGTTGTTTAGCTCTTCATGCATTGCATTCACCCAATTTGGATCATCTAAGGCATCATCTACATGCTTTGGCTCATGAGAAGAAACAAAAGAGTAATGTTCACAAAACAAAGCTACATGAGATCGAGTTTGAACACCCTTCCTCATGTCACCCAATATTTGATCTATTGGATGATCCTTTGCAATCGCATTGTAGATCTTTGGTGGTAGTGTTGAAGGTTGTTCTTCTTTGTCGTTCAAATTAATTGCTTGAATGTTGCTTGTTGTGGAAGTGGTAGGAGCTTCATCTTGTTTTGATGAAGGTGATTCACTTGTATCCTCCTTTGGCTTGATATCACCAATTTGCATATTCTCCATTGCTTGCCTTAGTCCTCTATCATCTATATCATTTAAATTCTCTTGCTCTTCTTGAGAGCCATTAGTCTCATCAAATTGCACATCACAAGTCTCTTCAACTAAACCGGAGTTTTTGTTGAAGAAACGATAAGCTTTACTATTATACGAATAACCAAGCAAGAAACCTTCATCACATCAACTTTGAACTTTAGAGAGCCGAACATCCTTTCTTAAGATATAACATTTGCAACCAAATACTCTAAAGTAGAAAATGTTCGGCTTTCTTCCAATTAGAAGCTCACATGAAGTCTTATATTCACCAAGTATTGTCCTAGCCATCTCAATTAATGTTTGATTTTTCCTCTCTACAACTCCATTTTGATCCGGAGTGTAGATAGTGGAAAGCTCATGCTTTATTCCAAGTTCATCACAAAAATCTTCAGTTTTAGTGTTTTTGAACTCAGAACCATTGTCACTATGCATTTTCTTTATTTTGAGATCAAATTTATTTTGACCTCTTTTTGTAAAACTTTTGAAAATACCGGGGGTTTCGACCTTGTCATATAAGAAGAATACCCATGTATATCTAGAGTAATCATCTACAATGACTAAACCATAGCTATTACCCCCGATGCTCTTATAGGTTGTTGGCCAAAATAAATCCATATGTAAGAGCTCTAATGGCCTAGAAGTTAACATGATACTTTTGAAAGGATGAGAATTTGCAACTTGCTTCCCAGCTTGGCAAGCACTACATAATCTATTTTTCTCAAACTTCACGTCTTTCAAGCCAACTACTAAGTCATGTTTGAAAAGCTTTTTGAGTTGAATCATGCCCACATGACCTAGCCTTTTATGCTATAACTAACCCAAAGAAGTTTTTGCCATTAAACAAGTTTTTAAACAAGAATCGCTAGAAAAGAAATTAACTAAATAAATATTTCCAAATCTAAAGCCTTTGAAAACCATGCGTTGCTTTGATTTGAGCTTCTGGAAAATATGTTTTGCAAATTGTTAGGGTTCATGCCTTACTTTGATTTGAGCTTTTGGAAAACTGTTCTGAATTTCGGTGTGACCGCAAGTATTGCGTGGTATTACCGCAGGTTGGGAATACTGAAGTTTACATGGCGGTATGAATTTTCCAGAGAGGAAGTTTTTTGAGGTTTTCTTGAAATCCCAAAATTGGTATGACCGCATTTGATGAGCGCTATTACCGCAAGTCGGTAGTACCGAAATCTAGTTGGTGGCATATTTTTAACAGAGATGTTGTCTTTGGGAGTTTTTCTTGAAATTTGATAATCGACATGACCGCATTTGAACTGCGGTACTACCGCAGGTCGGTAGTACTGAAATATATATGGCGGTACGTAAATTTCAGAGAGCGTGTTTTTGGGAGTTTTGATCTTCCTTGAGAAACGGTATGACCGCATGATCTGAGCGGTACTACCGGCGTGCGGTAGTACCGATGTTTACATGGCGGTATATTTTTCTAGAGAAGGTGTTTTCTAAGATTTATTGAGCTCTGGAAAACGGTAGTTCCATTCTGGCCGAGTGGTCTACCGCGCTGCGATAGTACCAATTTCTAGTTGGCAGTAGTACTACAACTTTATATGTAACGGCTAGTTTAGAGCATTAAATGCTATTATTTCGACCGTTGAACGGAGAATCAGTAGTACCGGGTTTCAACGGTGGTACTACCGCCAATCCTGCTTTTTTCAGGAAGTTTGTTCCAATGGCTAGTTTTTATGGTGAGGCTATAAATACCCCATTGGCTGGTTGTGAAACAACTCTTGGTACTCTATTTCATTCTATTGAGCTAGTGTGAGCTTCTACTCTCAATTGTGAATGTGTTGTACTTTGTGAGCAAGGAGATAGGTCTCTAGTTGCATGTGTTGCATCTAGAGTTGGATTTCGTATCCACTTGAGCTTGTCCATTTGTCGCATGTGGTGAGAGTCAAGTCAGGGGCTTGACTTATGACTCTTGGAGTTTGCCGACTCCTAGATGGTGTTGGAGGCGTCGTGTCAAGTGATCTCTTCAAAGAAGATTATGAAGAGGCCCGGCGTGCTGTGAAGGTTGGAGCTCACCTACCCGAAGCGGGAAAGAGCTACCACTAGTAGAATTTAGGTGTTTAGCTTAATTCGTGTAGCCGGTCCAATTAGTTTGGGATTACCTCAAGGTGGATTAGGGGATACCGGCAAGTCTCCGAACACCGCAGTAAAACGTCCTTGTGTCATTGTGGTTTGTTATCTAGTGATTTACTTTGTACAATTTATATTTCTAGAATTAAATTGCTTACACATCTTTGTATGTTTGCTATCATTGACTTAGACTTAGGTTGTTGGTGCATATAGTCAAAACTTATTGATTTAGGTTTTAATTGAGCATAACCGAATTGATTCACATTTTCGCATAAAACTTGGTTTTACTCAAAAGAATTTTAAAACCGTCTATTCTCCCCCCACCTCTAGTCGGCTTCCTCGGTCTTACAGAATCGGTGGCGGCGCAATGCATAAGAAGCGCAGCGGAGGCGCGGTGCGAAAGAAGCGTGTCGGCCGGGCAGCGGCTAAGAGAGAAGCGGCTCATCATAACGACTTCTTCGATCTGCAACGGCTCGAAGAAAAAAGTGGTGACTGCTGTCATGCAAAAAGGAAATTCCTATGCTTTTATGACTGACAATAAATTTATGGACTTGCATGGCTTAGACGAAATTCAAAGATAAAGTTGTACGGACTTGGATGGACGCAGTGGAAGAAAACGACATAAAGGAGCAGCAAATATTAACAACACCAGTTTTAACTACAAGAAGTCGGAGCTGGAGAAGCCAAAGCAGAAAACTGAAACCCGGAGCTGGAAATGGGAGGAACTGGAGCCGGGGAAACCGAAGAAGTTCTGGTTAAAAACCACATCGATGAAACCGAAGCAGCTCTGCATCCAGGGAGAGCAGCACGCCAGCACCCACACGCACTGCACGCGACAAAGACAAAACACACACTGCAGACGTACATAGGCAGCAAAGACAAAGCATTGTAGGCATACACGCACAGGGAGGAGCAGATGTGCCTCTCTTCCTTCCACCTCTCTTCTCCCTCCTGTGCAAAACTTCCTCTCCCTCTCGCCTGAGAGAACCGAGCGGCGGCAAGCGGAGGCTGCTGGCGACCGGGTGCGGCGGCTGCGTAGTGAGCTGAGATGACGATGCCTGATCCGGGGTGGCGCAGCTCGAGGAGGCTGCTCTTCGTCAGCGGAAGCAGATGATATAAGCCGAGGAGGAGCGGCAGCGATAGGATCCGAAGAGGAAGGTATTGATCTTGCCGGATCCGACAATGAGGAGGCTCTCTCCACCTCGTCATCACGCCCAGCACCGTGATCTGGAAGAAGAGCTCCCCCGAGAGGCAAATCGCGGCCAAGCAGAGGTAGACAACCATGGCGTCGGGGGCAAGGTCACTGGCGTCGACGTGGAGGCGGATCTGAGAGCCTGGCGAAACTGGAAAGCTCCACTGCGAACGAAGACAGCTCGGCGGGGCATGCTACTGCTTGATGAGGAGGCCACCCCCGGGAGCGGAGATGCTCCTCCTGGGGGCGGTGGCAGCGGAGGCTAGGCCGCGGCGGATACAGTAAATTATAACCTCTGCTCTAATATCATGTTATAAATATTGTGTGTATATTGAAAAAGACCCAATGAGCAATATATATAGGGTACAAAAGGGACATAAGATTAAACCCTAGTACATAGGAAATACTACTAATACCCTTAACACAACTTAAAGCGCTTCTTCTTCGCCACCGTCGATGTCAGTATGCCGCAACCAAATATGTAGCTATAGTAGGGAGGTATATGAGATTTCCATGCAAGGACATTGAATTTGTCGCGAAGCCTAACTCTTCCACACATAACATCTTGTATTGTCACCTTGGGAACTTCTTGCAGTGGAGAGCATATCTGATAACAGCGATAGGCTAACAGGGCTTCAGAACTGCTGACCATTCTCCAGAGGTATACAGGTCGGTCCTTCTGCATAAGCTGTATTGGATGTTCACCAAACATACGGAAATGCTTGGCGTTGAATTCTCTCCAGCACTGGAGAACCTTGCGCCAAAACTGAATGTCAAGATTATCTCTCAGTAAGGTGCCAATTATGTTTGCAGCAGTGAAAGAAGCATTCAGCTCAGCTGCAATCTCCATAGCTGTTGACGATAGCGTTGGGTATTCCACAGGATCTGTAGTACTCAACGCAATCATCTTAAAGAAGTACCAATAAGCTTCCCGAGGCAAGAATTTTAGCTTGAGAGCTTGTGTTGTTCCAAAATGCTGGATCTTCTCAGACCTGCTTGTAATTATGATCTTACTCCCATGTGCCATATAGCTTCCTAAAGAGTGCAACTTTCTCCATATTTCCTTATCTAAATCCCCAACTAGCTCCATAATAATCAGTAACCTCCCATGTGAGGCAGCATCATTTCTGTACTTAATAACACCACATTCTTGCAGAGCATTCACCTTTGCACCTTCGAGATCATCCCCGCTGAAGAAAACAATCGAGGAGAAGTAATCGCGCACCCTCTCGTCGTAGCAAACATGCTCAACGAGAGTGCTCTTCCCAACTCTTGCTGGTCCAATTATCGGAAGAACACTCAAATTTCCTGTGCCGAGAGAGCCAACCTGCAGCAGAAAGTTCACAATCCTCTCGTACTCCGCGTGACGACCAAACATACACTTGTCTGAAAATAAGTAGTTGCTATAAGGTTCGCGACACATGGGAGGATAGCACTTCAAAAATACCACAAATTCCTCCGTATCAGCAATGATCATGTCCAGGCTACCAAGCATCTTTCTCAGCTCTTTTACCCCCTTGCCGTCGAACACAACGCTCGACGTCCTGGTAGAGAGACACAGACGCTTGGCTGGATTGAATCTGGACAAGGGAAACGAGTGATCACTCACCTTATCTTTTGCGTTTGCTTCATCGTATCCAAGGCTTCTGCACTTGAAGGTGTCGAGCACGTAGTAGCCTCTGTACATGCCTTGCCTCAGCATCTCAAGTTGCCGGAGCATCGCTTGGTTCGTGATGTGCCGCCTCTCGGCCTCCTCGACGGTGGCCTGGACTCGCATCAGCGCGCGGCGCAGCCGTTGCAGGTTCTCTTCCACTGTGCCGGTCTGCAGCCGGTAGTATCTGTCAATGACGAAGGATATGGATCTGCTGATGACATCGCCAAGAACTGCAGAAACGAGCACATTCATTGCGACTCCTGAATGGAAAGGGGAAGAAGAGGGCTTATTGATCTGTACTGCTTGTTTCAGTCATATGTGTAGACTCGGTGACTTTGAGGTTTCAACCTTAGCCTAATTAACCGCAAGGAAATGTCAAGCTGTCAACGCATTAAATTGCACGGTAGCTATCAGCGTTAGAAACAGCTACATCACTTATGAGAAATTGAGAATACGGCTGGTTGGTCTCTATTTTATTTCGAAAATGCGCAGGAGCGACGCGTGCCTCTGGATGGTCTCTGTTGAATACTTTAATATCACTATTCAAGGACCCGTATATTGATTTATTTTTATCATATAGCCCTTTTCGATTTTTATTTTTAGAAATAAACTGTAATACTCTGAATAATAATAATAATATTAATAAAAGCGTCGTAAGGGTCGGAGCGTAATTAATTAAATAGTAACAATAAACAATTAATTAATAACGTTTTAAGGGTCTGTGTGCAATTAAATAAAATAGTACTTATAAAAATAGAATTTTCGGAATTTTTATGAGCTATAAATAGATTTGAGGATTTTCTAGAAAACCCTAGCCATTTTATTTTCCACCGCATGCCGCCACAATTTCTCCTGCCGCTCGGTCTTTGGCGTTCCTAGCAGCGTCTTCTTTGCCGTGCCTCCTGCGCTGAATACGTGCGTGGTCTTTGCTGCCAGCTTGCTTGCTTGTATTCTCTCTTAGGTCATCTTCTTTGTTGCTTTCTTTGTTTCTTTGCTCTGCGTTGCTTTTCGGTAGAAGCCAGTATTGCCGCCTGACCGCCGTCTGCTTCTTTGCTCTGGCTGCGTTAGAGCCAGAAGCCAGAAATCATTGCCTTCTTCTTCACTTTCTTCTTGCCGATTGCTTTTCTCTGTATTTTTTCTTTGGCTCTGCTTGTTGGCCGTATCTTCTTTGTCGCGTGTACATCTGCGCTGCCGAAGCCCCGAGCCGAGCCGAGCGACTGCATCTGCCGATTGTCTGCTGTTGCTGCCGCATGGAGGATCGGATGCTGCGTGATTTTCCAGCCTGCGCCCGAGTAAACAGTAGAGATCCGATTTCTTGTGGGTAACGATCTATAATTTCGTTTCGTCTCTGTTTCGCTGTTTAATTAGAGATTATAATTGAGATTAATTAGAGAGGTTTAGAATTTCTAATCGAAGAGACGAATAATAGATCCGTTAGCCTGCTGTTCGGTTGTACGATTTATTCGGGTATCTTAATGGCAAATTTTGGAAATCTCATCTACTAGTTAATTGTAGATAATTTCGATATCTTTCTATAGCATATTTAATCATGTCAATCGGACAAGTATAATTCGAGTTATGATTTTCGGAAGACCGCTGTTTTTACGGTTGTCGTCTTTCGGCGCTGTTTTGGTAGACTGCGGATTAAAAATAGTAAATAGCTTAATTAGAGTTTTTGATCTACATGAAAGATGTAGATAATTGTCCAATGGTTCTGTAGAATCTGAGAACGCGAATTTTGGTTGAGTAAAACAAAAGTTATGAATTTAGTAAGACTGCTGTTCCGAAGCGGACAGATCGGTTTTCTGGGCTAAATACGGAGGGTTAGATGATTTAATTAGAAGTCTGTGTAATCTAAGAAAATGTGGATAATTTTATAAAGAATCCAGAATGGGGTGGTTTGTGGTGATCGGACTTTCGAGTCAAAAGTTACGCTCTTTTTAGTAACCGGACAGCTGTGGGTAACTATTCGGTACCGGCGTAACGTGGTATATTTGGGGACGTGTAGGAGCGATGTCGGTTGATTGTTGTTCTTATGATGCTGTAGCTTGTATTGAAATTTGTGTATTTAATGTAGGAGAGGCGTCGTGTTTGTTGCCGTCTGCTAGCCAAATTGTGCGTCGCAACTAGTAAAGGCAAGTGCATGGTAGACAAATGATCAATGATCGATCAACGCTTTTCTTTATCTTCTATTACCATTATTGTTGTGCTTTTATTTGGTTTAATTGCAAACAATGAATTGGTATGTTTATATCTTTGTTGACAAGCATGATGAAAAGTTGGATATGATGTTTATGATGGAGTTTGCATGTTTGCATTCATAAGCATCTTTGCATAAGAGAAGGTGATCATGATTGATCACAACTCCACGGGAGTGGAGGAGGTCCCCGATCCTTAAGGAGGAACAGGCTTGAGAGTGAATGTTGTCGCGAGCATTCACTCACGCTATACCGGTATACGCGAAAGAAGTGCATGTGGTCATGTAGATTAGATTTGCATTGATACATGAGATTAATGAATGAGAATATTAATGGAAGTACTGTGATGATAATGAAGTTATTGAATCTCTGTTGATTCATTATTGTTCGTTGTTTATGGATGTGTTTGCTGAGTCGTGGACTCACCCTTGCTCTATTGTTGTCTTTAGGTGATCTTCGAGGATGTTGTAATTGAGAGCGAGTAGAGCACATGGACAACACATGATCATTCGTCATAATAATCTTTTCATTCAATATTGGATTACTCTTGGACATGTTAGTTACTGAATAAATTTTAGGACAACATTTTGGACTAGAATATTTATTTCAATAATTTGGATTCTTTGGTTGATGCTATTTTGGACTGTTTAGCTGGTTATAATTCCCATTGCTTATTTATTGTCGTTTGATCCATAATTATGCATGTTCTTTTGTGATCCATTGATATGATTATCGTTAGTTCCTTGCTGAAATTTTATAGTGTGTCGATAATTATTAGTTGGAAGAGTAGTGTGGTGGCATTCTAGGCTCAGTGTTGGGCTGGGGTGTTACATAAACCCCTCTGAAACTTTTTTTTAAAATCACCATGTTTGCAATGGTATATCATGTGACGTTACAAATGAACCTTACAACACCATGGGCAGTTCTATGTTTTATAAAAGAGAAATACAACAGAAACGGTATACCGTTCCCCTCCAAAACGACGGAATAGGAACGGCCGTTCGATGCGTCGTTGTAACACGCATTATAATGCTTCTGAAGCGAGCGATATAGCTCATGAGTAATCCCTAACTCCCCAATGGAAGTTGCTACCCAACGCTATACCTTTGGAAGTGCTTCCCAACGGTATAGCAAAGTTTTAGCAACTTTTGTATCTTGTCAAAGTTTCAACGAGTTTCATGTTTCGTCGAAAGCTTGAGTTGATGTTTCAACTAAGTTTCAGAAGGTTTCACCAATGTTTCAAAAATAGTTTATGTGGATATCATGGGGGATATGCTCATGATCTTAGAATGATGATACAATTGGCAATGGTGGCGAGGTTTTATCGAAACACCCATTTTTCGGCAAAATTCAGATGCTGCCAGGTTGTAGACGGTTAGACCAGCTAGGGCGGCGGTCAGACCGGCCTAGCTGACTATTTGACTAATCATCACTGGCGGTCAGATTGGCCATGGGGCAGGCCAAAGGGCCAATGGTCAAACCGGCTATGGGCAGTAGTTTGACCGGCCATGCTGGCGGTCAGACTGGCCATGAGAGGCGGTTTAACCGACAAAATTTTTTGTTGAATTTTGGGTTGGGCAAAAAAAGAGGGTGCAAGCAAGAGAGAGGATTCATCTACACTTGGTCTCGTATTTTTTGGAGATTCAAGCCAAAATTTTATTCGTTTTAAATTTCCAGAGAGGTTTCAGATTTTTCGATAGAAAATCTGGTTAAGTCCCTATGCTGGCGGTCAAACCGTCCATGCTAGGCGGTCTGACCGATTTTGCCCTATCCGCTAGCCGACAAGGCGGCTATGTTTGTGGGTTAGGTCAAATTCATGGTTTTCAATGCATATATGTTGTATGATGCATGTTTTGACTAACATAGATCAAGTTGCAAAGAACTTGTGTTCAAAATCGATTTCTTGGTCTATTGTTGTGCAGGAGGCTTGGAGGTCAACAACGATCAATGACGAGGATGACCGGGACTAGACATGGAGAGCTGAGTTTTAGAAATATTGAGGATGCCGGGTGAAATCATCGGACTCAAGCATGGTGCAAAATGGACAAGGATGACCGAATGGGAAGTTCAGTGCGACATGTTGTATCAAGCGGTGCGAGGGTAGGTGCAAGTGCCATGGGGGGTTCGATGAAACCCGGATGGGATGGACTTGTCGATATGAAGAGAGTCGTTGAACAACCTACATGTGGCAAAGCATAAGATTGTTTTATAAAGATTGGACTCGGTCTTTTGAGAAGGATCGAGAAGGGGTATTTTGGTAACTTCACCAAAATACCACCTTGGTGACCTTTGGCTAAACCACAGTACAAGATGGCGTATGGAGGGGCGGTTTAGGTCAAGTGAAGATAAAGATAATGAAGAAACAAATTCGGAAAGCTCGGTTCGTCATCCGCTTTGCATCTGAACTCCCTAGTGCCTTGAGAGTGATCCACAGTGACAATGGAACAGAGTTCAAAAATATCTCATTTGCCTCTTTCTATGCTGAGCGTGGTGCTGAGCATCAGTTCTCCTCTCCGCACGTTCTTCAACAAAATAGCATGGTGGAAAGGAAGAACATGACCTTGATCGAGATGGCTAAGACGATGCTAGATGAGTATAGCACTCTGAACAGGTTCTGGACTGAAGCTATTGCTATAGCTTGTTATATTGTCAATCTGTGTCTTCTTGAGACCGTCTTTGGGTAAGGCACCATATGAGCTTCGGTTTGGAAGAAAACCTTCAATTTCTCTTTTTTTAAGTTTTTGGAGCCAAGTGTTTCATTCTCAAGACAGAAATCTTGATAAATTTGGGTCCAAGACTTTTGATGGTTTATTTCGGGTTATCCTGCATATTCAAGGGACTTTCAGGCTTTTAATCTTGAAACTAACGTGATCATAGAGACATGCAATGCCACCTTTGATGAGACTAGCCCTAGAGCTAGATTAGACATTTTAGGTGACTCATAGGCGACAAAGAGCATCTTTATGGAGGAAGATGAAGATGGAGCTGATGATTGTCTCCTACATGCTGCTGCTATAGTTCTTGGTCAGGTTGAAGAATCTGCTTCCACTACTTTACCTTCAGTTGAGGCTCCTGCTATATCTTCATCATCAGCAGTACCTGTGGAGATCGAAGAGGTGCTATCTCCCCAAGCGCTCCACTTCACATTTAGAGGCGTCATCCTCCGGATCAGATAATTGGTCATCTTCATGAGCGAGTCACTCGCTCCAGGTATTACGATCTGAGTCTCTACTCTCATTCTGCATTTGTTGCTTCCTTTGAGCCCCGCGATATATCACATGCATCGTCTGATTCTAGCTAGGTCAATGCCATGCATTAGAAGTTTGAAAGCTTTGATATGAATTAGGTCTGGAATCTTGTAAAGCCTCCTAGTGGTCATAATATGATAGGAACACGTTGGGTGTTCAAAAATAAACAAAGTGAGGATGACTCTGTAGTTAGGAACAAGGCTAGATTGGTAGCTCGGGGTTTCAGTTAAGTTGAGGGATTAGATTTCGATGAGACCTTTATTCTTGTTACTAGATTGGAGGTCATTCGTATTCTGCTTATATTTGTTGCATCTAGGGCTTTAAGCTGTATCAGATGGATATCAAGAGTGCATTTTTGAAAGGGTTCATAGAGAAGAAAGTGTATGTTAGGCAACTCCCAGCTTTCAGAATCCCAAACACCCTTATCATGTCTTTAAGCTATCCAAAGCCTTGTATGGTCTTAAACAATCCCCTAGAGCTTGGTATAATAGGCTTAAAACCTTCCTACTTAAGAATAACTTTGAGATGAGTAAGGTAGACAAGACCGTGTTCATTCTTAGGCATGGCAATAATCGTGTTCATCACCTCATGGTCGTAAGTCCTACGACCAGGTCAGCTACGACCACCCTATAGTCGTAAGTTCTTCTACTACTACATATGATCGTAAGTTCTTCTATGATCACCTCATGGTCGTAAGTCCTTCTACGACCAGGTCAGTTACGACCACCTTATAATTGATCGAGCTTGGAGACAAGTAGGGCCAATTGATTAGGGCGTATAAACAGTCAGTATACACTATTATTCTCTAGAATAACTGCAAAATTAATGTCTCTATCTTGGTGATAACTGTCTAGCGACATGGGAACGTTACTTCTCCTGCAGTAATCTCAGGTAAATACGCCATCATCTGAAGCATTGATACGTCCTTTGGGCTGGAGAAATTGTCACCCACTTCGAACACGCTATAAAAGGAGGAATCACTAGACAACAGAGAGAAAGAGGAAGAAAGACACAATCAGGAGCACAAGACATTGTATTTCAGTCTTTCTCTTGATCTGTAACTAGCATACTCAATATAGCCACACATGAGTAGGGTTGTTATTCTCTCCGGAGAAGGCCCGAACCTGTATAAAAATCCTTGTGTCATTCTCTCTGTGTGATTTAAGTCTTGGAGACCCCCGAATCAAACAATCATTACGTAAGTTTGGTTCTAAAACACCGATAAATCTCTTTAATAAAATGTGATTTGGTCAAAATGCTAAGTGGTGAGAATTTCTACATATGATATTTGAAAATGTTGCTTTAGCAAATAAAAGAACCCGAGCCATCCTTGATAAAGTCTTGCATGTACAAATATTGCATTGTTTATTGGCTCGCGAGCACGGAAGTTGTGCTCATCCTCGCTCTATGCCCCAAAACCCTTCAGAGTTCGTGGATCAAGATCACTATGCATACTACGAGGATCCAGACGTTGAGGGCCAAGGAGATGATGAAGCGTAATTTAATATGTAGTTTCTCTAGTCTTGCCTCGGTCTGGCTGACTCAATTGGTATTCGTGTATTACCAATATTACCCAAGTCTCTGGATAATATTGGTCGTATATTGGTTTCTGTTGGACCGTAAAGGCGACTAGAGGGGGGGTGAATAGGAGCACGCTCACTTTTTCACAAATTATGAACTCAATACAATTTCACTCCAGTAGCTATTAGAAAGCTATGAAGATCAATATACCAAGACTGTTGGAAGACTAGTATTGAATCAATTAAACCCTAAGCAATGCTACCAAAATCAACTAAGATTGCAAAGACTCACGCGACGCACGGCGGTCGATCATTGGATCCAATCGGTCGGACCGATTGCCGGGCGGTCTGACCGGCGTTATGCTGGCGGTCGGACCGCTCCAAAATCGGTCTGACCGGTGATGACGGGCGATCCGACCGGCCGACTCGAACCGATCTGCAACGATAAAATCACCGATGGCGAAGTTGCAATTAGGTGAAACTTTGATTCTCAACTCTAATCTTTATGAAACTTTGCACACACCTTCTATATGCTATTGAGGACCTATTCCAATCGAATATTATGATAATTCTTAGAACGATCTTGAGCAATTGCCAATTGATTAACAGAAGGTCTAAAACCGGGCAAGAACGAAAACTCGATCCTAATGCTTGTTCGTGAGTGATTGATGATCAAGATGATGCTAGATAGATTCACACATATCACAACAAGCTAATTCACGTGAAAGAATCAATCACAAACTTGCGGATCAAAGAAAGCCCTAAAAACACGAAATTGAAAGCAAGAACGAAAAGAGACTTATCTCAAGCAAACCTTGCATAGATTGATTTCGTGATTGATCTTTGGATTACATCCACACCATCATGGATCGATGAGACAATCAAGGATCACGAAATTCTCCACAAACCATCAAGAGCCCTAGCCTCCACCTCAACTCCCCTAAAGACAATTAGGGTTTGAAACACAAAGAGGCGAGAGAGAGAGAGAGGTGCAGCCACCATCTCCTCCTATTTATCGTGGAGGCCTAAAACTCTTAGGGTTTGACTCTCTTGGGCTCCCGTTAAGGCCCACTAACAAACGGGTCACACACGCACGCTTCACAAAGCGCCGTCTTTAACCTTTTGACCTAAACCGCTTCACCATGCGTCATGGATTTGCCAATAGGTCACCCTTGTCCATCTTGTGTCACGCTTGAGTCGTTGACCTCACCCGGCATCGTTGATCGTTCTGGACCTCAACTCTTCAAGTCTAGTCCCGATTCTCCTCGCCGTTGACCGTCGTTGACCACCAAGCTACTGCACAACCACGCACAAGAAAACACGTGATTCGAAACAAGTTCTTCACAACTTGACCCATGTTAGTCAAAACATGCATCATGCAAATCATATGCCACAATACCAATGACTTTGACCTAACAAAACAACATCGCCACGAAGTTGGCCGCGTTCAAGTAGAAACCGGTCCTGACCGCTCCAGGTGAGCGGTCGGACCGCCCATGGCGGTCGGACCGCTCCACGTGAGCGGTCGGACCGCCCTTGGGACTTAGCCAAATTCAAGCTTCCAAATTCAAACCTTCGGAAATTAAAACGAATAGAACTTCTTCGGAGACTCCAAAAATTATGAGACCAAGTGCATTGGGATCCCCTCACTTGCCTACAACATCTATTTTTGGCCCAGCTCGTTTTGAACACTTTTGGTCATCGCCGGTCCGACCGCCCCATATGACCGGTCCGACCGATTTGGGACCGGTCGGACCGCCGTGCAAGGACCGGTCGGACCGCCCCTGTCCAGAATACCTGTAGCTTTGTCGAAAACACGTGAAACTACAAATCGTAAACGCCATTGCCAATTGTCACATCATCCTAAGATCTAGAGCATATCCCCATGAAATCCACAGTTTCCCCGCTCGCTTGCCTATGGTTAGATGTGCTCTACCCCTTTTGCTTCCGTTATCGCTTTCGCTTTTATGTAATGTGATCATTTGGCCTTGTTCATCCCTACTGTAAAACTTGACCCGACACGGTCTATGTAAACTCTGATATTGTCTAATTAATTAATGGTTTGGTCTACATAATGTATGAAATGATTCAGTGATGTATTCTGTGAGCGCTATCTACTAATCCAGTGAATAACGCAGTATTGTTCACAGAGAATTTTGGATTGCATAATTCGAGTCCGACAGACTGCTACGGCAGGATACGACTCAACAATCATATAAACCCAAGTTGGATTAATACAATTTCCTTCCATGAAAACCAACGCATGCAACAAGGACTTCCTTCCTACGCCCTCTTGTTTCCATCCAAGCATATATTGCATGCATGCACTAGTGAGCATGCACGCTTCCTCCCATGCTCCTCCTGGTTCCCACACAAACACGTATGCACACATAGCTTGCACACATGCTTCCCACACGTATGTGTCATGCACACTGTATTCACGCAGCACACCCACTAGACTGCATGCAGGCACATCTACACGCATGAGAAGGATCGCCGCCGCTGCGGAAGACATCGCCACCTCTGTTGTGTGATGTGCTGCTGCCGCGCCTTGGTGCAACGATGCTGTCACTGACTCGGCCTGCTGGTGCCTCGCCGTGGCTGCTGGAAATAGCACTGCTGCGGGCTCTTGACGTGCCACTGATGACTGTTGAAGTCTGCTTTAGCGGTTGGAGGTTGCACCACCGCGGCTACTGGAGGGAGCACTGCCACTGCCTCCTGATGCGACGTTGTGGATATTGGAAACAACGCAACCGCTGCCTCTTTGTGTGCCGCCGCGGTTGCTGGTGGTAGCTCTACCACCGTCGTGGGAGGCTTTGTTGTCATTGCCGCTATCATCTTTTCTAAAGTGGCATGCATGTCGAGGAAGATGTCCACCATCTTCTTGTCGTTGTCGTTGGTACTCATGACCATCTTGTTGGCGTTAACCTTTATCATTGCCAACGACATAGCGTTAGGTCTGATGGTCTAATCTGTCGCTATAACCAAGGTTGTCATGGCTCTCTAGCAACTCATGCGCCTAAGGCGCTAGGATGCCTAGGCACCTAGGCGCCTGCCATGGCGAGAGTTAGATGGTGGTAATAAAAATAACAAATAATACCTCATATGGCTAAAAATTAAATAAATATACCTCATATGACAGAGAATTAAATAAATATACCTCATATGGCAAAGGATTAAGTAAGCACACCCTAAATTCTCCAAATAACAACTAAGTTAACTAATATAACATTACCAATTTACCATAATAATTAATAAGGTCCATAATAGCAAGTTAGCAACTAGCAATGTGTTCACTTTTCACTTCTCAAAGTGACAAAGTCGCAACTGACAGTGATAAGATAACTAGACACAATAACGTAATAGAAACTAATATAATAGTAGCATGAGTCTTCTTCTTCAGCACCATCTCTATCTCATGACAACAAAATAACTCAAAAATCTTCTACTCTCATCTTCATCTTTCAAATTCACTCATCATCCAACTCTAACTCATTCCCATGCCCATCCCCAACTTCAACACCTTCACCATTCTCATGAGAAGTAGGTGGTGGCTGTCCAAAGTCATCTTCATCATCACATTCACATGCCATTTCATCTTGTTCCTCATGATCACGAGTCGATGCAGAAGCTTGTCAACCATAAACTTGGGCTTGGTTCACTTCGACATCCCCATGAGCTCTTTTAGGAAAATTACGACCACAAAGCGAGGGTGTTGCATCGAGAGCCTCATCGACATGAGACCATAGAAGATCATCCTCACCGTCATGCACTTGTGCAGCCATTGTAGCATCCTTGTCAACCCACTCATTGTCCCATTGGAACTCTTCTAGGAACAAAGGGTTGGATTTGTTACATTATTCATGAAGCTTTTGAAACCTAGATGTAATCTTTTTGTTATATGAGATGTAAACCAAATCATTCAATCTGTTAAACTCCAGCCGGTTCCTCTTCTTGGTATGGAGCTGGAAATAATTAAACAACACACAAAACAACCCATGAGTAAACTAAGTTGTTGTATCTATTTGGCTGAAATTGAAGAATGAACTGTTATTTGCTTTTAATATACTTACAAAATCAAATGTGCTCCAATTGCGTTCACAACCGAATGAGGAACAACAAAGACCAACAATGTGCTTCGCAACCTTTTGTAGTGGGATACCAAGGCCACTGTTTGATTTCCACCAATCAACTAAAAGGCTATGCTAGAAAATAGAAAGCTTACAAAGAAGTAAAGAACTAATTGAACTATTGAAATTTGAATATTGTAGGACTCACGAGGACTCTTCTTGTTCCTTTACAGACTTTGCTAGTGTGGTACCGAAGCTAGCACGGGAATGCTCATAGTTATCGGCTAAGATATCAATGGTAGACATTAAATTTTCATCATTACTAAACATCTTCATCATCACTTCATTAAAAGTATTCCGTATAGTCGTTGCATGATCAATGTCACTTTCCAAGATTCCAAAAAATATTTGTGGATTCAAAAACAAAGTAGCCCCATGTAACTTTTGCTCCATTTGATCCTCCCACTGACGGTCAATAATCCCCATGATCCCCTCTAACAATCTCTCTTTCCTCACGAAATTCTCCTTGCACATATCCATAGCAATCGTAAGCTCTGCCATCGTGGGTTTCTCATGGCCATCAACAAAGCCCCAACACAATAAGAATGGGGTGTGATGCTCTTATGCAATCTTCCGTAGGATTCCAAAATGTCGTAGAGAGCATAACACCGAACACATTCTTCCAAGTTTGAGTTTTCCCAATTTGGACCTAGACTAATCCTCGGTAATGAAAAGCTTTCTCAAAGCATACCTGTGCCTAGACATACTTTGCAAAGTGTAGAAAGAGCTTTAAAACCGAGTAGTCGCAGGCTTCGCAAGATCTCTCCCACCCGTCAACTCCCTCATTGCATCGAGAAGCCTCAAATGCCTATAGATGAATGTTGTCACATGCCTTGCTTTGGCAATCCAGCCCTTGAACTCCACCATACCGCCAATGTCCTCAAGCATAAGGTCCAAATAATGGGTAGCATACGATGTCCAATATAAACTAGGGAATCTCGCATTAGAAGCTTTCCCACTGTCTTGTAGTTAGCTCCATTGTCGGTGATTACTTGAGCAATATTCTCAGCACCGATCTCATTAATATTTTTCTCAAGTAAGTCAGCCAAATAGTTAGCATCATGTACCTTACTTGATGCATCCAATGACCCTAAGAAGAAAGTCCCATCTGGATGTTGACAAGATAATGATCAAGTGCATTCCCCTCTTATCTGACCATGCATCTAACATCAGTGAGCAACTATAAATTGTCTAAGACAACTCATGCTTAGCTCCCAACTAGCTTACTTCCATCCTTTCATCCTCTAGAAATGGAACCCTCAACTCATGATAATTAGCCGGCTTCATCCCATGCCCATGCTGCCCAATTGTTTCAACCATCTCCTCATAGCTCCTTGAGTTTGCGACATTTAATGGAATGTAATTCTCATAGAAAAACTTAGCAATGTACTTGATCACCGTATGCCTTTCTTCCTTGCTCTTTCCACTCTTATACATGCTGAGTTGGCTAACCCTGGGGGTATGTCTTAGTCTTACTACTTTTTCAGGAGACTTCATGAGAGACCATGTGAGAGGTCCTCCACTCTGAGTGATGAGTATTTGACAAGTGTGTTGATTAGATTGAGAGTTGAGGTTTTCAGTTTGGACTGTTTCTGGGCTGAGTCAGGGTAATCGGAACTACCGCTGTGTATGGAGCGGAAGTTCCGATAAATCGGAACTACCGGTGTTAGAAATAGGATCTTCCGATTAATCTGGGTTTTGGTCTCATTGAAGGAAATCGGAACTTCCGCACAAGGGGTAGCGGAGTGTCCGATATTTTCTGACATTGAGTGTTCTCTGTGTTGCTAATCGGAATTAAATATTTGGAAAATCGGATGTTCCGAAGATCGGAAGTTCCGCAGTGGTAAGCACGGAACTTCCGATAATTCTGACAAGTGCGGATGTTCCGGAAATCGGAACTTCATTGTGGTAAGTCGGAACTTCCGATTGTGTCGAATCGTGCGAGAGAAGGTTAAATTGTGATTTTGATTTTGTATGAGTTTGAGTCTTATACAAATATTGATGCTATGATATTGTGCAATGCTATGTGATGTGTTTTATGCATGTTGATTGCAGGCATCAAGATGGAGTCGTGGCGAGACACGTGGACCGGACTAGGCGCAGGAGGCGTTGAGGTCGAACGGTCGGGATGTGTCGAAGACGGCGTGAATCTTGAAGCGGTTGCGTAGTCGTGCACAACAAGGTGTACGGAGGCTTCGGAAAGGTGCGCAAAGGCGAAGGGTCTTTTCGCAAAGCGGCAAAAGTGGAGCGGTTCCGTTCGGTGTAGCGGGCTTAATGGGTTGGAGGCCCATTAGCCAAGGCTATAAATAGGGAGAACCACGAGTTAGGGCTAGAATTTTTGGAGAAAGAAAATTAGGGTTAGCCTTAGCAAAAAGGTTTGTTTTGCTTTGAGAGTTTGTTGAGAGAGAATGAACTGAAAATCTTGTAATCATTCCTCTGTGTTTCCTTGTAATCTTTTGATTTCTATCAATGAATCTCTGAGGTTTTGATTACTTGCCTATGCCTTTCTCTATTCTCTTTCTCGTTCATGTTGAATATTTAGGGTTTTGATGTATCTTTTGATTCGTCGTATGAAATAGCATGAAACTTGATATCTAGAGTAGTTTTGCTATTGCTAATGGATTCCCAAAGTCTCATGAACTAAGAATCTGAGAATCGTGTCTAATTTGGGTTTTGGTCTTTCTTGCCCCTTCTTCAAGAAATCCATATTTAGCTTGATTATTGGATCTTTGTTTGCGATTCTTCTTTATAAGGTCAAGATGGTGTTTAGGATGATGTCCTGTGAACCTTGACCTGAGAAGAGCACTCAAGATTTTACATTTTGGATTTTTGGGAAAAACCCGAGCGCATCGTTCTTCTTCGGGACAATGGAACTTCCGATTGTCCATGGCGAAATTATGCAGCGGAACTTCCAGATGAACCCCGGAACTTCCGAGTGGAACTACGCACGGGTAGAATCGAACTTCCGATTTCTGAGCGATCTGAAGTTCAAGTTTCGCTCTCGATTTTGCTTCACTCTTCTTGAGTTATCCAGAGGACTTTGTAGGTCTTATTTAATTACAGCAAAGGGGAGCTCCTAATTTTTAAAGCACCATTCACCCCCCTCTGTTGCCATTTCGGTCCTTCAATTGGTATCAGAGCCGGTTAGCTCTTCTTGATAGATCTTAACCGGTCGGTTGAGCCATGGCAACGGACAAGTATTCCACCAAGCCTCCAGTTTTTGATGGTCTGGATTACCCCTTCTGGAAGAGCCGAATGGAAACTTACATCCAGGCTCGGGGTATGCCATCCGGAGAAAGGTGAAGGTTAGATTTGCTGTTCTGCCGATGAGAACATCAATGCTCTGGAAACATGGCTGATGTTGAGGCAAATGCTAAAGCAAGGAACATAATCATTCAGGGTTTAAGCGTATGAGTTTGATCGTATTTCTCATTTGATTTACGCTTTACGACATCCGGGTGACCCTCGATGCATACCATGAGGCACCACTCGATTAAGACGGTTCGACAAGACCAGTTCAAGCGTGAGTACAATAAATTTGAAATGCTTCTTTGGTGAATCTTTAGACGAGTGCTTTTCGCGTTTTCACAAAATCTTGAGCAACCTCCGGCGGTCGGTCTTACATACCCGACTCGGATAACGCTCGACAGATGCTTTCGCACTTGATCTTCGTGTTTGGGAGATGAAAGTGACTACCATCAAAGATAGCACGGACCTCTCGACCCTGACTCTTGATGCGCTTTACTCGCGTCTCAAGGCTCACGAGATTGACATTGTCTCTCGAAGGTCAAAGTCACGATCGATGGCTTTAGTCACCGATCCCACTTCGGATCTTCTTACGAGTCGATCGTGGGTTCTCCTAGTGCTCTCTGTGACATAACGATGATCGGTTAGAGCGACTTGAGGATGAACACTAGCCCTCCTAGCTCGGAAGTTTTCCCATGCTTACAAGAGGAGGAGGGATGGTAAGAGAGGAGGTCCTGTGATTTGTTTCGAATGTGGTGGCCCCAACCACATCCGAGCAAACTGTCCCAAGCTTGGGAAGGGCAAAGGTGACTATGGCGGTCCAAGCAAGAACGACTACATCGACAAGAACCGCAACACGAAGCCCTCAGCACCTGACCAAGGCAAGAAGAAGTTCCGCAACTTTGGGAAGGCTAAGAAGCTGTTCCATCGCGTCCTCACCGCCCTCGACGAGCTGGACACCAGCGAGGTGGAGGGGTGGAGTGACGATGATGGGAAGGACGATCATGATCCCAAGGACGACGGCAACTTCTCCGGCATGTGCTTCATGGCCCTCGGGGCGAACTGAGCGACAGCGAGCTGTACTCCGACTCCGACGAGGTTAGTCCCACTTATGACCAGCTTAATGATGCTTTTCTTAAGCTAGGTAGATTCCATGCTAAGTCTAGGGCTAAGTGTGTTGGGTTGGAGAAGGAAGTAGCTAGACTATCACGGGAGCTCACTTTACTTACATCTGCTCCCTCCCGTGATGAATGTGACACATGCTGTGCTTTGATTGATGATATGGAAAAACTAAGGACCTTACATGATAGTGTGTCCTCTGAACTTGACATGATTAAGGTAGAGAACATTAGCCTTCTTGTGAATTAGAGATGAGTAGGATAGCACCTCCTTCATCCACTCTTTGTTGAGGCTATCGCTTGCACCTCATGTGAGGTTAAGGACAATTCGTTTAGAGGTCTTTATACCATCTTTGCTTGATCTGCTCAAACTTGTGAAAATTGTAATAATCTCAAGATGAACCTAAAGCAGGCGGATCACAAAATTGTTGAATTTCAAGTCTGCGCTACTAGAGCCTGTTGTGTCTTGTTTAAACTGTCCTAAGTTAATCACGAACTAGATTCAGTATCTAGCGGTTTCAAGAAATGATTGATCACAAGAACAAATTGGCTCAAGATGCTTCTAAGGACCTTGTTAGCTCACCTTGCAATCATTGTAATAAACTAAAATGTGATTTGGTTGCATTGGATGAAAAATGTGTGAAGCTAACTAAGGACCTTCTAGAGACACAATCATCTGCTTGTATTGTGTGTGCTGGGAAGAAGTCTAAGGGTTTGGTAGAGACGCCTAGTAACGTGAACCAATCTGCTAGCAGTAGGACTGTCCCCCCAAAGTCGGTTGTGCGTGCACAAGCCAATCTTTCCTCTGTTGTTGGTTCTTCTTACGCTCCCTTATCTTCTGCCCCTTCTTCCCCTCTCTTCTTGCACCTCTCTCTTTCGGAGTGTCGGTATCTTATGAACACTCTCGAGAGGTTTGTAGGAGGCAAGAAGAAGCTCAATCTCATTCTAGACAAATCTAAAATTTGCAGATTTAATCGTGGTCTAGGATATGATATCCGGGAGGATATGAGGAAGCATCCACCGTCGTGCTCAAAACCATAGCACCGGTGTGATCAAAACTAAGCCGGGGATCGAGAAAGTCAATTTTAAGTCGGCGGGTTTTGTTCAAAGGATTTCGACAACAAGGTGATCCCACTGCGCAGCTTGACCCCTCGGAAGGCGATATCATTGCACCTTCATCCGAAAGATGGACATTTAGTTGATCATTGCTTGGTAGCGCCAAAGATCGCGCGAAGAGATCGTGTTGAGTCTCTTAGGAACATTCTGTGGTCACCCGGATCTTGAGTGCACCTAAGACCAACACGAGGTCTAGATTTGTTCCATCGATGATTTTGGGCGAGATCGAGGACTTGGTTTTTCCGAGTTTTCGATTTTCGTCCTCATGCTCCCTCTGGTCGTAACTTCGCGCGTCCCGAGGGTAGATCTCGTTTTCCTTTCGAGATAGCTACGGCGGCGAGATCGAGATGTTATCGCACTTCGACTCGCTCCTCCATAGCGATCGGATCCAAAGAACAGTGAGATCTTTGACTTGTTGAGTGACAGAGAGCGTAGGGTAGATAGAGGTCGATCTTGCTTGACTACTTCATCATGCTCGTGTTACTCAAGATTGGGTGCCAAAATCATCGCGATTCACCCCAAGATCGAGACTTTACTCTGCTTGACTCGTGGTCGCGGGCCGGGAAGGAAAGGTGCGGATTGTAGACTCGGTTGTTCACGTCATATGACCGTGAGTCTCGTTGGTTTTCTTCCCTAGCCCGCGCTCCGGTGATGAGGCGATCACCTTGGAGATGCTTCATTTGGGCGCGTCATCGCTAAAGGTCTTGTGAGCATTAATGATTCTTTTATTTTAAAAGATGTTGCCTTAGTAAGTAAGCTGCAGATAATCGCTTTCCGTCTCTCGACTTCTGATGACGGTTTCGAGGTGAGCTTTAAGAAAAACAATTGCAAAATTCTTGATTCTTGGGTAGTCTAGTTTGCGGATTTCTCGTTATGGGAGGATTTTTGTGCTGATTTTTCCGGATCTTCCGGTGATCCTCTCCGATGTTTAATTGCTTCAATCCCGTGATTTGTCTTTCTCGCATAGGAGACTTGGTCATATAGGATTTGATCATCGACCGAGTTAGCGGCCACGATCTCATTCGTGGTTTGCGAAACTCAAAATGGTCAAGGATCTTGTTTGTGCTCCTTGCCAAGACGGCAAAATGGTTGCCGCTTCACATCCTCCGATTCTGATGACTATGACAGATGCACTGTGTCAATCGCTCCATATGGACACAGATGGGACCACCTAGAGTGCGGTCGATGGGAGGAAGTGGTACGTACTTGTCGTGGTCGATGACTTCTCGAGGTATTCTTGGGTGTTCTTCTTAGCCTCGAAGGATGAGACGTTTACTCTTTTCGTGGTCTTTTGGTAGGCTTTCTGAGCTCCCGGTGCATTACGAGCAATTCCAGCCGATAATGGCACCGAGTTCAAGAATTCCTACTTTGAGAGTTTTGTGGTGAGACAGTGTAGAGCACCGCCTCTCGTCTCCATCGCCCCCAACAAAATGGCGTTGTGGAGAGGAAGAACCGTACCTTGGTCGAGATGGCGGGACGATGCTTGATGAGTACTCTACACCTAGGAAGTTTTGGGTGAGGCAATTGCTCTTTGCTTGTCATGTTTCTAACAGAGTTTTTCTTGGGCACTCTTGCATCGCACTTCTTATGAGTTGAGATATGGGCGAAAACCCGTCTCGCATTTTCGTGTGTTTGGTTGCAAGTGTTTTATTACGAAGTCAGGGAACCTAGATAAGTTCGAGTCACGATCTTGTGATGGGATCTTTCGGGTTACTCGACTTCTTCTCGTGCCTATAGAGTGCAGGCTGCGAATCTAGTAAATTGTTAGAAACTCGTGAGGTGACCTTGATGAGGCCACCAGAGGACTAGGCCGATATCTCGAGTTCCTTAGAGCGATGCGAGTCCATCTTTGTGGGCGATGAGGAGGATGGAGATGAGGGTTGTTTACAGATCCAGTTCCTTCTCTTCCTCTTGAGGTGCCCTCTTCCACCGCACCTCGAGGAGATCGCCCTTACCTTCGCTTCTTCCAAGCTAGTGGCTCTGTCCCTATCTCGTCGCGCTAATGAGGTAGAGGCCACTTCTTCATCTCACCTGGACCTCCAAGACACATTCAAAGGACCATCCTTGAGCGGATAATTGGAGATCTCTTTGAGCGAGTCACTCGTTCAAAACCGGCATGTCTCTATTCTGCTCCATTCTCGCCTTTGTTGCCTCGTTTGAGCCCAAAGACGCGTTTGTCATGCTCTTTACGATGAGTCATGGACTAACGCCATGCACGAGGAATTGGAAAACTTTGAAAGGAACAAGGTCCGGTCCCTTGTTGAGCCCCTCAAGGTCACAATATCATTGGGACCAAATGGGTGTTCAAGAACAAGCAAAGTGAAGATGGGTTAGTCATTCGAAACAAGGCTAGGTTGGTAGCTCAGGGGTACTCTCAAGTTGAGGGTCTAGATTTGAAGAGACCTTTGCCCTCAGAGCTAGACTTGAAGCCATTAGAATCTCGCTTGCCTTTGCGGCTTCTAAGGGTTTCAAGCTTTACCAAATGGATGTCAAGAGTGCCTTCCTAAATGGCCTTATTGAGGAAGAAGTCTATGTCGACTGACCTCACGGTTTCGAGAACCCCAAATTCCCTAACCATGTCTACAGCTTTCCAAAGCTTTGTATGGACTCAAGCGAGCTCCCTGAGCTTGGTATGAAAGGCTTAAGTCCTATCTCTTTGAGCCATGGTTTTGAGATGGGTAAAATTGACAAGACCTTGTTCATCCGCCGTCTTGGCACCGATCTTCCGCTCGTCGGATCTACGTGGATGACATTATCTTTGGCGGCTCCTCGCATGCTCTCGTTTCCCAGTTTTCCGATGTCATGAGCTCGGAGTTTGAAATGAGCATGATGGGCGAGTTGAGTTTCTTCCTTGGCTTCCAAATCAAACAGACTCGGGAGGGTACCTTTCTTCATCAAGGCAAATACACTCGAGACCTCCCTGCGTTTGACATGAATGATGGAAAGCCAATATCAACTCCAATGGCATCTACAACCGCTCTGGATCCGTATGAAGACGGTGAACCTGTTGACCAAAAGGATTTCAGGAGCATGATAGGCTCTCTCTTGTACCTCACAGCCTCGAGACCAGACATACACTTTTCTGTGTGTCTTTGTGCTCGGTTTCAGGCTTCTCCTCGCGTATCTCACCGTCAGGCGGTGAAGCGCATCTTTCGGTACCTTCGAGCTACCATTGACTATGGCATCCGATACTCTTCCTCTTCTTGTCTATCTCTTAGAGCCTTCTCCGTCTGAGACTTTCTTGGTCAGAGGATAGATAGGAAGAGCACTTCCGCACTTGTCAATTCATTGGCACTTCTCTCGTCTCTGGTCGTCGAGGAAGCAATCCGGTGTTCGCGATCCCACTGCAGAGGCGAGCACGTTCTTTGCCCGATTCTTTGTAGTCAAGTGCTTTGGATGGTCTCGACCTGCAGGATTTCGGGCTATCTATCATTGCGTTCCACTCTTCTCGTGATAACACGTCTGCGATTTGCATTGCCAAGAACCCAAGTGCAACATTCTCGGACCAAGCATATTGATATCGGATATCACTTTCTTAGAGACCATGTAGAAAGGGTGACATTGTGCTCCGGTTTGTGAGAGTGAGCACCGGTTGGCGATATCTTCACTAAGCCTCTGGATGACTCTCCACCACTCTGCGGGAGAGCTTGGGGTGGTTTGTCCTTACGGATCACTTGTGAGAGGGCGTTGTGCTACTCTTCAGTATTATATTATATTATATTATATTATACGCTTACTCCTTTCTCGGTTTCATTTCTTTTAATATTTGAATTGAAGTCCTTCCAAATAGGTTAGAGTGTTTCTCTTGCCACATTGCTTTGATGCTACTTCTTGTCTTGTGCTTCTAGGATCTTTGCTTATTAGTCGTCTCTTCCTCTCTAAGTAGAGCTTACTCACTTCTTATAGGTTCTAGCAGGGGGCCACCCTTGGGTAGACAGGGGCAGTGTTTGCTCCTTAGTGTTTGTGTAGATCACCTAATAGTCCTAGAATCATATGGGATAGATAAGAATCATGCGGCGATAGTTTTCTCTATATCTTTTCTATGCTCTAAAGGATTGCCTTTTCTGGTTTACTTATCAGATTCTCATTTTTGCTCTAAAGGGAATCTGGATTTTTGTGTATTTCATCAAGCATTGCATGGAGCCTTGTTTATTATCCCTTATGATCTGTTTTCACTATTTTTACATCTTGCCATGATTTATGCTAAACTGCTAGATCTATCATGACTTTTTATGTGTAGTTTAGTCTTTGCCATGCTAAGGAAATTAAAAATGCTTAACTTGAATTAAAATCTTGTCATGATAGCTCTTGAGACTAGTCTGGTTGAAACTATCCTTTTATGATTTTCGCCATGTCAAGTAAATTCGAGTTGAGTCTGAATCTCTTTTGAACTTTTGAGTAAGCTATGTCAGTTTGTTAAGAAACATGACTTATCTCTAATCACTGGTCTAAAAACTTCAAAAGCAAAAATGATCTCTTTTGTGCGAAAAAACTGATCTCACCAAATCTTTCTCATGAGATGGCTTGCCATTGCACTAGGCATGAACTCAGGGGGAGCCTTGGATGACCTAAGATCACCTCCTTAAGTCTGTTGCTTGGAGTGGTCGCATAAGGCTTGGGATCTAGCACATGGTTTAAAAAAAAATGGTTGAAGCTCAGGAGGCAGTTGTGGATGGCACCTAGTCCAGAGCTTGCTTTACTGAGACAAAACCTTAAAGAGCCTTAAAATATAACGTCTTAAAAAAAATGTGCTAAAATTGCTTATCATCAAAGAGACCAAGTTTTGGATAAAATGAGTCCTTCTTCAACTAGTAGCACTCTAAACTGTTCAGTATGAGTCTTCTTGGTTCAACTTAGATTATTTGACATGGCTTGCATCATCCTTGGATATCTTTAGCTAGATTTCAATCTTGACTTATTTGACATGCTAAAGAACTGGATCATTAATCAGATTATGGACTTTCTGTCTTAGCTCTTCTATACATCGATAGTCATGATCTTGATAGCATTCTTCTGTGTTATGGCTTGGTGTAATACTCTAATAGTCATTTTGGATAATCTACATGGCTCCTAATGCTTAAAATGAACATCATATAGTCTTTTCCTCCCTTTTTCTACATATTGATGATTTTATTGCCAAAGGGAGAATGATTGTGAGAAAAGCCTTCTGAAGAAAAGCCTTGAGTTTTGTGCGAAAATTGCTCTTTCATCTCATCTCAAGTCTTTTTTCTATGTGTCAACTTGGTCTTGTGCTTTATTACTCTTGTCTAGACCTTGGTTGACTGTAATCTCAAACTCATCTTATGCTTTTTCGGTAATTGTCAATATACTCATCAAGGGGGAGATTGAGAGACCATGTGAGAGGTCCTCCACTCTGAGTGATGAGTATTTGACAAGTGTGTTGATTAGATTGAGAGTTGAGGTTTTCGCTTTGACTGAACTTTAAATTTCGAGTCAGGGTAATCGGAACTACCGCTGTGTATGGAGCGGAAGTTCCGATAAATCGGAACTACCGGTGTTAGAAATAGGATCTTCCGATTAATCTGGGTTTTGGTCTCGGCTGAAGGAAATCGGAACTTCCGCACAAGGGGTAGCGGAGTGTCCGATATTTTCTGACATTGAGTGTTCTCTGTGTTGCTAATCGGAATTAAATATTTGGAAAATCGGATGTTCCGAAGATCGGAAGTTCCGCAGTGGTAAGCACGGAACTTCCGATAATTCTGACAAGTGCGGATGTTACGGAAATCGGAACTTCATTGTGGTAAGCGCGAACTTCCGATTGTGTCGAATCGTGCGAGAGAAGGTTAAATTGTGATTTTGATTTTGTATGAGTTTGAGTCTTATACAAATATTGATGCTATGATATTGTGCAATGCTATGTGATGTGTTTTTATGCATGTTGATCGCAGGGCATCAAGATGGAGTCGTGGCGAGACACGTGGACCGGACTAGGCGCGGAGGCGTTGAGGTCGAGCGGTCGGGATGTGTCGAAGACGGCGTGAATCTTGAAGCGGTTGCGAGTCGTGCACAACAAGGTGTCTGGAGGCTTCGGAAGGTGCGCAAGGCGAAAGGGTCTTTTCGCAAAGCGGCAAAAGTGGAGGCGGTTCCGTTCGGTGTAGCGGGCTTAATGGGTTGGAGGCCCATTAGCCAAGGCTATAAATAGGGGAGAACCCTGGAGTTAGGGCTAGAATTTTTGGAGAAAGAAAATTAGGGTTAGCCTTAGCAAAAAGGTTTGTTTTGCTTTGAGAGTTTGTTGAGAGAGAATGAACTGAAAATCTTGTAATCATTCCTCTGTGTTTCCTTGTAATCTTTTGATTTCTATCAATGAATCTCTGAGGTTTTGATTACTTGCCTATGCCTTTCTCTATTCTCTTTCTCGTTCATGTTGAATATTTAGGGTTTTGATGTATCTTTTGATTAAATCGTATGAAATAGCATGAAACTTGATATCTAGAGTAGTTTTGCTATTGCTAATGGATTCCCAAAGTCTCATGAACTAAGAATCTGAGAATCGTGTCTAATTTGGGTTTTGGTCTTTCTTGCCCCTTCTTCAAGAAATCCATATTTAGCTTGATTATTGGATCTTTGTTTGCGATTCTTCTTTATAAGGTCAAGATGGTGTTTAGGATGATGTCCTGTGAACCTTGACCTGAGAAGAGCACTCAAGATTTTATATTTTGGATTTTTGGGAAAAACCCGAGCGCACTGTTCTTCTTCCAGGACAATCGGAACTTCCGATTGTCCATGGCGGAACTACCGCAGGCGGAACTTCCGCACTGAACCCCGGAACTTCCGGAGTGCGGAACTACCGCCGGGTAGAATCGGAACTTCCGATTTCTACAGAACAGTCTGAAGTTTCTGTTTTCGCTCTCTGATTTTGCTTCACTCTTCTTGAGTTATCCAGAGGACTTTGTAGGTCTTATTTAATTACAGCAAAGGGGAGCTCCTAATTTTTAAAGCACCATTCACCCCCCCCCCCTCTGTTGCCATTTCGGTCCTTCACTTCAATAGCATTGTGGGAATTTTAGCTTGCTTCGGCGGTGCTAGCTTCATGAACAAGGCAGCAGTTGTAGCCTTCCTTTTGGATGTTGTCCCGAAACTTGGGGTTAACCTTGGAGTTGGAGATGTGAGACTTGCAGCTAGACTTGAACATGGAGATGGATGAGAGGCCCTGGAGGATGCTGCTTCTCGCTGCTGCGACTGTACTTCCCGGACTCCATCATCACTACTAGCCTCCTCCTCCCCTCCACTGTCTTCTTCAATGTTGACCAACATCTTTCGTGCGGTCTTATTGCTGCGGTTGTACTTCCATGGACTCCATCATCACCACAAGCCTCCTCCTCCCCTCCACTGTCTTCTTCAATGTTGACCAACACCATTCGTGTGGTCTTGCTCATCCATGCTTGCATTTTTCTCATGATCTCAGTAGTGATGTTGGGGCACTTAAGAATATCCACAAAACCCCCCAATGAGATATTGCACTTTAACCTCTTGATGCATGAGTGCACTAGCTTCCCACAAAGGGAACATTACACCAAATCCTTATCTTCAGTCGGCCAAAATCCATATTTCCATCCTGGGTCCTTCGACCTGACCTTCCTCTTCGGATCTTTGGATGGATCATAAGTCTCACCGCCCTCTATAGCTTGTCCAGACATCTATAAGCACACAAATCGTAAGCTTAGCACACCACTGTCCTCCTCCCTCCACTGTCTTCTTCAATCAAAGTGCAAAATAAGGGAGCATAGCAGAGAGGAAGAAGCAACACAAGGTAAGAAGCAAAGCAGACCAAGAAGCAGAGAAGAGAAAATCAGAGCAAGAAGCAGAAGAAAGGAGGAGAAGCAAAGTAGAGAAATAAGCAGAGCATAGAGCAAGAAGCAGCGGTAGCGCAGAGAAGAAGCAACAACAATGCAGAGAGCAAAGGGGGAAGAAGAAAGGAGGGAGAAGGAGACGAACCTAAGCTGAGGAGTGAGGCGACCTCAATGGAGGCGGCAGCGTTGGGGAGTAGAAGGCGGCCAAGAGGGGTGGCGGCGGTGGAAGTGAGATGCAGAGGGGCGCAGCTACTTGTTTTCCCCCTCGAAGCCCCCGCCCCCAGATTTGTGTTCTTTCCCCTCCTTCCCGTGGTGAAACCCTAACTTCAAGGGGTTTTCCCCTCCAAGCGTTCGCCAAAAGGTGCTCGACGACGCCCAGACGACCATGGCATTGCCTAGCTTTCCCAGCGCTCGCCTAAGTCCATGTGCTCTGGGCGAAGGACCATGGTTTCTGCCTCTGGCCGACGGGATGACTTGTCGTCGACTAGGCAATGCTGTGACAACCTTGGCCATAACCATGGTAGCAGAAGTCATGGAAAAGGATCAACTGCTCGATACCAAACTATCACAACCTTAATTCATCTGGTAGTAGAAGGGATATGGTGCATGAGGAGCGAGGCGCACAACAACTAGAAAGGGAAGAGGTTGAGGGAGACATGAGGAGATAGTATTTTGGTTTATTCTTTGCTTGATCGAACCGAATACAAACCCTCCCTTTCATAGGGCAGACGGGACCGAACTTAGCCTCTACGAAATTAAGGCCCTGTTTGATACAGCTCCAGATTCTTATTTTTCGATTCTGCTCCTGATTCTCTAAGAATCAACTCTTCTGAGAATCTGGAGCTACCAGAGGAAAGTGTTTGGCTAGTAAGTTGGCTCCGGATTCAAGAACGAGATGATTGTATACAAAATGTCTATATTACCCATAGTTTTGGCACATGTATATTGCTTTGTACATATTTCTAGCTTATTTATGTGGTTCCTTTGTATGTTGTTATTTTGGATATTATTTCTTTTAAAAATATTTTTGGCCAAAAGTATTTAAAATTTTGAGTGTAAACTCGACCAATGTCTATATTGTCATTCATCATGAATATGAACTCGATTATCCACTCGGCCAAACATTTTCAATCCACCATGAAAACACATAAACAATAAACATAAGCATGGGTACAGAGAACACATTCTTTACAACGAGTTGCTCAATTTGTAATGGTTTCATTACATTAGATACAAACTGAGGATGAGTATATGAATAATGAATTTTCTGATGAGCTTCCATTACACGAGTACATTAAGTGCAATAATTCATAATGCAACAACGGATCAAGTCAACATCAAGAACATGTGATCAATGTTACAACCATCTCATTTCTAGCTACATAAAAACTCATCTCTCCATAATTATTGCATAGGTCTTACTGCTAGAAGATATCCCTGAGCCATCTGATTCTCATCAAGGAAGGAACCCTCCGACTGATCGACTTCTCCGGTTGACATCTTGCCCGCGCATGTGGAGCACGATCCAGCACGGCAAGAGAATGGCAGCTCCACCCCAGCATCTTTAGCAGCCTCAAGAATGTAGGTGTCTTCAGGGGCATCAAACTTGTGCTCTGCCCTTTCCGGGCCTATGAGCTTCACCTTGTGCACGGCCGTCACAGACACCTTGAACTTGTTGGAGATCCTTAAGCCTGACACGTTTGATGTTTGCTTCATGTAACCAATAAAGGAAAAGTTCTTGATCGCCGGAGCAATGGCCCGGCAACTAGCTCTGGATTTAGGGTAACACACTCTCGGGCGATGGCGATTGACATCTTGTCGATCTGGTAAAGAGACAAAATTAGACTACAGATACATAAAGATGACATTTGGTAAAGCTAAACAAGAACAATAATTCCAGTATCTTGCCATTATAATTGGCTTGTTAATTGTGACCCATCCAAATTCCTGGTAAACCCACTTGAAACCACTTGCCCCAGTGTATTCCAGTTCAAACTCGAGTTACAAAAGCAAAACTGGGCTTTATCCTCATCAGAGAAGTTCCTAAAATGTCCACGCTTTCTAGAAAAGCTTACTCTGGTCTTACAGTTAAACCACGACGCGACAATACCGAGGGCAGAATCTACCGAACAGGCGGATCCGTGGCGCAAGAACTCGCCGGGGACACAGCACCGGAGGCAGAGCACGTCACATCAAGAAACACCAGGATAAGGCTGCGATATACGGCTACAAAATATCTCACCGCGACCGAGGGAACGAGCGGGACTCGCACGTGTGGTCAAGCAAGCGAGGAAGATGGTGGATCGACGCGTACGTACCTCCTCTTCCTTCCCGACGAGATTGGACTGGGGGACGGTGGGGCGCGGCCGCGGCGGGGCACACCGATTTCCAGCGATGCGACGCGAAGGCGGATTGGGGACTTGGATCCCGAGGTGAGAGACACTGGGATGCACAGAGCGGTAGCACACTGGGATCCCGAGGGGGGAGGCGGAGGCGAGGGGAAGGCGGCGCCGTGGGAGGAAGCGGAGGCGAGGGGGAGGCGGCGCCGGGGGAGGGGGGAGGGGGAGGCGGCGGAGGCGGAGGTGAGGGGGGAGGGGGAGGAGGCGCGGGGAAAAAGAAGGGTTACATGGTTTTCGGGGGAACAGGAGTTGGGGTAGTTGGATGGCAATTGCGGGTAAAAACTTCAAAGTTTAAAGGTATTTTCGTTTGTGCCAGTTGGATTCTCGCGAGAAGCTGAGGGAATGCTGCTTCTCGTTGCTAGTTCATTTTTAAGACAACTCCTCACGAGAATCAGGATCTAGTCGTTTTGAGAAGTTGGCTGTTTGGCATGACTCCACAAGAATCGATTAAGAATCTGGGAGTAGAAGTTGTACCAAACAGGACCTAACTCATCCATAATCCTATCTGGACTCTCTTAACTGATTACTTGCCTAACTAATCTAATCTTCCTCGTAGACTCCCAACATGATTGAACATGACTCCATCTCTAACTAATCTAATCTTCTAATCCTTGAGCCCATACGGCCAGCCAGCCGTAAACGACACGACACGACAAGAAAAGAGACGCATAAGGCCTAAGGTGTTGTCAGAAGTAAACAGTGAAGTCTATTAATCTCTGCTCATGTTTTGACTACTACGACGGGAGACCATTGAAATGGTCTAGGGACAATGGCCAGGATGCTACGGCAACTAGCGTAATATTTCTGCAGTCAGAAATGTACACAGAACATTCATGTTAAATCGATAACTTCTGTACTAACCGTTAAGGCCATTTCATTTTTTGTAAATTTGATGGGCTGCAAGTCAGTGGGGCTAGTGAGCGGTGTATGGCACATCCAAACGGAAACCCTGTCAAGTCCTTAACCAAATCTTTTTTTGACATATAATATGACTATCCACACAAATGGGTAATGGATTAATTAATGGGTGTCGGAATTGAATAATAGGGAAGTTGGTGATGAGTAAGGTCAAATCCTAAAAGGGCTTACACCGTAACTGGAAATCAATAGGTAGATACCGTGGTATGCTATGCTATATAAATTCAATTATCTTGACTAGACATTTGAGTGAATTCTCAAATAAATTCAAGGATGTATTAAGTCTAGTGACCTTTGGGCATTCCATCTCAACATGTTTAGTTGTTGGAGCATCCCTTTGTTTGTGATATGCCAATCGCCAACCCTAAGCCTCCTTGCAGATGGTGTAGATTCTTAGTAGCACTCAATGTAGCCTCTGCATATTTCTGTCAACATCTGTCTGCTATCAGTATTTCTTGATCACAAAGGATGTGGATATACTGATCAGATCATCTACAATAGCAGACACAAGGATATCCATTGTGAAACTACAGAAAAGACGGTAAAATGAAACTATATTAGAAGGGAAGTAGTTAAGATGCCAAGTATTTTGTTTCTGTTCATTGCTAACTAGATATTTGGATGGACGTCGGCGGAAAGATGTAACATGATGCCTAATGGTGAACCAACCAACACATATGCGCACTATTATCTACCCATCACGTCTGCGCGGAAGTCAGGTGGGGGAAGGCGCGGACCGCCTTCCCCGCGGGGCGGCTGCGGGCGAGCTCCAGCCCGCGGCCGGCAAGGCGAGGCAGCAGGAACCCCGAGCGCGGAAGCAACCGCCGATCGCGCCCACGGGCATTAGCTCGCCGGACGCGGCGAGAGTGGCCAAGCGGGCCTTGACGGTTGTCACCTGAAGCGAGGAAGGAGCTTGGGATAGACTAATGATTGGCCCGTACTCTATGGGCCTCTTATGGACACATGTTTAGGGTATGGGCCGAATACCATATCCTTCTGCCCCTGCTTTTGTGGGCATACATATACAGAAGATTATTCGAGAAGTACTAGGAAGATTGCTTCTTCTGATGATCTGCCTGCGTCACAATAGAAAATTAGTAGGGAAGAAGGCGTCGGGCATACCAAGCGACGATACAAGGTTCAACGCTAGTCTAATCAGGGGTGAATTCACTTGGTAGGTTTTATTAGGCTAAAGCCTATCCTTCACCAACGCCTTGAACCCATCCCCTCGGGGCAACCTCCAGCGCAGGCGCGCAGCGGCGCTGCCATGGCTGCGTCTATGTGACCTTCAAACAAGAAGAAGAGCAACCGAGAAGGACGGACTACACGTGTGGGCCTTGCAACGAAGCCCAGGCCCAAGTAACTCACGTCCGCTGATCCCCACCGGTTCCACACGGCAGTGAGGCAGTCCCACCTCATGTTCCCCAAAATTCTCCCAATAGGCAAATCCCCAATCGATTCCCCAAATCTCCAATCAATTTCGAGGCAGTGAGGAGAAGCTCACCACCTGACCTAAGGGCAGCCAGAGGGAGGTCTGCGATGCCGCGACGCCGGTGGCCCGAGCCGGGTAGGGGAGGGCCGGGGGCGGCGACGAGAGGAGCGACGCTGCGACTGAGGCCAGAACCCGAAGGCCATCTGGGCGTGGGACGGTGGGAGCGGTGGGAGCTGCCGAGTTGGTCCAGCCGTCCAGGGCTCCAGGCGTCCAGCGAGAGCCCGGAGGCGAAGGGCAGGAGCAAGACCGCGTGCGGCGTACCGGCGTGCGTGAGGGAGGGGGACTGGGGAAGGCACCGAGGCGGGGAGGTGGGGAGCCGTCTATTTGGCTGAGGGCTGAGGGCACTTCTTTGCTGAGGGCTGAGGAGTGAGGAGGCATTGACGTGAGGCCGTGAGGGCGCTGACCACTGAGGCGCTGAGCATCTGTTTTTGTGGTCCTGTCTCCTGTGGTCCGTGGACGATGGAATTGGGAATTTGGAAAGCATCTAGGCTCATATTGATAAATTGATATGGATATGGACCTATGGTCATCTGCGCTGAAGCATGAATATTGAAGTGTGATTGTGTGAAGCCTCTGTCCTTTGACAAAACTGGTATATCGTATACTCATAACTCATTCCTCAATTAGCTGATTAACAATTTGTTAGAATATTGTGTTGTATTATGGTATATACTCAATTAGCGATTAATTCGTAAGTTTGCAATAACAGAGAAACGAACTTTGCGTAATTATTTCACAAGCAATTCAAGTAGTACTCCCTCAACCGATGAGATCGCAACTCAACTATAGAAACCTCGACTAGAATTTAATACGAGATAAGATTATTGCCGATCCGTGCATCACATACCAATAGAAGATTTTGCCAATGAAATTAGAGATAAAGTGAGGAGGACATATTTGTTGAATGGTCCAACTCGGGCAATTGGACATGCCTTTCCAAAGACATTGGATGGCAAAATGTATGATCCTTTCAAGAATTATGGTTTAATAAGTTTGATTGGTTATAATATAGTGTGAAAAAGGATACCACTTTTTGTTTCTATTGTTTCTAGCGTCTTAGTGGTATGGTTCTTTTATGTTGAATGTTCATGATCATTTAAGTACAATTTGCTATTGTATAACTAATTTTTCTAATTTTGATAGACATATTGTTACCTATTAGACCATATTTATATGTTTTGGAGATGCACTTTTCAAGCCATTAGCGATGTACCTTCATTGTATTTATCTTCTTTTTTGCTTTACTTTTATTCATGTATGAATTTGATTGCACAAGAATACATAATTATATTTATTACAAATTAGTTTAGTTATTGAAGCTTTGAACCCACCGTCCTATTTCATCCTGAATTCGCCACTGCTCGTCATTAGCCAATAAAATAGCACGTAAGTTGATATGTACTACCATTTTGGCGTCTAGCCGACTTCCAAGCAAGGACCAACCAAGCCTGGTCCATACGCGACCCAAATCCCCAGCTTTTCGACCCTACAAGATGCATGTATCGAAGTGGAGTGACAAGATGTCAAGATCTACCCAGGCTTTGATAAGATGAACAAGATTACACATCAGGTAATCTGATGCCGGGAGCTCTTCTTCTTAGCCTGCATATGAGGTGGTGTCTGCACTGAACAGGTCATCAAGTAGCTGTAGCATGGCGGTATCTGAGATCTCACTGCAAGGGCTTCGAACCTCCCACGAGGTGTCAACCCCAGAGACAGAACCTCCTGCAATGTTATCTTGGGAACTTCCAGCTGAGCAGAGCACGTCTGGTAGCAATTGTAAGACAGGAATATCTTGTAAGTCTCAGCCAGCCTCCACAGATACACAGGCCGATTCTTCTCCAGAAGATCATGTGGGTGCTTACCAAAGAGGCAACGATGCTTCTGTGTGTATTCCCTCATGTTCTTAAGGATCCTGCACCAGAACTGGGTGTCAAGATTGTCTCTTAGCAAGCTGCCGGCTATGTTTGAACCTATGAAAGATCCTTTCAGCTCCGTGGATATGTCCATGGCAATGGACGCTAGCTTCGGGTAGTCCTCGGGGTTCGTGCTGCCGAACGCAAGCACCTTGAAGAAGTACCAGTAGGCTTCTTGACGCAGAAACTTCAGCTTAAGAGCTTGTAATGTCCCGAACCTCTGGACCGCCTTCGATCTGCTCGTGATTACGATTTTACTTCCATGCGCCCTACAAATTGCCGACGAGCAGAGTCTCCTCCATCTTCCCGCATCTGGAACTGCGTCTTCAGCTAGTTCGAGGATAATAAGAGAACTTTTTTTATGCGTGGCATAACTCCGATGCTTGATCAAACCGTAATCTCCTCGAGCATCCAGCTTTTCATCTTCAAGATCATCTCCACTCATGAAAACAATTGAAGAGAAGTGATTGCGCACCCTATTGTCGTGGTAAACATGCTTGAGAAGAGTGCTCTTCCCAACCCTGGCTATACCAACTACACAATGTTTCACTCAACATCTAGGAGTTATTTATGAAGAAATCTATTCTCCGGTCATAGGTGAAATCAAATCTCAATGGTAGTAAACTTGAAGTTAAAAGTGAAATTGATGGATATGGTAATAGCATACCTTTATGGAATATTGGATTCGGATATTTATATGAAGATACCTGAATGTATCCATGTCCAGAACCAAGATAAAGTAGATAGAAATCTGTACAGTGTGAACCTCATAAAGTCGCTGTACGAAGTTAAACAATCACGCAGGATATGGTATAATCGTTTGAAGCGACTTTCTATGCAAGGAAGGCTACACGAACAATGAGAATAATTCTTATGTATTTATACGACGATCCTAGGATGGATTTTATATAATCTCAGTGTATGAAGATGATTTGAATATCATTGGAATCCTGGAAGGTATTAAGAAAGCAAACTCTTACCTAGAGTCGGAGTTTGAAATGAAAGATTTGGGTAAAACCAAATATTATCTAGACTTACAGACTTTAGCATACCCTTGAAGGGATATTAGTACATCTGTCAACCTACACTCAGAAGGTGTTAAAAGGTTTAATTTTGAAAAAGGCATAGCCTTGAAGTGTCGATGGTCAAAAGATCTTTGCAGCAAGACAAAGACCCACACAGACCTAGAGAAGAGGAGGGAGTCCTAGGACTGGAATTCCCACACTTAAGTGCAATAGAAGCACTCATGTACTTAGCAAACTGTACTAGATTGGACATTGTATTTGTTGTAAATCTATTAGCAAGGTATAATGCAGAACCTACCAAAGGTATTGATAGGGAATGAATGACATCTTCCGATATCGCAAAGGAAGTAAAGACCTTGATCTGTTCTACAGGAAGAAACAAGACATGTCTATATATGGCTACGCATATGCCAGATACCTATCAGATCCGCATACAGTCAAGTTTCAAACATGCTATGTATTCCTATGTGGTGGAACTACAATTCCATAGAAATCGTTTAAGCAATAGCACTGTACGAGGCCTCACAAGAATATGCTTGGCTTCGGTGGATGATTCACAACATCCAGCAGTCATGTAGATTGAATATTGCGCAAACCCCACTATTATCTATGAAGATAATTCTATGCTCATGAATTGCAAAAGATGGATGAAATTAAAGTACTGCATACTAAGTCATGTGAAAATCTTGCAGATTTATCCACTAAATCATTTCTAGCATCTAGGTTTGAAATGTGCATACGTGGAATTTAAATGATAAGACTTAGAGAAGTGTAGAATTCGGGAGAGAATCTTCATGAACTTATTATTGAAACTTGATCACGAAGAACGGGTACCCCATCCTGAAGATTAAATGAAATTAGGTGGATTGTACTCATTTTCCCTTGACGAGTTTTCCTGAAGTTTCTCGGCTAAGATTTCTAACGAGGCAATTCATGCAACGCAGCAGAACATGTGTTATATACTCTTTCTCTAAAAAAATTCACCGGATTTTTATGGAGTTTTAACGAGGTATGAACATATGAGGATGGGTACCCAAGGGGAGTATTGGGAAACTATTGGCTCGGCCCAGCAGCGGCCTATGTATGGGCGCCCTATCCCAAACCCTAGTAGGGTCTGTAGACTCTAAATAGGGTGCTAGTCATTGTAAATGATTGATCGTATAAAGAGCAATAAAGAGAAGCAAGAAGCTTTTTACATCTCTGTGTTCAATCTATTATTCTGTTCTTGTATTATTATTACAATTCTGAGTTTGTCTATGAAGTAATCGTTCGAGCTGAACTCGCCAGCAACGATAACAACCACACGGCCACACACGCTCGCGGATATGCCAGCACGCGAAGAGAGCTGAGGCCCAACTATACCCATGGACAGTTGGAACTTGTCGGAGTAAAGTTCTCTTGGGCCTAGTTGAATACTTAGGTGCCCTGGACCGATTTGCATCCCGCGTCCTCGTTTTTGCGCGCCGCATGCATGGCTAGGCTGCCAGCTCCTGATCCTTCTCATCTCGTTTCCGATCAAACCGCATATGAGATCAGCGAACAAAACATACTGCATCCTCGTTCATGTTTAATTAGGTAAGGGGAGAAGAGAGAGGCTGGTTTTCTGCAAAAGTATCCGGGCTCTTTGTCTCTTTTTTCCTCAAAAACAAAGTAGCTGGAGTGCTGGAGTCATCAGAAGACTGAGCTAATCTTTTTTTTTTTGGATAAAAGGTTTGCACTCCATTTCCATTTAAAGGAAACCAAACTACAAGAGTCCGGAAGCCATCAGAAATATATACAGGACTGTAAACGGAAAGCAACAAAAGAGATTAAGAGAAATTAACAGGTTTTGAGAGAAGTTGAGACAGCCCCTTAGCAAAAACAAAGCTTTATCCATTTCCATTAGCTAATCTGCTGGTCAACGGCGTCCATCTGCTTCTAGCTCTAAAAACTTCAATAGTCACCTTCCCAATTGCTCTAGCGCCCTTGAGGAGCATCTCCCGCTCTTCCTCCTTCTGTAATTTAGCCCAAAAGTCAATCCAATGACAGATAATATGAATCACTGAGATAGGTTCCGTATGCCATTTTTTTAATGGAAACATGCCGTATTGCGAACTTTCCAGATGCTCCACAAAATGGCTGTTACACCAACCAAAACCAGCTTCTTGGGTCTCCTAGCTAACTTCCCTACCCATATAGAGAATAACCTGGCAATATCTGCTGGAGGACTAGGTAGGCCAAAAGTACAGCTCACGATATTCCAACTATATCTCGACAAAGGGCACAACAAGAATAAATGATCAATACTTTCATCAGCCCCACAAAACTTACATTTTATGTTACCCACCCAACCCCTGTGGATAAGATTGTCTTTCATCAAAATATTTCGTTTGAGCACTAACCATAGAAAATTTTTAGCCATAGAGGTATTTTAACATCCCAAATGAATTTTTGTGAGAAAGCAATACTCTGCGCCCTCTGAAAATTGTAGAAAGATTTGACATAAAAGGTCCCCAAAGGAGACAGCAGCCACACCAACCTACCACATTCCTCTGTCAGTATCACACTGTTGCAATCTGCTATCAGTTTATTCCACATAACAAGCCCTTCTCCACACACCACACTTCTAAATTTGATGTTTTATACTCCTGCTCAAGAGGCTTTGCTACATAAATATTTTTGAAATGGTAATATTATAAAGTCTTGCATACTTTACTCAGAAAGGTACGTCTCCAAACCACACATCCTCCCAAAATCTGGTTCTGGTACCATCTCCCAATTTTCTCTTGCAATAAGACAAAAAAAATCCCTTACCCCTAAAACACCTTTCCAAAACCAAGAATCCCCCACCTTAGGTATCACCCGAGCCAACATTATTTTACTACCATACTTCTTTTAATCATCTCTTGCCATTGCTCATCCTCATTTTCCAACCTCCAAAGTCATTTACCCAGCAAGGTTGAATTCATGTCTTCCAGATCCAGGATACCTAATCCACCCTGATCTTTAGGTAAACATACCATTGGCCAACGAACCAAGTGATGTTTTTTCTACCTCCATCTGACTTCCATAAAAACCTGGATCTAAAGAGGTCCATTCTTTTCTAACCCCCATAGGAAGATTGTACAGAGACATCATATACAGAGGTAAACTGCTAAGAGATGAATTCACTAACACCAATCCCTCCCCTATTGATAAAAGTTTCCCCTGTCAACAACTCAGTTTGTATTCAAATTTGTCTTCTATCCTTTTCCGGCCCATATTTGTAACCTTCTTCCTATCCACAGGAATGCCCAGGTATTTAAGAGGTAAATCTCCCACCTTGCACGTAAGGATTTCCTCATAAACTTTGTGCCTCATTCCTGCCGATCTAATACAAAAAAATTCACTCTTATGAAAGTTAACTTTCAATCCCGAGACATGCTCAAATAAACAAAGAATAAGCTTCAGATTTATTTGCACTCTCTACATCATCCTGAACAAAAAAAATATCATCTGCATATTGCAAGATTGCTAAACCACCATCGACTAAATGTTAGTTCAAATCTTTAATCAGCCTCTTGCGCTTTCTTAAAGATATCCTCCACGGATCGCTCTGCCTGAGACCTTTGAAGATTCTGAAATAATGTCCAAGATCCTTATTGACTTTAACACAGGCTTTTCCTTGTTGACTGAGCTAATCTGAAGGGTTATTTAATTTCTAGAATCGACGGTTCCCTGCAAGTTGCGACATCATTCAAATTTGGTAGGGGCAAGAAGTTTGGTGGGGGCAAGGAGCAATCAAACGCCATTGATTCAACGGGTGCAACGTCCATTCTATTGGATGGATGCAAGCAAAGCACTGACGAAAACAGCATTCCTTACGTTAAGTCAAAAGGGTGGAATTGCCCAAAATGAAGCCTAGTTACGGCACAAATATGCAATGCAACAAACTATCAGTGTGATGCAAGCACAGAACTGACGAGAGCAGCATGGCTACAGCTAAGCTGAAGGGATGCAGTCACAATTATACTCAAGAAAAGTACTGCATTTTATACAAAAAGTCTTGTACTGTTTGTTTTCTTTTTTTGAGGGGAATAAAGAAAATCTTAGTTATGGCAGTCTATAGCATTGGCAGGTTTCAGATAACATCAGCACTGTCCATCCTATCCACATACTGAAGCTGAGAGTGCTGAGAGCATAACAACCTCCCCCCCTGCTATTCCTTCTAGTTCTAGTTAATTCTCCTGCCGATGCTTCCATTCGACGACTGTGCTCTGAATCTCTGATCGATACAGAGATCGAATCAACAACACCGCCAAAATCGTTTTAAATCGAAGAAAAAGCCGTGTTTGCTTTCTTCTCCCAGGAAAGAGCCAGGTAGCCAGCCCTGGAGGTTGCCAGCAGCGTCAAGTTGCCAATGTTTGCGAGACAAGACGCACTGTACTTCCTGGCAGTTCGTGTGAACATGCAAAGATCCCGTTCCAATCACCCACGAGAAAACTTAAAACCATGTGCTACAATTATACGACCATGCGCTATAGACGGTACGAGCTAGGAACTACGAAGACCACTTCAAGAGAACAAAAGATTTACTCCGTTCCTAAAAAAACAAAGAAGCGTTGCGATATTATTTGCAAAGATATCAATCTGGCAACATACTTGATAACTTGAACCACTGTCAGAACGGACTGTGATAGTTTATCTGAAACAGAACATTGTGTTGGCATAGTGTTTACCATACAGCCGCTATGTGTGATCTGTTCTCGCAGACTCCGCAGTGAGGCTTAGGTAGTGTTTTCCCTGTAGTCTGTAAATCACCGGTGAAAATGTTACCTGAACATGGAAGAGACATGCAATTGCAGAAGCTCTCCACCTGTTTATTTGGATATGTTGTTATGATTTATGAACATATATAGCTGGAAGGAGCAAACATATGAACTAGCAACGATTTTGTCCTCCAATTATTTTCGTGCACACATGGCATTATGGCAAGCAACAAAGAGACCAATTAGAGTAACGACCAAAGCACCGTTTCGTTCCACAACACCTTCGCAAGATTACAGAGTGCACTTTCAGTACATGTGTCCGGAGACGAACACGACAATGTACAGTGCAGTTCACCTTCACCTCACCGGAGGCATAGCAGTTTACGACAGCCAATACAGGCAAACACAACATCACAACCACTAGTACGACTAGTACCAGTTCACAGCTCGAAATAGGGGACATAAGCACTAGTACAAATCCACATAGGATCAAAGAGTAACATTACACCTTGTCCGGCTCAAATGCTATAGTCCGACCACTGCTGTATGAAGGAGGTATGGTCCATGGACTCCCCCGGCATATCCTCGCCCTTCTTCCCGCCGATCAGCCTCGCGGGGTTCCCCACCGCCGTGGTCCTCGCCGGCACGTCAATAAGCACCACCGACCCGGCACCGATCTTGGCGCCGGCGCCAATCCTCACGTTGCCAAGGATCGTCGCGCCGGCGCCAATGAGCACGCCGTCTCCGATCTTGGGGTGCCGGTCGCCCACCGCCTTGCCGGTCCCGCCCAGCGTCACGTGGTGGAGGATGGAGACGTTGTCGCCGACGACGGCCGTCTCGCCGATGACGACGCCGGTGGCGTGGTCTAGGAGGATGCCCTTGCCGATGGCGGCGGCCGGGTGGATGTCTACGGCGAAGACCTCAGCGATGCGGGACTGGAGCGCGAGCGCGAGGGCGCGGCGGTGCTGCGCCCAGAGGACGTGCGCGACGCGGTGGGCCTGGACGGCGAGGAAGCCCTTGTAGTTGAGGAGGCAGTGGGAGAACCCCGCGCAGGCGGGGTCCCTGGAGCGGACGGCGAGGAGGTCGGCGACGGCGGAAGCGCGGAGGGTGGGGTGCGCGGTGAGGGAGGCGACGAAGATGTCGTACAGGAGCGTGGAGAGGAGGGTGGAGGAGCAGAGCTTGTTAGCGAGATGGAAGGAGAGGGAGCGGTCGAGGGAGGGGTGGGAGAGCACGGTGGCGTAGAGGAAGGACGCGAGCGCCGGCTCGGCGTCGGCGTCGCGGCGCGCCTCGGCCTTGATCTGGGACCAGACCCAGGACTCGTCGTCGTCCGACTCCGGGGGCGGGTACGCCGGCACGACGGCCGGGTGGAGGGCTGGGGGGCTGTGGCGGCGGTGCTGGGGTTCCACGCGGAGGGGCTGGCCGGCCGTCATAGTCGCCGCCTCGTCGGTGTCTGGGCGTTGCCGTGACTCGGTGCTGCCTCGGAACGAGTATATAAGGCGTGGGCCTTGTGGAGCCACGAGGACCAGCCAATCGGAGCTTATCACCAACCAGGGCCCAATTTATGGTGGTACACATGATGAGAACGAGTCTGAGTTGCCGAGGGCAAGCGGAGTCCACAGGCCTGGCCGGCTTTCGTGGACCAGATTGGCCTGGTGCCGTGGTACGTAGCGTTAAGAAATCGGACTCAGGACTCTGAAAAGTTCTGATTTAATTGGACTCCCTATTCCCTGATATTTATAAATAGAGGAAGACTCTTTTATTGTAACACACGTTTTTTGAGAAGTAACAAAGCAGACCATGAAGTCCTCTCGTATTTCTGTGTTCAATCTATTGTTGTGTCTTGTTTTCTTGATTCGTTCTTACGATTATGAATATTGTATACGAGACACCCGCTCGGACTGGACTCGCCAGCGACGGTTACTCAACACGTTATCAGCACGATCGACTCTCCTCGCATCGAAAGATAACCGTCGAAAAACGACATTCGTAGATTGAATCGTATTTTCTATATTGCTTTCAATTTTGCAAATTTGCTTTCTAAATTGGTTTTCTACGGTGTAAATCCGTTCTAATCTACCGCGAGCCGACTTGAAGTCGCCAACACAATGTCGATCGGTAGATTACATGAAAGATTGGATGTCAATTGTACCGTAGATTGAAATTGCAATTTCACCGTGAGCCGACTCGAAGTCGCCGATCGGTAATCGCATAAACGAAAATTGCATCGCATAATCAGTACTCATTGCATTATATGAACAGTAAATAAGAAGAAGAAGAAGAAGAAGAAATGGACGACGCCTCACGGCCGCCATTGCCGCCCATTCGCTGGTGGCTTGAAGCCGCCCACGACGAAGGCGTCGGCGGTGAAACCCTCCATCTCATTGCGCAACATCACGGAAGAAGGAGAGAAGGGAATTACCGCCGTCGGCCATGGAACCGATCGGCCACCTCCTCGCCTCGTCGTGCCACGCTTGGAACCCGACCAGCGGTAGTCTCGCTCGCTGTGCTTGGAGCCCCGGCCGACCTCCTCGCCCATCGCCGCACAAGGCGGCTTGCCCCAGCAGCGCGCCGTGCACCGTAACCACATCACGAGCAAAGGGGAGGGATGGAGCCATGTCCGCCGTCTTGCTGGCCGCGCCGCCTCGGCCCGGCCCGCTGCCGCCCGTTCACGCCGCCACCGAGCGCGGCCAGCCTCCGCCTCTGTCGCATTAAGCGCCTCGCGCGCTTGAAGGGAGAGAGGGGGCGCCGCCCTGGAGCCGCTGCTCTCGGCCACGGCGAGGCTCGGGCGCCACCGACGGAGCCGAGCGCCAAGGGCTCAATCTCCCGGTTGTGGTGGCTCCCTTCATGGGAGCCGCCGCCACCCGAAGGGGAACAGGGGTAGGGAAAACTCTACACCCGGAACCCCATCCCCCCGGTTTTGTCGCCGGCTAAACGGGCCGACCTTGGGTCGGCCCGTATTCCGGCCAAAAAGAGAAATAAAAGAAAATGTAATTTTGCAGAAAACCCCCTGTAAAATAGGCAAATTACACGATTTTTTTTAAACAAAGCAATTTTGCAGAAAACCCCTCTATAATTGCAAAAATTACATGAAAATTCTCATACCTGAAATTTCGCAATTAACCATTGGAAATTGTAGAATTCGCCGAAAATTCATATTCCAGCAGAAAAGGGCCTCGGGAATTCAAATTTTCAAATGATTTTTGCATTTGAAGCATATTTCACCTCGTTATTATTTCTATGCAATCTGTGTACTATATTTACTATTTTTATTATTTGTGATTATTTACATTGCTTTTAATCACTGAAAAATAGCAGTAAATCATGAAAATGCATGGAAAATACGGGATCTCGAACTGGGAGTTCGAAGAGTATTATGAGAATTTTGCAACTATTTTATAGAAATTACCAGCATTAATCTTATGAACTTTTTGCATGAATATGGAAATGACTGACATCACGAACTAGGAGTTCGAAGAACTGACCCAGCATGGCCAGAATTTGTACAGAATTTGTACTGTCTTCAACTTTGTGATAAGGTAATCACGGATGAGCAAAAAATTCAGAAGACTCACTCTACCTTTCACCCGAATGCGGTGCAATCCGCACAGAACTATTGTCAAAATGGCTACAAGTAGTATACCGCAGTTATTGACATCACGAAAGTTGCGAAAGCTCAAGATGATGTTCTAAGGAAGAACTACATCCCACAGCCGCCTAGTAGCAATGTTGGCCATGAAGACAATGCTAGCAGCTACAAGGTGAGGAAGCCTCTCACGAAAGAGAGTGGCAAGAAGGGTAAGGTTGTGGGTCGCACGTTATTGGCGTTTTACAGTCTAAGAAAGGGGGCAAAGGATAGCATGTGGCACACCTAGCCATTGCAGGAACGTGGAATCCACACCCATTAGTTGCACTTATGGATGTGGACAGCCTAGTAGCAGCCCCCATCATTCCTCCTTTGGACATAGCAGCTGCCGCAGCCGTAGTTGCCCAAAAGGAGAAGATCGTCATGTAGCGAATTGAGGCAGAAGTTTCTGAATACTTCGCTGATTTGATCTAGTGCACGCATTGCACTTGGATCTTTTAGAATAACTTGCAGTTTGCAATTGAAGTAAAACATTGAATTCTTTTATTTGAATAATGGTTGTAAGCTATAGGAGAGCTAAGCATTAGAATTCTTATGATGAGTTCTGCAAGACTTATATTTCCGTATTTATGATAGCAAGTTATGTTCTGATATCTGAAGTATTTTATTTATGTGTTGCTTGATTTCTGCTACATATTAATAAAGTACATTATATTAGAAAACATATAGCGCCCTATGGAGGAAGTGTGCTTAGCAGGTAGCGGCACAATGAATACCTCCTTAATAGAGACAAAAAATATCAGTCGATCAGTAAGAATGCTTGTAGCCTTACGATAATAGCGGGCAGCGATACTTGTATAATAGACTCAGGAAGGGCCATAATTATACTCTCGACGGACACAACTTTGGTCATGAAAGAAGCCTTGTTGTGCCCATAATTGACTAAAACTCTCAAGGATATTCGCGCTAACGGTTTCCACATGGAGACCGAAGAAGAGTATGGTAAGGAATACCTGCTCATTACAAAGCATGAAGAAAATAGAAAAATGGTATTAGAACAACTTCCTTTATTTGAAAATGGGCTATACTACACTAATATTAAGGCATATGCAGCCTATACTGCCCTGAAAACTGTATTTAGAAGCTCTGAAACTCTTCTATCTCTGGCATGATAGATTATGCCGCCTAGGTCTTATGATAATGAGAAATATAATTAACAATTCACGGGACATAATATCAATGTAAAGAACTTCCCGAATCCGGAAGATTTTGTATGCCCTCATGTGCCACCGGGAAACTGATTACTAGACTCCCTACTCTGAAAGTAAAGGATGAAATCCCTGCATTCCTGGACCGTATCCAGGGAGACATTTGTGGTCCTTAACAGCCACTGTCATGGCCATTTAGGTATTTTATAATGCTCATCGATGCTTCCTCGAAATGGTCGCACGATTGTTTATTGTCTATGAGAAACCACGCTTCTGCAAAGCTAATCTCGTAGATAACTAACATTAATAATAATTTCTCTGATCATCATGTGAAGTCCACCAGAATGGACAACGGAGAATTTACTTCGAGGGTATCTGATGATTATTGTGTGAAAATAAGAATTAAAATTGAGCATCCCGTACCGTATGTCCACACTCAGAATGGACTAGCAGAATTATTATTTACTAACTACATGTTGGGGACACGCTGTCCTACATGCAACAACTCTCATCAATTTTAGACCACCGACATATAACATCCATTCACCTATGCAACTAACGCAAGGGTCAACACCAAAAAATCTCTCATCTTTGAAGGTTTGGTTGCAAGGTTTATGTACCTATACTACCACCACAGCGAACTGAAATGGGCACTCTCCAAAAGTCTAGGATATACGTTGGTTATGAGACAGCATCCATAATCAGGTATTTGGACCCCACGACTGGAGATTTGCATGCAGCCCACTTCGCTGATAGCAGATTATATGAGTATTATTTCTCGTCATTAGCGGGAGGAAATCAACCCTTGATGAAAAATATCGAGAAATAGAGAAGTCCAGAAGTTAATTGAATTTCAGAAGACAATTGAAGTCTAGAAAATAATTGAAGTCTAGAAGACAATTGAAGTCCAGAAAATAATTGAAATCCATGCAGATGACCTGCGCACTAGTGAAGCAAATAGAGAAGTCCAGAAGATAATTGAAGTCTAGAAGACAATTGATGTCTAGAAGACAATTGCAGTCCAGGAGATAATTGATTTGCAAGCATTAGCGAATCAACTGCCTAACCACTTTAGTGATTTGAAGAGCGTGACCAAGTCGCATATGCCTGAACGCAATGCACAGGAGAGGGTTGAAATACCGATGAAGGTATCCCTAATCCCGTCCTAAGGCCTCTGAAAGGACGAGAACTCCGGCCCCTCGAATCCGAAGTAACCGGGGACGCCTGGTGAAAAATGATAAGAAGGACTTGACACAGCCGATCACCAAAGTACCCCAGAACCAAATAGGGAGCCAGTTGAGACCTGGCACCGGTATGGAACCTTCAGAAAAGGCATACCAGAATTGAACATCCCGATGAAGGGACACATCAGCATGGATTTGTGTGCACGCATCGGAGCTGAAAAACTAAAGGGACTTGCCCCACAATTGAAAGCAGCGGTAAGCGAGTAGAAGCATTAGAAATATCGCCCCTTGAAGAAATAACTATAAACTTTATGACCTCGGGAGAATCTATGAATAAGCCAACAGCCAATGTCGACATTTACTTTGCAAAGAAAATTGCCACAATCATCAATTTTGATCCAGAGCCTGCATCGCTTGCTAAATGTAAGAAAAGATCATATTGAGAAGATTGGAAGAAGGCAATAGAAACTAAATTGTTCTCTCTGAATGAAAGAGAGGTGTTTAGACCTGTAAGACGCACACCTCCCCATGTGCACCCCGTAGGGCATAAGTGGGTATTTGTTCGAAGAGAAATAAAAGAAGCAAGGCTCGTTGCACAAGGTTTCACTCAACGTTCAGGAGATTGTTATGAAGAAACCTATTCCCCGATCATGGGCGGAATTACCTTTAGATATTTATCTCAATGGTAGTGAACTTTGAAGTTGGAAGTGAAATTGATGGATGTGGTAACTGTATACCTTTATGCAAATTTGGATTCGGACATTTATATGAAGATACCCGAATGTATCCTTGTAACACCCCAGCCCAACACTGAGCCTAGAATGCCACCACACTACACTTTAAACTAATAATTCATGACACACTATAAAATTACAGCAAGAAATCATCAATAAACATATCAATGAATCACAAAAGAACATGCATAATTATGAATCAAACGACAATAAATAATCAAGTGGAAATAACCAGATCAACAGTCCAAAATAGCATCAACCAATGAACTCAAACTAATAAAGCAAATTGTCTAGTCCAAATGATATCCTAAACATTATTCAATAACTAACATGTCCAAGTATAAACCAATGTTGAATGAAAAGATTATTATGGCGAATGATCATGTGTTGTCCATGTGCTCTACTCGCTCTCAATTACGGCATCCTCGAAGATCACCTAAAAACAACGATAGAGCAAGGGTGAGTCCACGACTCAAAGAAATACATCCATAAACAACGAACAATAATAAATCATCAGCATTCAATAACTTCATTATCATCACATGCACTTCATTTGTCATTCTCATTCATTAATCTCAAATATCAATGCAACTCTATTCTATATGTCCACATGCACTTCTTTCGCGTATACCGGTATAGCGTGAGTGAATGCTCGCGACAACATTCACTCTCAAGCCCGTTCCTCCATAAGGATCGGGGACCTCCTCCACTCCCGTGGAGTTGTGATCATAAAGATCACCTTCTCTTATGCAAAGATGCTTATGAATGCAAACATGCAAACTCCATCATAAACATCATATCCAACTTTTCATCATGCTCATCAACAAAGATATAAACATACCAATTCATTGTTTGCAATTAAATAAAATAAAAGCACAACAATAATGGTAATGGAAGATAAAGAAAACAGTGATCGATCATTGATCGCCGTCTACCATGCACTTGCCTTTACTAGCAGCGACGCACGATTTGGCTAGAAGACGGCAACAAACACGACGCCTCTCCTACATTGAATACACCAATTCTCAATACAAACTACAGCATCATAATAATAACAATCAATATACATCGCTCCTACACGTCCCCAAATATACCACGTTACGCCGGTACCGAATAGTTACCCATAGCTGTCCGGTTACTAAAAAGAGCGTAACTTTTGACTCGAAAGTCCAATCACCACAAACCACCCCATTCTGGATTCTTTATAAAATTATCCACATTTTCTTAGATTACGAAGACTTGTAATTAAATCATCTAACCCTCCGTATTTAGCCCAGAAAGTCGATCTGTCCGCTTCGAAACAGCAATCTTCCAAATTTCATAACTTTTGTTTTACTCAACCAAAATACGCGTTCTCAGATCCTACAGAACCATTGGACAATTATCTACAACTTTCATGTAGATCAAAAACACTAATTAGACTATTTACTATTTTTAATAACCAATCTACCAAAACAGCGCCGAAGGACGACAACCGCAAAAACAGCGGTCTTCCGAAAATCATAACTCTAATTATACCTGTCCGAACGACATGATAAAAGATGCTATAGAAAGCTATCGACTTTATCTACAATTAACTAGTAAACGAGATTTCCAAAATTCGTCAACAAGGTATCCGAATAAATCGTACAACCGATCAGCACAATAAATAGATCTATTTATCGATATCTCCCATTAATTAGCTAGTCTAGCAGTGCACTAAAAGTTAAACAAATACTAATCGCAACCCTCTTAATTAATTGCATGCAGCATCATGTTGTGTAGCAACACCAAAAACAAGAAGCACTTAATTAATGCTAAGGAAGGTAACGTGCAGCAAACCTCCTGGCCAAATTCACGCAGCAGATCGGTCGGCGTGAGCGAAGAAAGAAAAAAAGAAATCAGCAGCACCGCACGGCCGCAGGCGTCCACCCGCATCAGATCGGTGCAGCAACTCGCGCAGCGCACGCAAAGACAGAAATGCGCGGTGGCGGCGGCACATGCGCCACGAGCTTCACGCGCGTCAACGCAGAGCTTGGCGAAATTTAGCGAAGACAGAAAGGCAGCAATTGGCAGCATCCACGCGCAGTCTTGAACCAAGTGCGCAGCAGATCACGGCTGCAGCGGCCACGGCCTGAGGAAGCAGCGAGAACTTCAACGCAGCAGCGGCTCGCGGCGGCAGACCGCAGCGATGTGCGGTAAGCGCGGCGCGCCACCACGCTTCGCCCGGAAAGTCGGCCGGCAGCGGGCGATCTTGCGAGGCGGCCGTACTCGCGCCGAGCGGATTGACTAGGGGCGGCAGCTCGGGCAGGAAAAGAAAGAAAAACAATCAGCGGCGGCTGGCTTCGGTGGGGTGGAAAAATTGTTAGGGTTTCTAGAAAATCTATAAATCTATTTATATAGCTCATAAAAATCCCGAAAATTCTATTTTTCACACATTCTTTTATTTAATTACGCACAAGCCCTTAAGACGCTTTTAATTAGTTATTTATCGATACTATTTAATTAATTACTCTCCGACCCTTACGACGCGATTAGTAAAATCTATTTATTTTATTTTTCGGAGTATTACATTCTACCCCCCTTAACGGAATTCGACCCCGAATTCTACTCGCCGTTCTACTCAAATAAAAACCACACTGCTGAAATTAAACAACAAAACAACACGTGCAGCGTGAACAACTCCGGTCTTGCTCGCGCATGCGAGACTCCAACTCCCAAGTCGCCTCTCTCTCGATGATCGTCCCACGGCACCTTGGCGTATACCAACGTCTTGTGCCTCGGACTCGCTCCGACCTCTCCGTATCTTGTGCGCGGACGCGACTCAACTGTGAGGTCTTGCTCAATAGTCAACGGCTCTAATGAAATCTTATGCTCTGGATCTCTTAAAAACTTTCTCAGCATCGAGACGTGGAACACATTATGAACTCCACGCATGGACTCGGGCAGGTCCAGGCGGTAGGCTAACTTCCCAATTCTTGCATTAATCGAGAACGGTCCAACGTACCTCGGGCTAAGCTTTCCTTTGGTACCAAATTGGACAATACCTTTAGTGGGAGACACTCTCAAGAGCACCTGGTCACCCACCGCAAACTCCAAGTCACGCCTCCTCAAATCCGCATAACTTTTACGTCTACTCGAGCCGCTAATGATTACGCCTCACCATGGCCACACGCTCAGCGGTCTTGAATCAATCCGGACCCAAAGCGCCTTCTCTCCAATCGCATCCCAACAAAGTGGCGATCTGCACTTCCGCCCATAGAGAACCTCAAATGGCGCGGCTCTAATGCTGGAATGGTAGCTATTATTATAAGCAAACTCTGCAAGTGGCAACTGGTCCTCCCAACTACCCTTCCAAGATGGAACACAAGATCGCAACATATCCTCCAAAGTCCAATAATACGCTCATTGCCCATCACATGCTCGTGGGTGAAACAGCAGTACTCGGTGAGCTGTGTGCCCAATGCACTCTGCAGACTCTCCCGAACTTGGAGACAAACTTGGCGTCCTGTCGTAAATGATGGTCTTTGGCACACCATGCGTCTTACTATCTCACGCACATAAATAGGAGCTAGATCACTCGCATTGAATTTGTTGTGCGAATAGGAATGAAGTCTTGCAGACTTCTTGAATCGATCCACCACTACCCAAATCGCATCCTTCCTCGCGGGCGAGCGAGGCAACGCCACCACAAAGTCCATAGAGATATCATCCCAAGGCCACTGGGTACCTCCAAAGGCTGCAACAACCTGCAGGGGCGCTTGTGCTCGGCTTTCACTTGCGACAAACACCACAAGAAGCCACATAATTAGCAATGTCCACCTTCATTCTTTTCCACCAAAATTTCATTTTGAGATCTCGATACATCTTAGTCTCACGGGATGAGCGATTATGCAGTGCGATGTGCCTCCCTCAAGATATCATCTTTGACCTCCGCTTTCTGTGGTACGCAAAGGCGTCCTTTAAACCTCAAAGTACCAGAATCATCCATACTAAAATCACCCTCTTTACCCTCATCCAGACGCTTCCTAACCTCCTGTAGTAACCGGTCACTCTGTTGTGCTTCCGACACGGTGCGGAATAGCCGACTCAAGAATCAATTGTGTCTCAACCTGTGTTGTGCCCGCATAACAATAGGATATACCCATGCGATCAAAATCAGCAATGAGGCAATCTAGTGTAGCAGGAGTCGCCTTGCGACTAAGAGCATCAGCAACTACATTGGCCTTGCCTGGATGATACTGAATAGTAAGATCGTAGTCCTTGATCAACTCCAACCATCTCCTTTGCCTCAAATTCAGATCCTTCTGAGTGAAGATATATTTGAGACTCTTGTGATCTGTGAAAATATCACAAGGCTCACCGTATAGATAATGCCTCCAAATCTTGAGAGCAAAAACAACAGCAGCCAACTCCAAATCATGAGTGGGATAATTCCTTTCGTGCTTCTTTAAGCGCCTCGACGCATAAGCAATCACCTTACCGTCTTGCATGAGAACACAGCCAAGACCCACTCGAGGCGATCTGAAAAGGCGTGAACCGCTTTCCGGCTCGGGAAGAGTGAGAATAGGAGAGGTCACCAACTTTGTCCTTCAAAATCACGGCTAAATCAAGCTCACACTCATCATCCATAGGAATCTCACACCTTTACGAGTAAGTGAGACATCGTCTTGGCAATGATAGAAAATCTGCACAAAACGCCGATAATAACCAGCCAAACCCAAGAAACTCCTCACCTCCTTCACACTAGTCGGCCTCTTCCAATCCACCACTGTAGAGACCTTACTAGGATCAACAGCAATACCCTGAGGGTTAATCACATGACCCAGAAAACCCACTTCTGAAATCCAGAACTCACACTTCTTCAACTTAGCATAGAACTTGTGCTCTCTCAAAGTATCTAAAACCAACCTCAAATGACGCTCATGATCCTCATTGGTCTTGGAATAGATAAGAATATCATCAATGAACACCACCACGAAGTCATCTAGATACTCGTGCAACATGTTGTTCATGGTCTCCATAAAAATGGCAGGTGCATTAGTCAATCCAAAGGACATAACTTTATACTCATAATGCCCATACCTGGTGGAGAAAGCAGTCTTCTCTACATCCTGCTCACGCACACGGATTTGATTATACCCTGACTGGAGATCAATCTTGGAGAACACTTGAGCTCCATTCAACCGATCAAACAAGTCCTCAATGCGGGGCAATGGATATTTATTCTTGATTGTGACTGCATTAAGCGCACGATAATCAATACACATGCGCCAACTCCCATCCTTCTTCTCTGTGAATAGAACAGGAGCTCCCCACGGCGATACACTACGCCTGATCAAACCTTTAGCCAATAAATCATCCAACTGCTTCTTCAACTCGTCCTGGAACGGACGTGCTAATCGATATGGAGACATCGAGATGGGACGTGTACCCGGAACAAGATCAATGCGAAACTCCACGTCTCGCGCAGGTGGCAAACCCGGAAGCTCAGCTGGGAACACATCTGGATAATCACTAACCACTGGAATCTCCTCAATCTGCGAAGCCACACTCGGTTTCTCAGCAAGAGCTAAAAGAAGTCCGATTTCACTTTGCCGACCGACAAGCGATCCAACCAACATCGAAAGAGAGCGCGGGCGCACTCCTGAAAAGTCAATGTCTCCCAGGCGAGGTGCGCACGAGAGTATTCTCTGAAAACAGGATATCACGGCTCGATAAGAGTGCAACCAATCCATACCCAAGATAACATCGAGCGGCTCCATTTGAATAACTATCAAATTCGCGTGAACTTCTCTCCATCAATAACAATAGAACACCGGGACAAGCAGTAGAGCTAGCAATAATTCCTCCGGAGAACTAACTAACACCGATGAGAAATCCATTTGCATACTCAAGTTCGCTCTCTAGCAAACGCCATCGACACAAGCGAAAGGTAGCCCCGAATCAAAAAGGACTAAAGCATCAAGCGAATCCACAAGCAAAGTACTGTCACCACGTCGAGTCGACCCGCAGAACTCTGCGATAGGCATGGCGTACACTCCAGTGGCGCCATGGCGAAAGAAGGCGACGGCGGGCGGCGAGCCCCCCACAATCTGCTTGTGGCGGTGCGGTAAAGCGGTCGTGCAACTGAAGCGGTGCGGAGGTGGCGGTGCCGATGAGTACCCTCCGGGCGCCCAAGGCGAAGGAAATGGCATCGTTGGAGGAGCGATCATCATCGGAAAGATCCTCGGCGGACCCATCAAGAAGAAGATGGCACGAGCTCCCACTTGATCACGCTAAGCGGAGTTACGGCGACACACCGCTCCTTGTGACCCGGTCGGCCACACGGCGGCAATCTCCGTCCAAGTGCACTTTCAGCAGTGTCCATCACCGCACTTAAAGCAAAGCATGCCACCTTACAGGGCAGGGCGGAAGAGCTGAGTACGCAAAAGGACGAGGCGAAGAAGAAAACGGCCTCGATTGCTTAGACACGAAAGATCGCGGTCCTCCCTTGAATTTCTTGAAAGCGGTGTTGAGCAGACCCACTTCCTCACTAGAGCTCCTCTTGGTCACCACCGAAGCAACGATCCACAGAGGCTTGCCCCTTTGTGGTCTGCATCTCCAACTCCATGCCCTGGCTTGCTCCACAACAGAGCTGTAGTCACAGAGTGGAGTAGCTCCCAACACATGTCGGTACTCGGGTGAGACCCAGCGGAACCTCTTGGCTTTCGAAGATCATCGTTAGCTCTTTGAAGGACAAAGCGAACCAAATTGTTGAACTCAGCCTCATACTCAGCAATAGACCTCTTCCCCTGAGCAAAGGCCGTCAAGGCAACCTCCATCTTCTCTACAAAAGAGTAGGGGTAGAACTTCCCCTTGAACTGATCTACAAAATCCTCCCAAGTGACTGGACCTTGAGTGGCGGTCCTCGAAGACAACACGCCCTCCCACCAAATATCCGCCTGTTGACGAAGAGCACGGATCTCTCCCACCAACTCTCTCAACAAAGCAGGGGTTTCATCTTGGGCCCCAACCGGAGGCGGGTCAGCAACAACCCCTCGACTCGACTCAAGCTCTCGGGAGGTGGCTCCACGGAACCTCGCCACGCCACGACCTCCACGACCGCGGCCACCACGACCACGTCCTCTACCCCTCGGCATAGCTATCATCCACAATCAACAATACACAATGAGCTCAAAGCTCAAAATAAACTCCTTCATCAATAAACAACATAACGGAAGCGTAAAACGATATTCGTACCTCTCTCTAACCTACTGTGCACTAGTGTGTCAAATTTTAGGTTAGTTAACCATTAGCAAATTTTAGTTGATTTACTAAACTAAAACAAATTTTAACAATTTTAGTTTGCCTAAGTTGTTAATCTATTCACCACGGACCTAAAGCCCGCTCTGATACCAACTGTAACACCCCAGCCCAACACTGAGCCTAGAATGCCACCACACTACACTTTAAACTAATAATTCATGACACACTATAAAATTACAGCAAGAAATCATCAATAAACATATCAATGAATCACAAAAGAACATGCATAATTATGAATCAAACGACAATAAATAATCAAGTGGAAATAACCAGATCAACAGTCCAAAATAGCATCAACCAATGAACTCAAACTAATAAAGCAAATTGTCTAGTCCAAATGATATCCTAAACATTATTCAATAACTAACATGTCCAAGTATAAACCAATGTTGAATGAAAAGATTATTATGGCGAATGATCATGTGTTGTCCATGTGCTCTACTCGCTCTCAATTACGGCATCCTCGAAGATCACCTAAAAACAACAGTAGAGCAAGGGTGAGTCCACGACTCAGCAAATACATCCATAAACAACGAACAATAATAAATCATCAGCATTCAATAACTTCATTATCATCACATGCACTTCATTTGTCATTCTCATTCATTAATCTCAAATATCAATGCAACTCTATTCTATATGTCCACATGCACTTCTTTCGCGTATACCGGTATAGCGTGAGTGAATGCTCGCGACAACATTCACTCTCAAGCCCGTTCCTCCATAAGGATCGGGGACCTCCTCCACTCCCGTGGAGTTGTGATCATAAAGATCACCTTCTCTTATGCAAAGATGCTTATGAATGCAAACATGCAAACTCCATCATAAACATCATATCCAACTTTTCATCATGCTCATCAACAAAGATATAAACATACCAATTCATTGTTTGCAATTAAATAAAATAAAAGCACAACAATAATGGTAATGGAAGATAAAGAAAACAGTGATCGATCATTGATCGCTGTCTACCATGCACTTGCCTTTACTAGCAGCGACGCACGATTTGGCTAGAAGACGGCAACAAACACGACGCCTCTCCTACATTGAATACACCAATTCTCAATACAAACTACAGCATCATAATAATAACAATCAATATACATCGCTCCTACACGTCCCCAAATATACCACGTTACGCCGGTACCGAATAGTTACCCATAGCTGTCCGGTTACTAAAAAGAGCGTAACTTTTGACTCGAAAGTCCAATCACCACAAACCACCCCATTCTGGATTCTTTATAAAATTATCCACATTTTCTTAGATTACGAAGACTTGTAATTAAATCATCTAACCCTCCGTATTTAGCCCAGAAAGTCGATCTGTCCGCTTCGAAACAGCAATCTTCCAAATTTCATAACTTTTGTTTTACTCAACCAAAATACGCGTTCTCAGATCCTACAGAACCATTGGACAATTATCTACAACTTTCATGTAGATCAAAAACACTAATTAGACTATTTACTATTTTTAATAACCAATCTACCAAAACAGCGCCGAAGGACGACAACCGCAAAAACAGCGGTCTTCCGAAAATCATAACTCTAATTATACCTGTCCGAACGACATGATAAAAGATGCTATAGAAAGCTATCGACTTTATCTACAATTAACTAGTAAACGAGATTTCCAAAATTCGTCAACAAGGTATCCGAATAAATCGTACAACCGATCAGCACAATAAATAGATCTATTTATCGATATCTCCCATTAATTAGCTAGTCTAGCAGTGCACTAAAAGTTAAACAAATACTAATCGCAACCCTCTTAATTAATTGCATGCAGCATCATGTTGTGTAGCAACACCAAAAACAAGAAGCACTTAATTAATGCTAAGGAAGGTAACGTGCAGCAAACCTCCTGGCCAAATTCACGCAGCAGATCGGTCGGCAGCAGAGCAGCAAAGAAAAAAAAGAAATCAGCAGCACCGCACGGCCGCAGGCGTCCACCCGCATCAGATCGGTGCAGCAACTCGGCGGCAGGCGCACGCAGCACAGAGAAATGCGCAGGTGGCAGCAGCACATGCGCACAGGCTTCACGCGTCAACAGCAGAGCTTCGGCAGAAATTTAGCAGCACAGGAAAGGCAGCAATTGGCAGCATCCACGCGCGAGTCTTGGAACCGATGCACGCGGATCGGCGGCAGCCACGGACAAAGACAGGAAGCCGCGCAGGAACTTCAACGCAGCAGCAGCGCGCGGCGTGAGACACGCGATGTGCGGTAAGCCCGAGCGCAGCGCAGCTTCGCCACGTGTGAAAGTCGGCCAGGCGGCGTCTTGTGCGGCGGCGGCGTGCTCGCTACCGAGCGGATTGACTAGGGGCGCAATGGGGCGAAAAGAAAGAAAAACAATCGGTGCACGGTGGCCGGTGGGGTGGAAAAATTGTTAGGGTTTCTAGAAAATCTATAAATCTATTTATATAGCTCATAAAAATCCTGAAAATTCTATTTTTCACACATTCTTTTATTTAATTACGCACAAGCCCTTAAGACGCTTTTAATTAGTTATTTATCGATACTATTTAATTAATTACTCTCCGACCCTTACGACGCGATTAGTAAAATCTATTTATTTTATTTTTCGGAGTATTACAATCCTGTCCCGAACCAAGATAGAGCAAATAGAAATCTATACAGTGTGCAACTTGGAAAGTCACTGTATGGACTGAAGCAATCAGGCAAAATATGGTATAATCGCTCGAAGCGACTTTCTATGCAAGAAAGGCTACACGAACAATGAGAATTATCCCTGTGTATTTATACGACAATTCCAGGATGGATTTTGTATAATCTCAGCGTATGAAGATGATCTGAACATCATTGGAACCCTAGAAGGTATTAAGAAAGCAAGCTCTTACCTGGAGTCGGAGTTCGAAATAAAAGATTTGGGTCAAACCAAATACTGCCTAGGCTTGCAGCTTGAGCAAACTCCAGAAGGGATTCTAGTACATCAGCCAACCTACACTCAGAAAGTGTTGGAAAGGTTCAGCTTTGAAAATGCATATCCTTCGAAAGTGCCGATGGTCGAGAGATCCTTGCAGCAGGACAAGGACTCGTACATACCTAAAGAAGAGGGGGAGGAAGTTCCGGGACCAGAATTCCCTTACCTGAGTGCAGTAAGAGCACTCATGTATTTAGCAAAATGTACTAGATCAGGCATTGCATTTGTCGTAAACCTATTAGCAAGGTATAGTACAGAACCTACCAAAGGCATTGGCAGAAAATAATGGATATCTTCCGTTACCTCCAAGGAAGCAAAGAACTTGGTCTGTTCTACAGAAAGAACTAAAACATGTCTATGAAGGGCTATGCAGATGTCGGGTTCCTGTCGAACCCGCATACAACCAAGTCACAAACAGGCTATGTATTCCCATGTGGTGGAACTGCCATTCCATGAAAATCGTTAAAGTAAAGTCACTACAAGAAATCTGCTGAACTATGACAAAATTGCTATGACAACTAGGTAAATAGTCATTATATGACCCTATTTTATGACGTTGTTCGGCAGCTGCGTCATAAAGAGCATCCCGGGGCTGGGACCCTACTTGTAGTGACGAAAAATGTCAAAATCGTCACTAACTCCCAGTCCTCAAATTGTCATAAACAGGGCATTTGGCATTGTGACGCCATTACTTTTGTCATAGTTACACAGGTGACAATCTCATATCGTCGTAATCCTCTTGGAGTTTTTTTCGATAAAGTTACACAGGTGACAAGCTGGTTTGTTGCCACCGTGGACGAACAGAAGTGGGACCCGCATGTCAAAAAGTGTTGCAAAATGTAATGTGGCACGCGCAAATAAAAACCAGGTCGCAGGTTTCGAACCGGGGACCTGTTGCATCGCAAGCTGCTCCAACACCACTGCACCATCGAGAGGAATTCGTTGAAATCGTATGTGAATATCTAGATAAGCTATTACATGCGAGGCAGAGACTTACATAGAAAAACCAGTAGCACGGTGGCGGCCACTGTGTTTGAGCGGCTGAGCAAAGGGGACGGCTGCGCCTCCCGCCGGCGACGGGTGCTCGTCCCATCTGCCACAGCTCCGTGGCACGACCACAGCTGCTACGGCGGTCGGCCACCACACAGGCCGACACCCAGATCTGGCCAGACATAGGTCATTCTCAATTGCAGTCTTCAATTGAAGGTAAGGATGCCCTCAATTCTCCTTTTGTTGCTTCTTAGTGGCTCGGGTTTGGTTGAATAATAGTGCTATTGTAGATTTTGTGCATTTTTAGCTGGTCCATATATGGTTTAACTTGAGCATATGCCACTGAATTACCAATTTGAGAGTTTAGAATACACTTAATTTTACAAGCCGTTCGGTCATTGCAAAATATTTATGTTTTGTGAAGTTGAACAGTATGAAGATGTGAACAGCATGGACAATAACTTTGATTAAGGTTTACTTGTTTGAATGGTTGATAGATGGGCAATAGTTTTGATTAATTTGTACTTGTTTGAGTGTTTGACAGATGGACAGATCTTGGATTAAATCCAGACAGTTTAGCACTGCACATATGAATGGGGTGAAAGAGTTCATGCAATTTGTTAGTGCCCGATTTGATGAGAATGCTGAAATACTTTGCCCATGTCGTGTATGTTTGAATCGGGCTCATAGACCTCAAGGAGTTGTGGAGGATCACATATATATTCATGGGATGTCAAGCACATACAATAGGTGGATCCATCATGGAGAACCATTGGATAATGGAATTCATGAAAATGCAATGCATGAGAATGAACCATTCGATACTATGGAACATGATGTTGAAGAGGATGTTAGTTTGAACGAGGACAACGACGATGATGATAGAATTCCAGATATGGTAGAGGAGTTATACACAGCTGAAGAACAAGGTGGACGGAATTCAATGTTTGGAAGTGTAATAGTAGAGTTGCAGCGCCAGCTTTATCCTGGATGTGCTTATTTTTCAAGATTTACATTTGTTGTGAAGTTACTTCATATCAAGTCATTCTATCGAATCAGTAATGTTGCATTCACTGCATTGCTGAAGCTGTTGTCTTCAGCGTTCCCAGCTTGCTTTCTTCCCACATCTTACAATGAAGGAAAGAACTTTATCCGTGCATTCGGACTTGAATATGATTCAATCCATGTTTGCAAGAATAATTGTGTCTTGTTTCGAAAGGAGTATGCCAACAATGATGAGTGCCCAGTATGTAGTGAATCTAGATGGAAAGATGCAGAAGGAAGGAATCAGATTCCTGTGAAGGTATTGCGGCATTTTCGATTGATTCCAAGACTGAAGAGGATGTTTGCTTCCAAAAATACAGTGGAGGAGGCACAATGGCACAAGTTGAAGCGGCAACCTGTGGACAATGAACTCAGCCATCCTGCTGGTGGTGAGGCATGGAAAGACTTCAACAGAAAATATGGGTGGTTTGTAAAAGATGCAAGGAACATGAGGCTTGGCCTTGCTACAGATGGTTTCAATCCATTTGGCAACATGAGCTCCTCCTATAGCATGTGGCCAGTATTTATCGTGTCTTACAACGGGCCACCCTGGGCATGTATGGAACAGTCCAACTTCATGATGGCCCTACTGATCCCAGGTCCAAAATATCCAGGAAAGGATCTTGATGTGTTCTTGGAGCCTCTCATCGAAGAGTTGCTGGAGCTTTGGAAGGGTGTCTGTACTTATGATGCATGTAGTGCTAGTATGTTTGATCTACATGCTGTAATTTTATGGTGCATTCATGATTATCCAGCATTGGGCACCTTGTTGGGACGAACCACAAAAGGTTATTATGCATGTGTGCATTGTGACAAAGATCACTGCTCAAAGAAATTAAGGCAGAAGATATGTTACATTGGCCTCCTTCCAAGGGATCATCCGTGGAGAAAAAGGAAAGAATTTAATGGTGATAATGAAACCCGTGCGAAGCCTTGGGAACTTAGTACAGAGGAGTCTCTGACAAGAATGGACAATGTAAGAGATGTTAGACCAGGAAAGCATCCGCAAAGCGGTAATAAGAGAAAGCGGCAGGCCGATGGTCAAGTTTACACTCGAAGAGTTTGTTTGTTTGACTTGCCATATTGGTTGAGTTTGAAGCTGCAGCACAATCTTGATGTAATGCACATTGAAAAAAATATATGTGACAACCTGCTTGGTACATTTCTCAACATTGATGGGAAGACAAATGACATAGTCAGTGCTAGGCTAGATTTGGAAGACATGAGCATAAGATCTTTTTTACACTTGGAGTATGAAGGAGATTTATACAGTATCCCTAAAGCCCCGTATGAAATTAAAAAAAGACCAAAAGCGTAAATTTTTTGAATTTATAAGAGAGGTGAAATTTCCAGATGGATATGCTTCTAACTTAGCAAAATGTATTAGTGCGGATGGATGCAAGGTGGTAGGATTAAAAACTTATGATTGTCATATTCTTCTACAAAGAATTTTACATGCTGCCCTACGAGGAATCATGAGTAAGGAAATATATGAAGCATGTGAGTTTTCTTTGCAATTTTGGATGGAACTTTGATCAGGTGTATATGTTATCATCATGATGACCTTTCTGTTGTTCAGATGGCAAGATTGCGTTATGTGGAAGGAGTAGAGGTCAGTGATGACCTATATTCATTGGCATGCCAACCAGATATGCGAGTGAGATTATATTCAGCATGTATTGTTGATGGTGTTCGATATCACACGACTTTGACGAACCACTCGCAAATCATAGGACTGTACGAGGCCTCACAAGAATGTGCTTGGCTTTGGCGGAAGATTCACCACATCTAGCAGTCATGTGGATTGAATACTGCGCAAACCCCCACAATTATCTATGAAGATAATACAGCTTGTGTTGCACAAGTGCAAATGAGTTATGTGAAGAGTCCCCTCACAAAGTATATCAACCCCAAGTTCTTCTATGCTCATGAATTGTAAAACATGGACGAAATTAAGGTACTGCGTACTAAGTCATGTGAGAATCTTGCAGATTCATTCACTAAGTCACTTCCAGCATCTAACTATGAAGGGTGCATACGTCGAATTAGAATGATAAGACTTAGAGAAGTGCAGAATTCAGGGGGAGAATCTTCACGAACTCATTGTTGAATCTTGATCACGAAGATCGAGTACCCAAAGAAGAAATCCTAGAGATTAAAAGAAATTGGATGGATTGTACTCTTTTTCCCTTGACGAGTTTTCCTAAAGTTTCTCGGCTAAGGTTTTAATGAGGCAATTCGTGTAACGCAGCGGAACGCATGTCATGTACTCTTTCTCTAAATTTTTCCCACTGGGTTTTTATGGAGTTTTGACGAGACATAAATATGTCAGATGAGTGTCCAAGAGGGAGTGTTAAGAAACCGGGCCCAAGACTCTCGGAGAGTCCTGGCCCAATTGGACTCCTCATCCCCTGATGCCTATAAATAGAGGAGGGCCCCCTCATTGTAACACACGTCTTTTGAGAAGCAATAAAGCAGACCATGAAGTCCCCTCATATCTCTGTGTTCAATCAATTTTTGTGTCTTGTGTTCTTGATTTGTTCTTACTATTCTGAATATTGTATACGAGGTACCCGCTCAGACTGGACTCGCCAGCGACGGTTACTCAACACGTAGTACGTGCACACGAAAAGCACGAACCCGATCAAGCTGCAGGGACCGAACGAGGTTTTCTCTCTAAAAAAAACCCGGTGTCGAGTTTGTGCATCCCCTCTTCTTAGCCAAATCTGAGCCGCAGCACGAAAGCGAGTCTCCTCAGGATGAATATCTGTGATAGCCTCCATCAAGTCAGGAGCTCAGCACACACAGTCTCGAACTCAAGCTGGAGATACGTCACGAAGTCGAAGAGATGGTGAGTCTCCTAGTGAGCGCGGAGCCGCACAGAGTAGGATAGACCCAGCAGACATCCAACCCCAGAGAGTCAACCTAACACCACACCTCAAACATCTGCTGGTAGAAACCGTCCACGGTGGCATCGAGCTGCTGAAGAGGGTGCGCCTAGTGCACGATGGAGAAGTACATATTATCACTCGTCGGTTCGTAATGAGTTCGGAGATGCTCCCACATCAGCTAAGTCGCCGGCAACTCCGCCACATCCATGGAAATGGCGACAGGCATGCTACTCACCAGGATGGCAGTAGCATGAGTTCCGGCATCCTGTCATCTCTCGTAGGTGAGGAGCTTAGACTGGTAAATCTTTAAGGCCTCCTCCAGAGCAGTAGTGGCGGCATCTTGAGCAGCCTTATCCTCACAATCAGGAAGAGCAGGCAGAATTGGCGGTGTAGGGTGAGGCAGACAGGATTGCTCGCCGGTGAGCTACCCCTAGAGACACTGGTTGTTGAAGAGAATCCTCATGTGAACAGCCTACTCTCATAAATTCATCCCGTCGAACCGAACAGGGGGAGCAAGATGGTGTAGGAGTCATCGGCAGTGGCCATCAGTAGAGACTCAATCCACGTGGGTCAGAGCAGAAAACGAGGCAACAGCTGGAGCGACAGGGTGGTGCGATCCAGCGACAGCGGAAGAAGGGGAGGCTAGGCGGGAGTAGATCCGATAGCCTAGGCGAGCTCGTGGGCAGCAGGAGTAAAGCCGGTGGCCCGGGAGCTCGACGGCGGCGGAGCGCAAGCTCGAGCGCGAGCGACGTGAGCTCAAGCAGACGCTCTAGGGCGGCGACGGCGTGACGCGTCAACGGCAGAGGAAACAGAGGAGGCCGAGTGGCGCGTTGAAGCAGAGGAGCCGACTCGACTAGGCTCGGTGGGGCAGGCCCTGAGCTAGGGTTAGGGTTTTTGGGAGAGTGCCCTGGCTCTAATACCATGTTGGAATGAACTCTTATCTATGCCATTAGGTCAAAGGCAAAATATACAAATTACAATATAGGATACACAAAGTACTCTATACAAACTAACATCTAACACTATATAGCGACAGTTCATATACTGTTAGCGTTCTATATAGGAAGCATTTAATCTATTCCCAGGAGTAATTATTACACATATACCAGGAGTATAGATACATATGACAGTACGAAACCAATCATGTGGTATATATACTTTTTGAAAAGTGGTATGTAAATTTTTTTAGGTAAACTTACTTTTACACATGAATAACAATGTGTCGCAAAATAAAGGAAAGGCTAGGGCCTCTCTTGGAATTTTTTTTTTGAAATCCACATTCAGGTATCTTAGAAATGATTTTTTAATAGTATTAATTTAAAAGATAATTACAAAAAATAGTTGATTTTTTTCACAAAAATAGGTTCATGACGCTATATACCCTAAAATTTAGTGTAAAAGTCATTTTAATTCCAAAAAAAGAAGAGAGAGGATGAGAGGGGAAAAGAGATGTAGCGAAGCCTTGCCCATTCCTAGTGGAGGAGAGAGAGACAGAGCCGCAGATCTGGTCACCCATTTTGCAGGTAAATGATCTTGCAACTTTGTACATAAATTTAAAACCTTGTAGGTTAGCAAATAAAAATAGCGACATAGAATCCAATAGATTATATAATTTGAGTTGTATTGCTCTTTGATGTAGTACATCATTTTAGCTATGTATACTTTAGTTCATCGTATAAATATTATTTATAATGCAGTGCTCGAACGATTTAGAATAAACCCACAAAAATACTAAGAAAACTTTGTAGGTTTTCATTTTTACAAGGTAAATATTTTCTTAATGCTGGAAATATTTTTTAAACCAAAAAAATAGGAAGACGCCTCTAAAAATTCTAAAAGAAAGCTAGAGTAGGTACATAGGGTATGTAGAGCTGAATTAAAATATTGTGAACTTAATTTTTATATCCATTTGTACACGGTAAATATTTTATAAATGCTAGAGGCACTTTTTAAACAAGGACAATAACAAGATACCTATAAAAAATCTATAAAAATTGCAGAGTAGCTAAACAGGGTATGTAGAGCTTAATCAATATAATTCTAATTTAAATTTGGTTTCCATTTTTGCACGATAAATATTTTGTTAATGCCAAAAATACTTTTAAAACTAGAAAAATAGCAAGACACCTCTAAAAATTACAAACTACATAGGATATCTAGAGCTGAACTAAAACATTGTGAACCTAATTTTTATTTTTATTTGTACACGGATAATATTTTGTAAATACTGGAGACACTTTACAAACAAGGAAACTATCAAGAAACCTATAAAAAATCTATAAAAATTATAGAGTAGCTAAATAGGGTGTGTAGAGCTTAATCAAAATAATCCCAACTTAATTTTGATTTCCATTTGTGCGAGGTAAATATTCAATTAATGTCGCTTCGTATTACTTTTTTTTGTATATATTTCGTATTATTTACAATGTATGTATTGAATTTTCAGGTATAGCAGACCTAGGAGACGTTGTGCAGTGGTCGTACAAGTTGCTTCACCTGGGCATTGACGCGCAGCACCGTAGCCGCCTTAGTACTATCCTCCCCCAGGAAAGCGAGGTAAAAATTGAGCTTGGTGCGTTGCGGCTACGCACGCCCATGAGGGCATAGAGGGTGGACCCACATTGGGTTCTGAGGTATGTGTAGACTGTAGTTATGACCTTCGTGTACTCAATTGCAGTCTAACTACTTTGGGTTGACTTACGTTTGTTCTTAATCCTTTCGACGTTGGTTGAGAGTGGTAGGCCTCCTTCCACTAGCGAGGATGGTAGAGGCGACGTGGGAGGACGACCAGCACCGCGCGGGGGATGATCGTACGTCGAGGCAATTTTCGTACGACTGGTGCCTCCTAACGGCACTGTCGACCGGTGGAGGCTGGAGACGCGCATGTTCCACCTCGAGTGCGGGGAGATGGCGCCGACGCTTCAGGACATGACGTTCCTAACTGGGTTGCCCTGCGTGGGCTTCCCTCTGGTGGTGTATGACGTACCGACCACGTGGCGCACAGAGTTCCTCGCGAGGTTCTAGGGGGTGTTGCCGCCCAACACTGGATACAGGGAGTTCAACAGCACCCACGGGGCATCGCTAAAGTGGATCTGTTAGTTCTACGTAAGTTTTTGTAACTCTTGTCCTTTCACTTAAATTACTTTGTGCAACTTAGTGATGTGTCTCTGTCTTCTTACATCTGAAGTGTATGGCAGAGGATGCACCCGAGTACACGATGATGACGCACTCTGAGGCCTACTTGCTGTTGTTGTTCGAGTGGGTGATGTTCCTAGGATCCCATGGCGACAACGTCGACAAGCACATGATCTGGTACGCACACGAGCTGGCGGACTTGGAGATGGAGGCGATCCAGCCGTATGCCTGGGGCCGTACGTATCGCGCCCTGTGCAACACATCCCACCAGGTTCAGGATAGCTCCATCCTCTCCAAATGCCCACTGCTTCTTCAGTTGTGGTCCTTCGAGCATTTCTAGATCGGCGACCACAGCCGGACCTTGGAGCCTACACCGCCGCCATGTACGCCAACGACAATGACGATGTCGACCGGCCGACCATGGGTACAGTGTGGTGTCATCGACTGGTAAGTTTTCTGAATATTTATTCTTTTTCGTAATATAATTATATTTCTTGTGATAAGTTCTTGTTATTCTATTCCATAGGTCACCTTCAATCCGATCACTACAGACACGTCCTACCTGGACTAAGTTGTGATGTTCAATCAGCTGACGGATGACCGCGCCATCTAGACACCGTACACTTTTGACAAGGTGTACGCACACGCACCCTGAGGCCTGTTGAGCCTGTGCATGTGAGACTATGCAAACTGGTACACGCGGAGGAGCTTAGTGCATGATGTCTTCATAGAGGAGTACCACGTGCACTGGGTGATACACCAGTTCGACCTGCGACAGGATGTCCCAATCCCCTTGGTGCAGCGGTTGGCGCCGAACGTCCATGGGTAGGTTCATGTTTTTATTTCTATCCTACTATTTGCCTTACGTACCTACGCAATAATCATTTTGCCTTCCACAGGTACACTAGAAAGGGAGTACCTGCTACAATCCTGGGTGGACAGGATGCTCCCTTGGATTTAGGGCTGGCTCCACGCCTTGGAGGACGTCATCTAGGAGGATGCTCCCTACGACCTGGGACGTACGAGGAGTACATCGAGTGGTACTCTAGTCGGATAAGGGTTCGCTATGTCAGGTTTGTGGATGACCCACCACGACACAAGACTGCGATGTCTAACATGTACCCCACCCAGCTGGACTCCACATTCTATTGTGTTGTATGCATTGAACGGTCTGTATATCTTATTTTCTTCGCAAGTTTTCGGTTTCTCACTTGTTAGTTACGTGTACATGTCGATCTATAATAGGAGATACACGAGTTGGCAAACTCCGTGTGTCGTATGATGCTCGAGGACCACTTCAGCATGACGGTGCAGGAGATTAGAGAGGACATGGATGAGTTCGTCGAGAAGATGAAGCGAGACATCTAGCTGGTGTCTTGCCGTAGGCCGAGGGAAGTGGTGGACCCACTTGTGTGTGGACGGGGGGTGAGCCATAGTGCGTCACGCCCCACGTCTCCTCACCCGGACGTGGCGGGCATGTCCTCGTGGCACTATGCTGGGACAACCTCGGCATAGTTCACAGGTCAATATGAAACACTTGCATCTGGTTGTTTATTTCAAACTCCACTAGTTACTAATGACAATTTTCTTTGACAGGTCCTGAGTTTCATCCGTACACGGGGTAGGAGTATGTGGAGCCGTCCGCTACCTTCGTGCGACGAGGTATGTCTATCTTGTTTGTATGTATAACAAATTATTTCATCATGTTTGCCATGTTTACATGCACAACGTACTGTTTCATAGCTCATACACCCATTTGGGACGAGGAGGTGGTGTCGCACGAGGAGTCACACTGTGGGGGACTTCGAGTTCGAGCAAGGGTGGACACTATGGTGACCGGGCTGTTGGCCTTCGCACAGCGAGAACAGCCAGGTCTCTGTGGGGGTTTCACAGCTACATGGTGCGCCCAGAGCGAGTGAGCTGACACAACACCCTCTCATGGCACACCCTCAGGCTACTCGCGTAAGTAGGGTGTCTCGGCCGCCTGGGCCTTTGACCTACTCGTACTAGGGCCCACAGCCGCCCCAGACAAGGCCAGGATACACGTGGGGTACACACCAAGAGGGCCCGCGAGTAGATATTTGTTCTTATAAATATCAGTCATGTTATGTAAATATAAATTTCTGTACAACCTACATTATACTAGTCTCGTGTTTCGGTACTGTTTGTTCTTGTGTGTACATGTAACTATATGAGGGGGTTAGCATCGTGACACCCCACCTTTTCAGACCGAAAAGACCACACCCGATCACGCCACACATTGCCATTTTTACAGACCAATATGACAACACACTTCAATACTACCTTTCCACACCAAAAAGACCACACTCCGCCACACCCCCTTTTTAGACCTAAAAGGCTGCACCCAATCACATCACACACTACCACTTTTGCAGACCGAGATGACAACACACTTCGATGCTACCGTTCCACACCAAAAAGACCACACATCCGCCATGCCCCCTTTTCATATCGAAAAGACCGCACCATGTCACGCTACATGCTGTCACTTTTGCAAACCGAGTTGACAACACACTGCGACGCTACCTTTTCAGACCGAAAAGACCACACTCTACCACGCCACCTTTTCAGACCAAAAAAACGCACCATGACATGTCACACACTGCCACTTTTGCAGACTAAGATGACAACACACTCCGCCATACCACCTTTGCAGACCAAAAAGACCACACTTCGCCGCGCTACATTTTCAGACCGAAAAGACCCATTATAAAAGGAGGGAGAAGAGAACTGGAGGAGAATAGGGCTAGAGGAGAATACTACACCACCACACCCAATACTTCACCAAAACTTAGTTCACACAACCGAGATGAATGAGATGTTGGACTCGTCGGCCAACACTTCACCAAATCTCATGTCGCCATTTGATATGGCGATAGGCTCATGTCGCCATTTCAATTGGTGACAAGACCCTCTCAACATTGTTCCAATTGGCGATAGGGTTCTTATCACCGACCTGTCGCCATTTGAAGAACCTATTTTTGTAATAAAAAAAATTACTATTTTTTGTAATTATCTTTTAAATTAATATTATTAAAAAAATTCTCTTAGAAATAGCATATAAGTATAGCAATGGGCAGCATATGTGGTGAAAATATGAATATGGTAAACACTCACCAAACTTAAAGTTTTAAAAAAGTACCGCATGTGGTGGAGGATATGCTCTACATCTCTGCAAAATTTTAAGATCAAACTCGATCTCATTTGCGAGATAAAAAAAGAAGACAATTTTTTTTTGAAATGGTGAACTGTGGTAATTTTTGAGAATTTTTTGAAACTTCTAGGTTCGTGAAAATGGAAATTTTTACCATATTCACATTTTCGTCCAATACACCCCAGTCAGTGGAAAGCAAATATATCAAACTCATCTAGTTGGTATATATGAATTCCTTTGATCGTATTGGAGCTGAGATGATTTAAAGGAATGCTCTCAACACATGGGCATGAATAGTATTTTTTATTAAAAAAACATGGTTTCATGTTGTGGATATCGTGGGGATATGTGCATGATCTTAGAATGATGAGTCAATTGACAATGTCATTGTTGGTTTGTCGAATCTCGCGTTTTCGGAAAAGCTTCAATGTTGTTCAGACCTCAGGCGGTCCGACCGGCAGCACGGGCGGTCTGACCGGCCGTGTGTAAGATCGAGGTGGCCGACTAGAGGGGGGTGAATAGGCGGTATTAAAAATCTTTCGGCTCTAAAACCAATATATAATGCGGAAGCTAATAACGAATTGATTTTGCACAATTAAAACCTAAATCAACTAGGCTCAACTAAGTGCACCAACAATACAAGAGAGCAATCATACAATGATATATAAGCAATTAAAGCATGTAATGTAAATTGCTCAAAGTAAAGCACAAGTAACACAAGGTGACACAATTATGTTTTACCGTGGTGTTCGGAGACTTGCCGGTCTCCCCTAATCCACGTTGAGGTAAGCCCAACCACGTTGGACCGGCTCCACTAATTAAACCAACACCTCCGAGGTAAGTCCAACACTTGGACCGGTTCCAAACCCAACCAACACCTCGCTCCACTAGGGTTGCTCTTCCTCCAATCCGGAGATGGCGAGCACCAAACCACTCACAAACACGCCGGGTCTTCTCACAAGCTTTTTGAGAAGATCACCGCGCATGACGCCTCCATGCCGTCTAGGTGTCGGTAAACACCAAGAGTAACAAATCCAAACTTTTACTTGAACTAATTAAGTGTCAACGCTCATGTGGATACACAATCCACTACCTAAGGCAACACATGCACTTAGGGTTTGCTCTCAATTCTCACTAAGTGCAACACATGCACAAAATAGAATGAGAGGCTTGCTCTTAGCTCAAGAATGAGTATAGCACTCAATAATAGCACCAGCAACCTCTCCCAACCGGCCAAGATGGATATATATAGCCCACACACAAAAACTAGCCGTTGAGACAAGATTCCCTCAAATCAGCATAGGGCCGGTCTGACCGCCAATCAATAGCCGGTCGGACCACCCCATGTGCCAACGGCTAGAAAACTAGCCGTTGGGCCTTCGGCCGGTCGGACCGCCATGCAATGGCCGGTCGGACCGCCATCGATCGAACCGCCCGCGGTGGCGGTCCGACCGCCCGATAGAAATTTGGCTAAGTCCCAAAACGGGCGCTCTCTGGAATAATTGTTCCGCACCAACCCCGGAACTTCCTCACATCGAAAGTTCCGTTTTCACAAAGGCGGAACTTTCGGACATAGATTCCAAGTCAAAGCAAATCGGTCCGACCTCCTAACACATGGCGGTTCGACCGATTGGCCACCGGTCAGACCGGTCCACACCGGCGGTCTGACCGACAGACCACAGAAGCAAAACACATTTGCTTCACTTCAAATGGCAAAACACATTCGCCCATTTGAGTACAATTCCAACAAGGTTAAAAGATGATATTCTCATCTAGTTGCAAAATACATTTGCTAACATTTTAGAATACTCATCACAAGGAATAAGGTACATAGACTTGCACCATTTGCAAACTTAAGTCAAATGCTACAAGGGTTATGCATGAGTCTCGACTATTTGCAAAACACATTCGTAAATAAATAGCATCATGCCTAGATGAGCTAGAGCAACCATATTGAGCTATCAACACATGACTAACTCAAACTACTAGTTAAGACCCCTCTTAATAGTACGGCAATCCTATACTAGCAATCCGGTCTTCCATCCAAACACCAAGACCGGTAAAAGACTAGGAACACATCCTTAACCCTAGCTAGTCATACCTTTGCCTTGCATCTTCTTGAAGCATGATGACGCACATCAACACTTCAAGTCCGAGTCATTAACTTGATAATCATCAACGCATGATGATCCTTTGCTTGACCTCCATCAACACATGATGGGTCTTCTCTTGTCTTGACGATCAACTCATGATTATCTCTTCTTGATAAGCATCAACTCATGATGCATCCTTTACACCAAGCTCTTGACTTGATGATCAACTCATGATCATCCCAGGTCTTCATCATCCTGGAACATAACATATTCATCCAACTCATGAAAAATGTTAGTTCCACAATATGATTATCATTAATTACTTCACCATACCATTAACTCATAATGGTGGGACAAGATACTCAATCTTTCCCTCTTTGGTAATTGATGATAACCATTTCAAACACAAATAAATTTGATTTGATAAAGGTAACACAACGTGGGTATATATGAACTACACAAGTTACATATACTCACGACATGAGTATGTAAGAACTACACAAGCTCTATTTACTCAAAACATGACTATACAAAAACTACACAAGTTCTATATACTCAAACGGATATGTTTCAAAGTAAAGATCCTAAATATATGTGGAAGACGGAATATGGATCAATACTAACGAAACCACAAAATATAGAACAAAACTCCCCCTAAATGTGTGCATACACTAATGCGTAAAGAAAACATATGCACATATTCAAGATATACTTATGGTGGAGTTCTTCCTATATTTTGGATCCGATGAATGCAACATTATATAAGAGTATGAGTCAAATGCATACCTCGTTGAATTTCACCTTTATATCCAAATAAGACTACACATGATAATACTAAACAAAAGAGTTAGTCTCACAATTAGATTTATCATTAATCACCAAAACACTCCATTAACTCATAATGGCGGGTCTAGATCTTTCCCCGTGTGGCAATCCGACCGACAGCTCGGGCGGTCTGACCGGCCAGGACTTTTAAGTGAGTTTGGAGCAAGGCTAAAAATAGAGTATGTAGGCAAGAGAGGGGAGTCTCCTGTATGTGGTCTCATATTTTTTGGAGCTTCCAGTCAAAAGTTCTATTCAATTGAAAATTCCAGAGAGTTTCGGATTTCCATGATGGAATTTTGGCTAAGTCTTTTCGGGTGGTCTGACCGGCTCATACAAATCAGTCTGACCGGTTGGAGATCGGTCAAACCGGCCAGGTATGGAGGTCAGACCGGTTTCCACTTGTTCGTCGTCCATCTTGGTGGTGTTGTGTTTTGGTTATGTCTAGTGCATGAGTTTCAATGATTTAATGTTGTATATTGCATGGTTGAGCTAACGTGGGTCAAGTTGTGAAGAACTTATTCCCGGAGGCGATTTCTTGGTTTATTGCTATGCAGGTGACTTCCAGGTCAACAACGGTCAACGGCAAGGAGGATCGGGACTAAGCTTGGAGAGCTGGGGTCCAGAACGATCATGGATGCCGGGTGAGGTCGTGTGACTCAAGCATGGCGCAGAATGGACAAGATGGTTCGAACGAGCAATTTGTTGCAGCTGGTTGGATCAAGCGGCGCGGGGGTCGGTGCAAGTGCCTTGGAGGTTCCGATGGGATTCGGACGAGAGAGACTTGCCGACATGATGAGAGCCGCTGATCAACCTACACGTGGCGAAGCAGGCGATTGCTTCAACTGTAATGCGTGTGTATGTGTCCCGTGTGTTTTGGGCTTTAACGGGAGCCCATTAAGTGAACTCTTCTAGAACCTAGGTCTCACTATAAATAGAGAGGGGGGTTGCCAAATAGCCCCCAAGTACTCCATTTGTAAAAACCCTAGTTTTGGTTAGGGTTTGGAGAGGAGAGGAGAGGCTAGGTTCTAGAGAGGTGATTTGTGTGTGTGCTCTTGGATTGAGCTCTTGTCCTCCCTAAGGGAGTGGCTTTAACAAGCAACATCTTGAATCAATCTATGGATGTTTGTTCAAAGATGAGGCCTCTTGTGTTTTCCTCTCTCTTTTGATGATTTTGGTGCTTCCTTGATCCGGTTGTTTTTTGTTGGTCTCTTGACCTCTTTTACCTTGCTATGATGTGTGAAAATACTCCTAGGATCATCTAGATCATCAATCCCCCACGAGCAAGATTTGGATCAAGTTTTTCGTTTTGCTAGGTTTTGAACCCTCCTTTGGTCAAACTTAAAAGGTCAAAACTTTGACGTGGATCTGGACGATCGCTGTTAGGAATAGGTTCCAGATATCCTTTGGGAGGTGTGTTCCAAATTTGGTCAAGTTTCATCGGGTAAATCAAAAGTTAGACCGATTTTCGTTTTGGTTTCGGGTGGTCGGCAGTGGTTCTGGACAAAATCGGTCAGACCGATTTCACAGCAACGGTCAAGCCGCGACGATCGGACCGTCGATTGGCCACGATCTACCGCCCCAAATGAGCTTAATATCCATATTTTGAGTCTTTTGCTTAAGGGGTTAATCGGATTCAGCACAATGTTTCCTCTGTACATTTACTAATCTTCTTAGCTCTCATAGCTATTGAAGAAAAGTTCGTGTTGAATTTGACTAAGGCGAAAATTAAGAAAGCGTCTATTCACCCCCTTCTAGTCGCCTTTCCGGTCCTACACATGTTTATGTACCATACATTATGGTCTTTAATATGGCCTACATTTCTGCCGGTCATTGGCTGTCTATCTTCAATTTTTTACTTGAACAAGAAAAAACTACATGGTGCATAATACATTTTCTAGCTTGAAAAAAAAGGAAGACAACCAGAACAACACTGAACTACAAGTGATACTTCATCTGATTTTTATTTTATTTTTTAATGCCAGACAGAACTGGTGGAAGAAGATGCACCTTGACATGGAGGTAGAAGAAGCACCCTGATTTGTAACCCCCTTTTTTATAAGAAATAAAGTTTTTTTAGCGCATGATAGATGCATCGAGCAAATCTTTGATCAACACCATGTAGTCCTACCATAAAGTTTGATTTCTATAGAACATCCTTGTATTTGAGTTTGAAATTTGTCTTGTTTTCATTTTCTAATTGTATGTTTTGTTTAGATTAGCTCTCTTCTTCCTTTCCTGAATTTTCTTTCTTGGAGCATGGCCTCATCTAGTCTGAATTAAATTAGTCCCATAGCTTATGTTCCGCTTTGATCCTCATATATTTTGCGCAGAACTCTTTTAAAAGTATTGATATACAATTATACATAACTGAAGTTTTCTAAATCAGGTTTGCTGCATTACAAGGCTAGCTCCTCAGAAGGGTCTACATCTTATCAGGCATGCAATACACAAAACAGCTGAGTTAGGAGGACAGTTTGTGCTCCTGGGTTCAAGTCCAGTCCCACATATTCAGGTCTGTGTACTTCTTGTTAAGTATTTCTCACTTTATTTTGTATGACTTAAAACATGAGATACATCATGAGTACTTGATTTGCTATGGAAATGGTCCAATTCTCTTGTTTGATGTATCTCCGGTTTTTATTTTTGTGGTAATTATTGGCTGATCTTGCAACCGTGAACTCATCCACTGTTTATTTGTTGCGGACCATAATAATATTCGGCTAATTCTGAAATATGATGAATCTTTGTCTCATTGTATTTATGCGGCATCTGATAGGTTCATCGTTCCATCAATGTTTGAACCTTGTGGACTTACTCAGGTGACCTATCTATAGCTTTAACATATGAATTATGATCCTTCCCGTTACTAGCCACCCCAGCATGGTTGATGGTGCGCCTGTGTTGCCCACATGGCTCAATTGGGTTCACTTGACACTTGTGAGCTCTTTTCCTATGTAGGGGTGAAAACGGAATACAGACAGATAAAGCCTCTGCTATATATTTTTTATTTTTTTGGATGCGGATACGAGTATGAATACGAATAATGTTGAATACAAATATGGAGCAAATACGAATCGAAACGAATGCGGTCACGAATATTTTTTGGAACATTTAAACACCTTGAATTGTACGCCAGAAATTAATGGAAACATATAAGTAATTTATTTGATCCAAACATTTTCATATTTTCAGTAACCAAACATAACATTGGCACTTGCAAGCTGCATTAATTAGTTCATCACAGACGTAGCACTTAGTTTACCATATTTAGCTTATAAATCATAAGTCATCACACATTCATACTCAGTAAATCGCATGCATAAAACTTAGTGTTGGACCGTGTCGACGAGCAGGGCAAGGAGTCCCGAGCGTCAAACCCAATGACCCCACAAAGCACACAGCCAACCAACTAGCCAAGGACTAGGCATCTGCAAGTAGGGCGGGCGAGCCGGTGTGCGGCACCGGTTGGGTCGACGAGGCCACGACTGGCAAGGGGCGCCGTCGGCGTGCAGGGCGTGGCTGCGTGGGGATCGGCTGGAGTGCATAACGCCCTGAACAAATGGGGAATTGGGGATCGACATGAGGAAAGGAAACCCTACTGCTGCTATGTTGATGTGTTGTGTGATGATGATGGGCCGGCTGGGTTGGGCTGAACTGTTGAAGCCTTAAAGGGGTTATGAATTCCGAATATTCGACCTTCTTAATTTCTGAATAATCCATATTTGTATTCGTGTTCGACGGATACTGAGGCTACTGTATTCGTATTCGTTTTCGACAAAAAAACTATATTTGTTTCCGATTCGAGAACTGCCGCCGATACAATCCGTATTCGTTTTCATTCGAATCGATCAAAAACTTCCCGTACTGTTTTCACTCCCTACTCCCATGGCATGAACTAAAGGGCTCTATCCAATATCCATACAATCATGACCTAGCTGTGCTGTACAAACATTTTCTTCTATGAAACTTGACCCACCTTTCAGTAAACAATTTGGATAGTTGGCGTGTAAGTTGTCTTTTTTATGTCCAAGTCTGACAAATTTTTATCACCAGATGATAGCAATGAGATATGGTTGTGTCCCAATTGTTCGAAAAACCGGCGGGTTGAGTGACAGGTGAGCATTTGATAATTCCTCCAAATATTGCCTCTACATAACATGATATCATACATCTGCTTTTTATTACTTCTAACAGTACCTGTGGAGCTCCGGAATGGCTTTACATTTGCTAGGGCTGATGAGCAGGTTATTTAAAAAAAAAAAATCTACATCTACTTTCAAATGAAATTTGTGATCTTTTCTGCTGGGATTCCCCGGCTTCACCGTACGAAGATCTTTATCAGAATGTTGTTGCTCAGGCAAGGGCAGCAGCTCAAACATAGACTATTTCCCGATGCCTTCGCAAGCTTGATTGCTTCCAGACGCAGTGCGTGGTTTCATCAGCTCCGAATTAAGCGCCTGGCGCAGAACTATATTTATTTGCTCGCATTCATCGTCCCTTCCGTACACTGTCATATGGGGCCAGGTCTACCGCCACCGTGCCAAAGGGACAACCCGGCCAGCCTAGGGCCCACACTCCTCTTTTCCTTACTTGTAAGTTAGAAAGATCTTTTAAGACTAGATTATTTGGAAATATTATATTGAGATTATTCTGATATCTTTAAATATTAGATTGAGATCATTTTGATCTCTTTAGATTCGAATGAGATCCTTACGATCTCTTTATTTGTAAAGACACTCGGTCTAAAGGAGAGGAGAGGATGAAATAAAGCAAACAGATTAGAATATCTAATCCCCCTCCTTCTCCTCCCGGTCACCCGGCGCGCATGCCACCTCATTCCTGTCATGCGCCACCTCCCTCCATCCCGGACGTAAACCTAGGCCTAAACCTCACACCTCCCACTCTTTACCCGATACATTCATTGCTCGAAGCACGTGACAATACACATGGTAATCCTTGCTATTGCCATTCCCAGTAGAACTGAGGAAGAACATACTCATACAGGAAATCATGATTTGCCATGGTGCAGTTGTTGCAAAGAACTAATTTTGTCCTTCTAGGAGCAAGAAAATAATCTGGCCCATGGTAGTATAATTTGCATCGTACAATAAAATTGTCGCAGATGATTTGTTAATCAATTGCATGGTGGATTAAGACATGGTATAGAGTTCGTCTAAGATCAGTAGGTGCTAGTGAACGCTAAGTCTTCAACTCTTCATATTTCCTTCTCTTCAACCTTATGATTTTTTTTAGGTCATTAATTTGTTCGTTTGAGTCCAAAATGAATCCAACATTTTTTTTCAATTTTCACTAGGTAGGGATGCACGCCTTTTCAATTTTCACTAGGTTGGGATGCGCTCTACGCTATGCCGAGGTAAACACAGTCAGAATGACATAGGGACTGCTTATAGTAACAAAGAGTCTACATATTCAATGCTTCTCTACAGTTCCTTGTAGCCTAAAATGGGAGAAACACGAGACATGAATACTTGAACATAGCAGGTGCATTCAGTAATCTATATGTTAACAAAGTGAACATAAAAGATTCAAATATGCAAAGAGGCTAACAAAATATATATGTCAACCTGAATATGTAGTGCATATAGGTGCATGCATTAGGCAATACAAAAGAGACATACAAAATGATTTTTTCATAACTTAGTAGTTAGTAGGAAGAAAGCACGAAGCAGAAAAATATATATGCTTTCAAAGCTATATAAAGGAAGGAGATAGCAAGCCCTGAGAGTATGTCAACCATAGCGGATAAACACCCTATTGCAGCATCAGAATGGAAAGCATAGACATTCTTTCTTTTGATTTCAATCTCTCGCAGATTCCCATCCTTTCGTTGGTTGTACCACGTACGGTTCTTTGTTGACAGCATCAGTTTCATCTTGTTTGAAGCCAGTAAGTTCTCTATCGGGTGCTCCAAGTATTGAGCAAGGTGATGAGTGGTGAACTCAAGCCGGAGGAATTGCATAGGCGAGCAGAAATTAGCTGTTATATTGATCAATATAATTATCTTCTTGAGAGTTGACTATGTATGCAATTCGATTGCTTTAAATTGCAAAGAATCCTTTCATATTTGAATGCCATTCACATCTTCCGCATGAGACATTGGAAATTGGGAAAGGGTATCCAATATTTATTTGAAGAATGCAGAAGAAATTATCTTACTATAGATGACAATATGCATATAAGAGTTTGACAACTCTTAGAATCTACAGTACGCAAGAACTTACACAACCCTGTATTAATTCTACAATAGAGCTTATTTTTTGGTTTGAACTGATAAGATATTGCATAGGTACTTGCCCTGACTAAATGGAGAGAAGCATTGTTTAGGCACGTAGTAGCCTTGACAAAACATCCAAAACTATGAACTATTTGGACCATCTAAAATTAGAATAATGGAAGATCACCTAAAAATTATCAAATAATGTTGCTAAGAGCAAACATGATCATTCGAATAAAAATACAAAGAATGTCAAGAAACAAAGTACAAATCGATCTAGTTAGGATTCTTAGAATTTGGTTTATTGTAATAATGAAATAGGACTAACCTTTTTATTAAACTAATATATGTTATTCTCATTTGCTCTACGATATGATTGTAACGGCCAAAGATCATGAGAAAAACTACTGAGTACTACATGTTTCACACATCAACAAGGACTAATTATGATTGAAATTTCATCCTATCATGGTGTCGACGATCAAATCGCCGATCTTATGAACATATAAATGAAAAGAGGAAAAATGTACGTGACTTCAGGGAGTGGATCTGACTTGCTCTTTATTGCTATGAACTCACGATTACAAACACAGAGAGTATCTAAAAACACAACACTTTGCTAAGTCTTGCTTGAGATCTTCGTCTCTCTCGATGTTACGTGTTCTGTCTGTCTCGTTGTCCCTCTCTTCCAGCCTTCTATGGTCCCCCTTAAATACTTGATGAAGCGGTGGCAGTTATCCCACGAAGAGACATCCGTTGAGGAGCGACGCGTCAGGTCGGGAAGAGATGGCGGTTTAGCGGTTCTACTAGCTGCGAGGCGATTGGTGAAGATGTCAAGCTGTTTGGCGGTTAATGATTTAGGAGGCGTTAATTCATCAACCGTGATAGTGTTGTAATTATGTGGAATATGAAACACGTGATTCATTCATCACATAGTGAGTGGCGTGGTCGGAGACTTGACCCGAGCCTTTGTTCATAGCTTCACGAGCACTTACAGTCGTGGACTAGGTTTGAGACTTAGTCAGGCCGGTATTTATTATATAACTTCCGTAATACCTTCGACCGTTAGGTCGGTGGTCTTAGAATTCACGACCACGAGCGTATGGTCTTTATCATATATTAGGATAATATATGAATATTTTAATCCTCAACAGCTAGCCCCCGAACTTTTAAATGAATGTTGGTCGTGCGGACACGTTCTTCGATGCAATCATATCGAACAGACCTCTCATTAAATTCCGTGGGACTCGAGGCGGTCTGTATTCATTTTTAAAGTTGAGAAACTGCTTTGGAAAAAGGAAAAAGCCTTCATCGTCCGCCAGAAAAAGGTATTTGCCGTTGGACTTCTCATGAGTCGATTCTGATGAAATGCCTATAAAGCGACCCGTGAGTGCTTTAAACCTTTACGCCTCTATCTCCAAGAAAATCTTCCTTGAGTTCTTCACCCAAAAAAGGAAAGCATCATGTCGGACCTCATCGCAAACTGGTCGATCTCCGATCTGAGCGAAAAAAGATTGAAGAGTTTGGAGAAGGCTGGGTTGTTACCCGACAGGAGTTTGATCTTTTGGAGATCGGCTTTTGGAGAGCACTGCCCAAGCGGCGAGGAGGGAGAGATCCCAGTGTTCCTCGCGTATGTTGAGTGCGGGCTCAAGCTTCCAGCACATCCTTTTCTTTCTCAAGTGCTGGAGTTTTATGAGGTTGAGTTGATCAACCTTGCTCCTAACGCCATTGCAAACCTAAGCATCTTCGTCTACCTCTGCGAAGCGTACTTGGGGATTCCACCGTCGATGGAACTCTTCAAGTACTACTATCGGATGGCGAATATGAAGAAAGCGACCGGCACCACGGGAATGTACCTTAAGGCTTCATGACGGTAAGGCCGACGAGTATATTCGTATGTACTCGAAGTCCTCCTGGTCGTCATGGAAGAAAAGCTGGTTTTATATGAAGGTTACGCGAGAAGATGGCCTGTATTACAGCGGTAAGAAGGCGGTCAAAAACTCGCGTTGGCGTTCCTCCTCGAAGAAGGAGGGAAATGTTGGGAGATGGATCGAGGCTATCTATCTCCTGAATGTCAGGGGTTTAACCTCCTGGCACGTTGTGAGGGACTTTTCCATTAGGAGGATTAGTCCTTTAAAGACCGAGGCACGCTCGATGCTCGGTTCATTGAGTGGCGATGCGCTACCAGGATTACGATCGGTAATTTTTAGAAAATACCGACCAGTTTATTTTGCGAGTTGATTATTTCCGCAAAACTAAGATCTTTCATTTGCATTTGCAGTCTTGTCTTCTGAGGACGTCAGAAATAGGATCAAAATGATCTGTGCTGGCGAACCTGATGACAAGGCTAGCTTTCCTTTAATCCTAGCACTTGTTAGTGCCGAGGAGAGGACCGAAAGACTTAGGGTAAGTGTATTAACTTCTTTTCACCTTCGCAGTTATTTTCGATTAGTTTTAATCCTCTTTTTGTGTAGTTGGTCGGACTTAAAATCAATGAGGCTACGGAGGCGTGTGAGCCTATTGATTATCCAACCAGCCTTGTGATCACTGAGGGCAGCGGTCACGCTGAGGTAAGCAACTGAAAGAAATAACTTCTGCAAGATGAAGTATATTCTTCACCTGATTAACTTGGTTTGTTAAATCAGGCGGCAATTACTGAGTCTCGTATAGTTGTCCATGAGACAGTTGTTCCTGAGACCAGTGAAACCACACTTTCTGATCCAGGAGTCAGGGACCGTGTTCTCGACCAGATAGCCGAAGACATCGCATCTGATCTTCTGATTGGAAATGTGGAAAATGTAATTGAACCTACCAGTTCGGAACTGGTGGGAACAAAGAGAAAAACAGGCGCAACAGATTTTAAACCAGCGCGTTATAAGATCAAAACTAAGAAAATCACCAGGTATGTACAATTTTATACGAAAAACATACCTCGTATATCCCAAGTAGAATTGAACTTTGTGTTTCTCTTGTGCGGATCTACTTTGAATCCTGGTAAGCTTCCGACCAATCCCATTTAATGATCGGCGATCGGAGGTAGTTCGGCCATTGTCTTCCTCGGTAGGACATCTTGAGGATGACGTGGTTGGAGGAGCCCCCGAGCAAACTTTGGTTCTGGAAACTGAGCTAGATCCCGTAATAGTCACTATGCCGGCAACGGAGGTAGAGTCTACAAGTTGATCAATGCGAGGAAGGGGAAAATCGTCCTTCGGACAAGCTTTATTAAGATCTGTGAAGTCTATACACATCCTCCATTTCCCATTACTCTTCCTAACCATTACACAATTAGCGAGCCACTAAGGGTGATGTACTTCACGAATAAATCCAGCCTTTAAGAGCTTGTCAATCTCAGACTGGATGGCGTCCTTCGGTCGGTCTGAAACGTCGAGCTTCGCTTGGCCGGATGTTTGTCGGTGGAGCGCTAGCTTTGCTCGATCACCTCCCTGGGGACTCCGGGCATGTCAGATGGTTGCCATGCGAATACATCCTTGTTTGCTCGGAGGAAGGAGACGAGCGACTCTTCCTATTTAGGATTGAGTCCTGCTCCGATCAGCACCTTTGGTGAGGATCCACCATCATTGCTTGACATGGCGTTCCCTGAAGAAGCGCCTTTGTCGAGTAGAACCTCTTTGGTCTGGTCGGATGGTTTGGGCGTTATCTTGGGTGCAGGTGCTTGACTGCACGGATGATGAGTCGAATTTACGGTCGGTAGCTCATCGACCGATTCTAAAGACCCGATCACATGCGTATGCCATTTTGCGATCTCCACGAACCATGATCACACCTTTCGGTCCTGGCATTTTCAAACTTTGATACCCGTAGTGCGTGGCTATCAAGAATTTTGCTAACGCCGGACGACCAAGAATTCCATTATATGCGGTTTCGAAATCAACCACGTCAAATGAAATCTTTTCCGTTCGGAAGTTATCAGGACTTCCAAACGTAACCGGTAAGGATACTTGTCCTATCGGTTTGGCAGTAGAACCAGGAACTATGCCATGAAAGGCGTATTTCACCGGTTTTACTTTTGATCAGGAACTGCATATCTTCTAAAGCTCCGAAAATAAGATATTTAAAGAGCTACCACCGTCTATCAAAACTCGATTGACTTTGCAATTATTAATAGTAGGTTCTCGATAATAGGGAACCTACCGGTCGAGTTGATGAGACAAGGCAATCTTCTTTCTTTGAAGGAGATCACGGTATCCGACCACCTTGATGGTTTGGTGATGATCGAAGGTTCCGATAGGTTGACCTCTCGCTCCATGGCTTTCAGATGACGGCGTGAGTCGTATGAAGAAGAACCTCCGAAGATCATATTGACCGTGCGCTGAGGCTCCTGGTACTCCATCTCTTCGTCGCCATCCTTGTCCTTTTTGGAACTTGTTTCCCCCAACTCCTGGATTGCGGGAAGTGGGCCTTTACCGCATAGAAATCCTCCGACTTCTTTTGCCAAACACGACATGTGCGCAAGTCATGCCACCTTTGTTGGTGAAGTGGACACCACTTCTTGCCTTTATTATGGCCATCGGTCGGAACTTTGGCTTTGCCCCGACCGGTATAGTCCTTCTTACCCTTGAACGGTTTATCTGGAACCGCTAGGACTTCTTTGGTGCCCGTTTTGCAGTGCTTCTTCTTCTTAGAAACCTTCTTGGGATTCTTTTACGACTTCTCAAGGCGAGGTTGAGGATTTTCTCTTTTGATCAATGGCTTGATCCATTCAACCGCCTCACTAGCGGCGCATACTTATCGACCATGTCAAAGAGTTCGCGGTTGTTCGTGGAGGATTCATAGCGATGTCCTCCGTAAACGCGATTCCTTAAACTCGCCTTGAATGCGAATCACGAAAGATTACGCAATTTCGGAATAAATTTGAACCGGTGAACCTCTTGATGTCTTGACGAGAGTTTCCTTTGGTTCTCGCCGAGTTCGATGGAGATCATCCTCCTTTCGAGCGATCGTCGTACCACGGAAATTCACAATCAACGGTCGCAGAGTGTTCCCAAGTATAAATAGATCCGACCGGTTGGTTAAGCAACCAAGACCGGGCCGATCCTTCCAGAACCGTGGGCAAATAATTAGCCATCACGTTTTGATCACCACCAGCTGCTCTGATGGCAGTGGTGTATATCTGGAGAAACTCTAATGGATTTTGAGATCCATCGAATTTATCAAGTTGGCGGTCGGAACCCATTAGGCCAGCGTCTGACTTGGAGCCCCGCGAGAAAGGCTCGACAACAGAATCGATTCATAGCGCCTTCTTGGAAAGGTGCGGATTAGGATCGATGGGAGATCGGTTTCTTCTATTTGAGCGCCGAGACTCCGTCGTCCGATCCGATCGTGGGCGTTATCATGACGTCTTTGACCATTAGCATGGTTCAGATGATGACGGAGATCATCTGGGCCAATCAGGTGCTCTCCTTGGCTAGGGGAAGAGGCCGTTGTTCGAAACAACCTTCTTCCTTCATGACCTACTGGTCGGAATCGCCGAGGAGGTCTAGGTACGATGGATGACCATGCTGCCCTCTCTGAGGGAGGCGTTGAGATGAAGTCACCGTTAGACTTTGCGACATCCCTTGCCCTCGCACCCTTCCGTGCGCGCGATTCGTTGAAGAATTTCCGATACTGCTCCACCAATTGGGTAAAGCCCGAGCTTCACGAGAATAGGTCGATATTATTAAGAATATTTTGGATCGACACAAGTTACGAATCATTACGAAGGTCTCGGAGGATTCATCGAAGATGTTGGTGTTCGGAGACCCGAAGTTCCTCTGGACCTTTGGCCTAACCCCGTCATGCCTGTCATCCTTGGTGGGGCAGCACCACGCGTATTAGTTGATGGACGTCCATCAGCTCTGTTGCCTCCGGTAGGTGGTGCTTGATTGCCCGCGCCATCTCCATTAGCAGGTGGTGGCGAGGCAGGGTGTGCAGGACTGCGAGTGGCATCACGATCAGCATTTCCGATCGTGTTGACCTCATGCTTCCAGCAACGATCTTCTGAGGAGCTTCCACTGTGACTAATGGAGAACTTCTCAGTGCTTCTACCAGAGACTTCCACGACGGAGACCGGTCGGAGATGAGAACCTCCGGAGGTCTTCGCGGCGGGCTCAGCCTGATTCGGCGGATTGCCGACCGGATACTGAGTCTTATCGTCCTCACTCGGCCCATTACCGGTGAGGGTCTCATCGACACCGTTACCGGATGCCGGTTGGTCCCTGGAATTTCCAGAGGCCGTTGGTGAATACCTGTCAGCCATGATTGTGTCAAGGGTATATTGACCCTCGGGTTGTGGGGCTGAGGTATTGTCACCTTTTTCGCCGGTCGGGGAAACCGGTCTTGAAAAAATATTCGGACGTCCCGAACTGATCGGAACAACCCGTTCCTCAGAAAGCGCCTCTTGGCGCAACGGTGTATCTTCATCCATCCGCTCAAGTTATTTGTCGTGACGTCACGAACCATCGGAGGAGGACGAAGATTCCCCATGTTGCATGGCTTGGATGCAGGCTTCCATGTCAAGGTTGGAGTAGTCATCCAAGTCGAACCAGCTTTCCTCATCCCAAGTTCCTGCCATACTTGTAGTTACGAAAATGGAGAAAGCGGATGAGTTGAACAAAGAACCTTCTTCCAAGTTTTGCCTTTATCTTCCCCACGACGGCGCCGGTGTCGACGATCAAATCGCCGATCTTATGAACATATAAATGAAAAGAGGAAAAATGTGCGTGACTTCAGGGAGTGGATCTGACTTGCTCTTTATTGCTATGAACTCACGATTACAAACACAGAGAGTATCTAAAAACACAACACTTTGCTAAGTCTTGCTTGAGATCTTCGTCTCTCTCGATGTTACGTGTTCTGTCTGTCTCGTTGTCCCTCTCTTCCAGCCTTCTATGGTCCCCCTTAAATACTTGATGAAGCGGTGGCAGTTATCCCACGAAGAGACATCCGTTGAGGAGCGACGCGTCAGGTCGGGAAGAGATGGCAGTTTGACGGTTCTACTAACTGCAGAGGCAGTTGGTGAAGATGTCAACTGTTTGGCGGTTAATGATTTAGGAGACGTTAATTCATCAACCGTGATAGTGTTGTAATTATGTGGAATATGAAACACGTGATTCATTCATCACATAGTGAGTGGCGTGGTCGGAGACTTGACCCAGACGCCTGTTCATAGCTTCACGAGCACTTACCTGGTCGTGGACTAGGTTTGAGACTTAGTCCGACCAGGGTATTTATTATATAACTTCCGTAATACCTTCGACCAGTTAGGTCGGTGGTCTTAGAAGTTCGACCACGAGCGTATGGTCTTTATCATATATTAGGATAATATATGAATATTTTAATCCTCAACAGCTAGCCCCCGAACTTTTAAATGAATGTTGGTCGTGCGGACACGTTCTTCGATGCAATCATATCGAACAGACCTCTCATTAAATGCCGTGGGACTCGAGTGATCTGTATTCATTTTAAAGTTGAGCTGCTTTGGAAAAGGAAAAAGTATTTCGTCCGCCAGAAAAAGGTATTTGCCCGTTGGACTTCTCATGAGTCGATTCTGATGAAATGCCTATAAAAGCGACCCGTGAGTGCTTTAAACCTTTACGCCTCTATCTCCAAGAAAATCTTCCTTGAGTTCTTCACCCAAAAAGGAAAGCATCATGTCGGACCTCATCACAAGTGGTCGATCTCGATCCGGCGAAAAAAAGATTGAAGAGTTTGGAGAAGGTGGGTTGTTACCCGACAGAGTTTGATCTTTTGGAGATCGGCTTTGGAAACCTTCGCCCAAGCGGCGAGGAGAGATCCTGTTCCTCGCGTATGTTGAGTGCGGGCTCAAGCTTCCACATCCTTTTCTTTCTCAAGTCTTTGGAGTTTTATGAGGTTGAGTTGATCAACCTTGCTCCTAACGCCATTGCAAACCTAAGCATCTTCGTCTACCTCTGCGGCGTACTTGGGGATTCCACCGTCGATGGAACTCTTCAAGTACTACTATCGGATGGCGAATCTGAAGAAAACGACCAGCACCACAGGGAATGTACCTTAAGGCTTCATGGCGGTAAGGCCGACGAGTATATTCGTATGTACAGAAGTCCTCCCGGTCGTCATGGAAGAAAAGCTGGTTTTATATGAAGGTTCTGCGAGAAGATGGCTCAGATTACAGTGGTAAGAAGGCGGTCGAAACTTCGCGTTGGCGTTTCTCCTCGAAGAAGGAGGAAATGTTGGGAGATGGATCGAGGCTATCTATCTCACGAATGTCGAGGGTTTAATCTCTGGCACGTTGTGAGGACTTTTCCATTAGGAGGATTAGTCCTTTAAAGACCGAGAACGCGCTCGATGCTCTGGTTCATTGGTGGCGATAGCGCTACGAGGATTACGATCCGTAATTTTTAGAAAATACCGACCGATTTATTTTGCGAGTTGATTATTTCCGCAAAACTAAGATCTTTCATTTGCATTTGCAGTCTTGTCTTCTGAGGACGTCAGAAATAGATCAAAATGATCTGTGCTGGCGAACCTGATGACAAGGCTAGCTTTCCTTTAATCCTAGCACTTGTTAGTGCGAGGAGAGACCGAAAGACTTAGGGTAAGTGTATTAACTTCTTTTCACCTTTGCGATTATTTTCGATCGCTTTTAATCCTCTTTATGTGTAGTTGGTCGGACTTAAAATCAATGAGGCTACGGAGGCGTGTGAGCCTATTGATTATCCAACCAGCCTTGTGATCGCGAGGCGTGATCACGCGAGGTAACAAGCGAAAGAAATAACTTCGCAAGATGAAGTATATTCTTCACGATTAACTTGGTTTGTTAAATCGGTGGCAATTCTCGAGTCTCGTATAGTTGTCCATGAGGCAATTTGTTCACGAGACCAGTGAAACCACACTTTCTGATCCAGGAGTCAGGGACCGTGTTCTCGACCAGATAGCCGAAGACATCGCATCTGATCTTCTGATCGGAAATGTGGAAAATGTAATTGAACCTACGATTGGGCTGGTGGGAACAAAGAGAAAAAGCAGTATAGCGGATTTTAAACCGGTAGCGTTATAAGATCAAAACTAAGAAAATCACGGTATGTACAATTTTATACGAAAAACATACCTCGTATATCCCAAGTAGAATTGAACTTCGTGTTTCTCTTGTGCGGATCTCTTTGAATCCACGTCGCTTCGACCAATCCCATTCAACGGTCGGCGATCGGAGGTAGTTCGGCCATTGTCTTCCTCGGTAGGACATCTTGAGGATGGCGTGGTTGGAGGAGCCCAGAGCAAACTTTGGTTACTGAAACCGAGCTAGACCCGTAATAGTCACTATCACAAGCAGCGGAGGTAGAGACCATTCTTGATCTTCCACGGGTTCCGATGCACGAAGTCATCCCTCCAAAACTAACAAGTTTCCTTTCTCAACTCGATTTGCCGCGAGTAAGGAACTTGATGATTATTGGGGGAGAATATCGGATCGCTTGACGCAGGCGAAGTCCGATAAAATTTATACCGATTACAACGATGTCGTAATTCGAGTAAGTGTCTTCAATCTTCTCCATAACCTTTCTTGAGGTTTTCAATAAGGTTTATGGAAGAAATGCTCCTTATGCAGCATATGATCGAAAACCTCGCTACGGTCGGAGGACTAGCAGAAGCGAGTTAGGATATTAGAAGAAAAACACTCTGAGATAGAAAGTAAGAGTTCTTCTTCTTTTTTCCTTATTAAGACTTTCCTTTTATTCATTCTCCCTTATCAGAGATTCTTTTGATAGATTTAGAGAAAATAAAAGAAGATGCTTTGGCTGAAAAGGCGAGAAGAATAAAGCTTGAAGAAGAACTTGGGCTAAAACCGATCGATCGAAGTCTTGACGACCCGGTAATAAAAAGCTTCGGATGATTCGGGAAGAGAGAGGAAGGTAGCTGGTCGTAGCCATGACTCGATACATCTTCCAATCTTTTACTTAATACTTGCGTTGTCTATGCAGAACAAAAACAAGCATTGACCGAGTGAAGAAGGCTCGGAATTTGAGCAAGACAAGAGGCGGCTCGTGCTTAGCTTGGACGAGAAAATCACCTCGCTAAACAAAATGCTCTTTGATATGGGCGCGGATCAAGCTTGCCCTCCTTGAATGACCCAATAGAGAAGGTCAACTTTCTTGGCTCTTTGTTGGAAGAGCTCAAGGTTTTGCTCAAGACCACTAGGGAGAACTATGCCCACTCCGTTAAGGAGTCTATTGCTTGTGTAGTCAGTCTTGCTTTGGCAAAGTGAAAGCTTCCGACCCATCAACTAACCTTCAAGCCATCGAAGAGGATTTCAGCCGCTACCCGAGAGGCAAATCGGATCCTCGCGAGAGATGAAACCTCTAGGCGAAAAGGTCGCAGAAGAGATGGAAGTCGGATCTCCATCTAGCAGTAGTTAGCTTAGGCATTCTCTTAGTAGTTTAGCTGCAGGAAAAACAATGCATACAGTGTAAAGACTTACCTTTCTCTCATCAAAATGGAAAAAATTCTTTTATTTATCCGGTCGACTTGTGAATTTATGTATTACCTAGCCCCCTGAGGCCAAGAATATAAATCCAAATTTCAACCATTACTTGTAAGTATGTACTGATCGGTAAAAAACTGATCGTGATAATACTAGGAAACCTTTATGGTCGGAACCGTGTAGGTTTCGGCTAGTTATAAATCTATTTTTAATGATCGAAGTACTTTACTAAGACAACATATGGTCGGAAAAAATAAAGAATTCTCCTTGATAAGAGGAAAAAACATGAAGAACATATGTTAAAAAGGAGACAGGTGGTTTTACTTCTATGCGATGCTCAATACTATATGATTGTAACGGCCAAAGATCATGAGAAAAACTACTGAGTACTACATGTTTCACACATCAACAAGGACTAATTATGATTGAAATTTCATCCTATCATGGGTTAAATAAACTTCACGTAAATTAACATGAAACATCTGGAAACTTTATGGGTAATTGACGAGGATCTGATAATCCTCATTTTATCTTTTATCTAAAATTCTTATTATGGGTAAATATGATGTCACGTAGTCCCCAGAAGTACCCCTTATATTCATAAGGGGGAGGCCTACCAAGTGATTGTAAGTTCTCCTACAATCACCCCCATAGTCGTAAGTCTTACTACGACTATGTCATGGTCGTAAGTCCTTCTACGACCACTACCGGTCGTAAGCCCTTCTCGACTATTACCCGATCGTAAGTCCTTCTCGACCATTACCTAGTCGTAAGTCCTTCTCGACTATTATCCGATCGTAAGCTCGCTTTCGACTTGTACCCGATCGTAAGTTACGCTCGACCAAGTCAACCACGACCACCTTATAATCAAACCTACAAGCAAGTGGGTCCAATTGATTAAGGAATCGGACGGTCCACATGCACTATTATTCCGGTAGTAATAGTGCTTAAATACTCCATTACCTCGAAGATAGCGTCGACGGCGTGAAGAAGCCAATGCGCCGGTAATTACGCCATCATGTGCCCATTCTTTGGATTAATTAGGCGCCTCTTCCAGACAAAGCGGCTACTCCTTCACGACTATATAGAGATATCAATCGAGGGTGAAAAGGAGGCGAAGCAGGCGAGTCAAGGAGAAACACAAGTCTTGTTCTTTGTAATAGTCTTAGTTTCTTGCTTGATTGTCAAGAATCTGATCAATACCATACACACACAGGAGTAGGCTTGTTATTCTCCCCGAGAAGGCTGAACACATATAAAAATCCGTGTCAATCGCTCTGCGTGATTTCATCTCTAGGAGACCCTCGAATCAAACAATCTTTACGTAAGATCGGTTCTAATACACCGCGGTTGGCGCCACCGTGGGGATCTTCCGGTAATCTCTTGTCAACATACTCTTTTTTCCAAATCTCATGCAATCATGGCGGGGAATGGAGCGAGGAGAAGCTGGTTTGACTTGGCGGTTCTGTGACGTCGACATGGATGCGGTTTCAACTACGAGCCGAGTGATGCATCCGCCGATGGTGATGTTGCCTCGGAGATCATTCTCCGAAAACCATCCCATCAATAGAGTTGAGGAGGATCCTTATCCCCACAACGATCGTCCAACAGAGGAGCCAATTCCCTCAAAGGACAAGGGTCAATCCGACGAACCGCACCGAAAGGACTTACAACACGACGAGTTTTTCCTCCAAGTGTCCAAATCCCTCTAAGACGGTCCGACCTGAGGGAGTGGGATCAAACATGCTTTTCCTGCAAATTCGACCGTCTCTCCGTAGATCTCATTTGCGGACGGAGACAGTTATAACCCGAGTTCCCCTACGGAGGGGTTACTCCAAGTCGCGGATGGTGTCTCTCGAATACTCCTCAAGCGGGAGGCCTCGGCGCAAGTGAGAATCATCAGCGGAGGTCTTCGTCCTTCCCTCATATCGAAATCGACCTTATGGAGGCCGAGATAAGAACACTCCCCGAAGATCACGCACTGCGCCGCCTCGTGGTAATGGCAAGGGCATCACCGGTGGCGGACAGAACCAATACTCTGATGAGCGCGAGGGAAATCCTCGACATTCTCGCACTCCATTGAGAAGGCCTCAAGGATCTGATGAGGAAAATTTTGAGGCCATCCGACGGAGGAAGATTGCAGCCCAGAAGAACCTGCCTGGGCGCATCCAATATCAGTCGAAGGAGGTATAAGAACTCCAAGACATCGAAGACTTGCTCGAAAATCCCACTCAAGAGCTTGCTCGAACGCCAGGATACGATCTCTTCGCTGAAGAAATCGCGCAAAGTCTTCGAACTGTGATGACAAGACTGGAAGCACCTCGTCGACATCAATCAGGTAGTCGTAGCAATGCGACTTCCTCAGCTACCAGTCAATCAAACATTTCACCACGAAGAAATCGACACGGCAATAAGTCGCATCGATCCCCTACTCGGAGAAATACGTTTCGATTGACTGATGATCAAGAAGCCCCTCGGAGATGTAATCGTTCGCCACTTCGACAAGGAAATCCGCAACGGATGGAGTACGAGGAGTATTCCCCTCGTAGAGCTGAGACCTACTACAGGATAGGTCAACCTGTTACTGGGTATCGTCGTATACGATCACCTGGTGACATTAACCATTCTTTCCTGCAAAGAAGACGTCAAGAAGTTATTACGGATCTGGGCATTTTGCACGACCTCGAGCATTCATTGCCACCTCATTTTCGACGAGTGAACATGGAGAAGTTTGATGGATCTCAAAATCTCATCGAATTTCTTCAAATCTATACAACAGCTGTCCGAGCAGTAGGAGGAGGAGAGCATGTAATGGCAAATTACCTTCCAACTGTGCTTGAAGGATCCGCTCGATCGTGGTTATTAAACCAACCACTCGAGTCGATCTACTCTTGGCAACACCTCTGCGACCTTCTACTGGCAAATTTCTAAGGCACATACAACCGCCCTGGAAAGGAAGACGACTTGCACCGGATTAAACAGAACAACGACGAGACTTTGCGTCAATTCATCAAACGCTTTAGTCAGGTTCGTAATTCAATTCCGAAAATTTCTGACTCATCTGTTATCAGGGCTTTTAAGCAAGGGGTCCGTAGTAGAAGGATAACGGAGGATATTGCTTTGAATCCTCCCAACACTGTTGCCGAGCTCTTCGAGATGGCTGATCGATATGCGATTGCTTCTGAAGCGGTCGAGTGGAACAACACTATCGATCGAGAAACATATACTCCTCGAGAACCAGGTGAAGTTGGTAGAAAAGAGGACAAGAAAGCAAAAAAGTCCAAGAAAAAGATAAAGGGTCAAAACCACAATTCAGTGGTTCCAAGGAGGTCTTGGCTGTGAATGATAAAGTGCCACGAACCACCAAGTCGTACCCTGATCAAGGCAAAGGTAAGCGCCCTGATCGAAAGAATGACAAACCAAGGTGGTGTCCTTTTCATAAAAAGGAAGGACACGACCTCATAGCTAGAGTTTTCTAAAGAAAGCTCGAGGACTACTACAACGGCAAAGAACCACTCCCCACTCTCGAGCAGGTAGGGCATACGAGTGGTCAAAAATCATCCGATGATGAAGATATGCCGTTCCAAGATCCGCAACATACCATTAAGCACATCTACGGAGGATCATCGACATATGAGTCAAAACGACAACTCAAAGCTGCCGGACGAGAGGTAAACTCTATAGATGCTCCTCTTGTCAATAATTTACCGAAGTGGTCGGAAGTTACCATTTCTTTTGAGAAGGGTGTTGCCGATCACTTCGAATCGATCAGTCGATATCCGATTGTGGTCGAACCCACCATCAACAAGCTGTCGGGTCAATCGAGTTTTAGTTGATGGTGGCGGTTCCTTGAACATCTTGTTTACCAATGCCTGGGCGAGATGCAAGTACCGGGACAAAGGTAAGACCGATGCGATACTCTTTTCATGGAATTGTGCAGGGGTCTTGGCCAAACCCATTGGCCAAGTTTCTCTTCCTTTAACATTTGGTTCACCAAGTAATTTGGAGACGAGAAAATCTCCTTTGATGTGGTCGATTTCGATCGGCATATAACGCCATACTCGGAAGACCAACTTTGGCAAAATTCTTAATGGCTACTCATTATGGGTATCAATGTCTTAAGATGCGAGTCCCAAAGGAGTGATCACAATTCAATGTGACAAGAAGATGGCGTATATAATCTGCGATCCCTCGAGATGGTTGGTCAAATACCAACTCGATGAGCCCTCGGCAAGTCGAAGCCTAAAAAGTTCAAAGCCGAGAACGACCAAGTCAAAGAGGTTCCTCGGGCGAGACTTCGAAGATGAGCGCATCGGGAGACTTCCCAAATAGGAAGACACCCTCATCACTTTCCTCCGAGCTAACGCAGATGTCTTGGCGTGGCAAGCATCCGACATGCCCGAGTCCCGGGGAGGTGATCGAGCACGAGCTAGCTTTACGGCTGATAAAGTACCGTAAAACAAAAATTACGAGATTTGCCTGATCGGCGAGATGCTATTAAATCGAATTGGATAAGCTACTTAAAGCGGGCTTTATAAGAGAAGTCAACCACCCAGTGGTTGGCTAACCTGTAATGGTCAAAAGTCAAGCGGCAAATGGCGTATGTGCGTGACTTCACCGATCTTAATAAAGCTTTTCCAAAGATGATTTCCCTTTACCTCGTGTCGATCGGTTGGTTGATTCTCTGCGAGTTGTGAAATATTAAGTTTTTAGATGCATATTCGGATACCACCAGATTAATATGTGTCTAAGCGATGAAGAAAAGACCGCATTCATTACTCCATTTGGTACCTTTTGCTATGTCAAAATGCCATTTGGTCTAAAGAATGCGATGCTTCTTTTCAACGCTTGATGCAATCAACTTTTTCATCTCAATTAGGCCGAAATCTGAAGCCTATGTTGATGATCTAGTAGTAAAAGCATTAAGAAATTTAATCATATCAGCGACCTACAAGAAACATTCGACAACCTCGAAAGCACCGCTTAAAACTTAATCCGAGAAGTGTGTGTTTGGAATTTCTTGGAAAGTTGCTTGGATTCCTAGTATCCGAGCGAGGAATTGAAGCAAATCTGAGAAAATAAAGGCCATTCTCCAAATCGCCCTCAGACCACAAAAAGGAAGTCGAAACTCACTTTGGGTGCATGGCGGCTTTAAGTCGTTTCATCGCACGACAAGGAGAAAAGGACTACCTTTCTTTAAACTTCTCGGGAGACACGAAGGTTTTGAGTGGTCGAGCGAGGCAAGCAGCGCCTTCGAGGATGTCAAGAGGTACCTTTCGAGTGCTCTGTTACGGTTTCTCCAAAGCGGAAGAGGCGCTCTTAATTTACCTAGCCGCCACGCCACGAGGCGGCAAGCGCGATCTTGGTCGTAGAGCGTGAAAACGTACAACGACCAATTTACTACGTCGGAAGTTTTACGGGCCTAAGGAGCGTTACCCTCGGGTCCAAAACTTCTATATGCCCTCCTCATGTCTTGAGAAGCTGCGGCATTATTTTGAGCGCACAAAATAGTTGTGATGTCGAGTTTCCTTTGGGAGCAATCCTCCATAATAAGGAAGCAATGGGGCGCATGGCAAAATGGTCGGTCGAACTTGGGAGTTCGACCTCCATTTCGTGTCGACGGCCATAAAATCCCAGATCTTGGCGGACTTTGTCGCGAATGGACAAATCTGAACTGTTGGGATCCCGATCTGATTCCCACGACCGATGGATGATGTACTGACGGGTCACTTACTTTAAGTGGCTCGAGGGTGAGGGTGGTCTGGTATCTCCTCTTGGAGAAACCTTAAAGTATGCCATACAATTAAACTTTCAGGCCACTAACAACGTGGCAGAATACGAAGGTTTGCTAGCTGGCATACGAGCTACGAAAGCACTCTCGATTCGTCGACTACTTATGAGAGGAGACTCTCAATTAGTCGTGAATCAAGTCGGGAAAGAGTACCAGTGCTCTAACTCGACAATTTCTCGGTACTTATCGGAAGTACATAAGCTAGAAAAGCATTTTTTAGGTTTCGAGGTACAATTCATCCCTCGAAAGGATAATTTCCTCGCAGACCAACTTGCTCGGATGGCTTCTTCCGATCTGCGATACCAAAGGAGTTTTCTTGGAGCAACTCCAAAAGCCGTCTCTAGTCGAAGAACCAGAGACACCTCCTATTGAGATGGCCTCACTAGATTACGAGGATACCTGGATGACTCCCATCTACGAGTATCTTCACAAGGGTTCCGTACCCGAGGATGATCTTGAGGCAGATCGCTTATCCCGAAAAGCCAAAATGTATACTTTGGTCGAAGGAGTCCTCTACAAACGAGGAATCCAAGGGATACTTATGCGATGCATTCCACAAAATGAAGGAATAACACTCCTTCATGATATACACAGTGGCATCTGTGGGACGCATGCTTCCTACAGAACATTGATCGGTAAGGCCTTTCGACAAGGTTTCTACTGGCCAACACTCATGCGATGCTAAAGAGATGGTTAAAAGTGTGTCAATGCGGTTGCATGGTAGCAGATACATCAACCAGCTCAAGCATTACAGACAATACCTCTTTCTTGGCCTTTTGCGACCTAGGGTCTCGACATCCTAGGACCGTTTCCCAAAGCTCCAGGAGGTTTCGAATTCCTTTTTGTGGCTATTGACACGTTCACAAAATGGATCGAAGCCGAACACATGCTTCGGATAACAGCAGGCGACAAAAGGTTCATGATGAGATGCGTAATTACGATTTGGAGTTAAGTCGGATAATTACAAACAATAGTAAACAATTTGCAGTGCAAAATTTGAGAATTTTGCGACGAGTTTGGTACCAAGTTATGTTATGCTTCATTGCACATCCCCAAAGCAGCGGGCGGTCGAGCGTGCAAGCGGCCAAATAATGAGAGGAATTAAAACCGAGTCTTGACCCGGCTCGTTAAGCGCTCGGGGCTTGGGTACAAGAATTACCTTACAGATTATGGGCGGTTAAATGCGACCACTAGTCGAGCGACAGGAGAAACACCATTCTTTCTAGTGTTCGGAGCCGAAGCCATGCTTCCTCCGGAGCTAAAATTGCGGTCGACACGAGTTGAAACCTTCAACAACTCCGACCAGGAACAACTTCGAGCAGATGATATTAACCTACTCGAAGAAAGGAGAAACATGGTCTTAATCAGTTCAGTAGTCTACCAACAAGCCCTACGCAGATACTACGATCGTAAGGTCCGGCCTCGCAGCCTCGCTGTAGGTGACTTGGTATTGAGGCTCTGCCAATCCAAGTCTAATCGGAATAAACTTTCTCCCAAGTGGGAAGGCCCTTACACAGTGGTCGAAGTCACTCGGCCAGGGTCGGTACGACTAGCAATGGAAGACGGACTGGTTCTCTCAAATTCTTGGAACATCGACCGATTCATAAAATTCTATGTGTGACCAACCTCTCAGGCAATAAAGGTCCAGGTTCCTTCTACCTCTTTTGTCTTATTTTTGAGTAGTGCTTTGATAAATCTTTCGACTATGAACAAAAAACACCCAGTTTTTTTACAACTGGTCGAAAGGCAAGTAACATCATCTAGTCGAAGTCTCTCCTCTCTGCATGTGGTCCTGCCCACTAGAAGGAACTTCCTAGCATCGACTCGTTACTCACTTTTGTTGCCAATACAGAGAACTCGGGTTCTATCTAGTCGAATTGATCTCAAAGCCAACTCTTCCCATCTTAGTTTATTTTTCCAGTAATTCCGAAAAAATTTCTAAGTAGAGTGCACTTTCTTATATTTATTCGACCACTTTTAGTGTACTCGTTTCGTTTTAACTGGTCGAGGGAAGAGATACACCTAGTCGAAGTCTTTCCTCTCTGCACGTGGTCCTGCCCACTAGAAGGAACTTCCTAGCGTTGCTCAGTCTCCCACTTTTGCTACTGGAAAAAACTTATCGAGTCCACCAAAAAAGGGCGAACGGATTATTAAAGTCCTCTAAGACGTTTGCTTAACTCAAGTTGCTGTTCTTGGTTCGATTAAACTAGTCGGAGATGATAACATCACCTAGTCGAAGCCTTTCCTCTCTGCACGTGGTCCTGCCCACTAGAAGGAACTTCCTAGTGTCGAGTCGTTTCTACTCTTTCGACCAGTGCTTGACAACCATAACAAAAACTATAAGTTAAACAAACCTCTCTCTGTTTTCAGAAACACCATTTCACACACTATTTACTTAGATTGTCTAAACAAGCTAAGCAAATAGTCGGGGGCTAGGATAAAGTTATTAATTTGACTTCAATTCTTAGTCTTTCATTCGTTTATTATCTTTTGAGTTACTAACTACTCGACAAGATGATTTGCGAAAACAAGATGGCCTAGGATAAAGTTATTAATTTAACTTGGTCCTTGGTTTTCATTCGTTAGTTATCTTTGGGATTGCTAACCACTCGACAAGATGATTTGCATGAAACAAGTTGGATCATATATTTCTCATCAATGAAGCTATGCGCCTTACAAAATCGTTACAAGATTACTCACGAAGGGAGTGCCTAATCGCATTTCCTCGCCACCTTTTTATAGCAATTGCATTTCCTCAATCAGACGACTTGCCTCGATTCGGGGCACTCGAAGTCGGCCGATTGGTTGCACATTAAGGCGGGGTCTTGAGCTTTAAGTTTAAAAAGCGTAACTACTGCGGCTTCGACGACCTCCCTTATTGATTCGGCTTGATTAGCCTTGAGTGGTCACCATTTCTTGCAAGGTTCCGACTTGTTCCCCAATGGTACTTATGTGAGCGACTACGATATCTTCTCGAGGAGTTTTTCCTCGAATGTAGCTCACCAAGTACATTGTTGAGAGTGTGATGTTGCCTTGAAGACTAGTCTTCAATTCCATCTCTGTTGGAGTGCAGTCGAAGCCTCGCAAGTTTCTTGTTTTCGACCACTTGTTCTGAAAAGAATAAAACAGGTCAAACAAAAATAAACTTCTAGAGGAAGATAACACAAAGATAATTGTAGGTAAAAGTATTTCTTACCTACTAATTGAGAATCCAATTTCTTGACCTCTTCTTGATGGGAAGCAATGGTTTCAGCGTGCTCTTTCTCCCATGATCTGATGTCCTCTGCATTCATCTTAGCAATGCGGACGGACTCGTTGTAGATCAAAGTCTTCTCATTTACTTCAGTCTCAAGACTTCTCAATTCGGCAGCAATTTCTGAAAAAGAAATTAACATTAGAAAAGGGAAAATACTCGGAAAGAACGACAGGTAAAGAATTACTTACCTGTTATTCGAGTTTTCAAGCCCTCGAGTTCCTGATCCTTATTCTTGGAGATGCGAGAAAACTCCTGAATGACCAAAGACTTTTCTCCAACTTCGGTCCGGAGCTTCCTCATCTCATCTTCTTTTTCTGGAAAAGAAATGAGAGTTGGGTAAAGGTCAAATTCAAAAGCAGTCTTAAGTTAAGCACTTACTGTTTATTTTTTCCTGCAATCTTCTAGATGCAGAGATGACTTCTCGAAGTCTATCCGAGAGGACTATTACTTCCTCCCTTAGCTTTCTCGACTCCTCTTTTTCATAATCCAGTGAGTCAGCTAAGGTCTTCGTGTCACTTTTTAGCCTACAGAAGGCAAAAGTGGATATGAACATCAGCCAATCGGTTATAAGTCCTTCTACAACCACTAACCTAGTCGTAGGTTTTTCTACGACTATGTCATAGTCGAAAGTCTTTCTCGACCACTACAGTCGTAAGTAGTCGTAAGCTCTTTCTGGCCAGGCACTTTGTCATGAGTTTTTCCATGACAACTCTCGTAAAAACTATACGAGTAGTCAAGTCGAAAACGACTATGAATAACAGTAACTTACCATCTCTCTGCCTGTATGCAGAGTTCTTCTTTCTCTTATCGTAGCTCTAAAAGTTGTCGATGATACTCACCGACAACGGCAATTTGCTCTGAGCTTTACGCAAAAGAAGGCAAAGAGAAGAAAGGAAAGCCACATATATAAGTATCCTAAAAATACTTACATTCATGGTTGACCTAGCGAAGGTCGAGTACACCAACTCCGGGTTCTGCAGCTTGTCTACCCTCGCGACTTGATCCCACCAAACTTTCTTAAGATGCTCATTGTCGAAGGTATTTCCTCTATTTGGAATATCCTTGGGATGGGGGACTCGGTCGTGAGATCTGAAAGCAGCAGACCCTATGATGGAAGTAGGCCCAAAGAAGTCAGCACAGAAGTTGAAATATTCTTCATCCTCTGATTACAGAGTGCACTTTCTCTTTGGACACCGAAGGAATATCCGCCACGACTTCCTTTAAACCACGGTGTCTGAGTCATCCTCACCTTGACCGGAGGCTTTGCGGTGCCTCGTGGTCTCTACAACCATTTCAGAGGTCGTAGCTACCCTTTCAGTGGTCGTAGCTACGACCTCGGTAGTCGCAGCTGCCCTCTCAGTGGTCGTAGTTATGACCTCAGTAGTCATAGCTACAACCTCAGCAATTGGAGAAACCACTTCGGGAGCCACCTGGGTCAAGGAAGATCATTCAACCACTTCCATTGTTACCTCTCCAGCAACTGAAGAGGTGACAATGGGCTTCTCAACGGAAGCATTCAGGAAATTTGAAGGAGTCGGACTAAAATAAAGAAAAGCAAATCGGGTTGTGAAAAGGAAAAGGTAAATGTTGTTCATACACTTTAGTACATTTCACATACCTCTGCACGGTCTTAACCAGGACTAATCCTCCCAGCGGAGGACTTCTTCTTCTCCACGACCACGTGCAGTCGAGGTTCAACAATGGGCCCGGCTACGACCACGTGCGGTCGTAGAGTTTGGCGAGGAACCATAGCTCGGTCTCTCACTCGGGATGGCGAGATCGGTCTCGACCATTCCAAAGCGACACTACCCTCATTGCGGTTGTCTTTGGAAACATCGTCCTTCACAAAAGACATAAAATCTTTCGGATCTCCTTTTCCAGTTGCTTAACAAAACTAGGAGTGGCAGCAACTGCGAAAGATTCCTTGTCATAATAGAAGGGTACCTTAGCCTTGCGAGGTTTGCGCTTAAAAGATTCAGCTGCTTCAACCTCCTCGGCCCGATAGTTGCGACCTCGGCTTGATTATGGCTATATGCGCGCGAGCTTTGTAGAGTGCAGTCGAAAGACCAGAGCTCGAGCTTGCTCCTCCCTTGTCGGCGGATTTTGCAAGTCGACGTCTCTTAGATGGAGGAGCCGAGCCTTTGTCTTTCGACAACCCTGCGCCAATGGTCATTAGTGCGACTTCCTCGTCGTCCTGACGATTTTCCATGCCTACTTTCTGTAAAACAAAACAGGAAAAGAAGAATTACTGATCAGTCGTAAGTTTTTCTACGACCAGTGCCAAATCGTAAGTTTTTCTACGATATTTTCTTGATCGTAAGATATTCTACGATCACCATTAGTCGTAAGTTCTTCTACGACTATAAAATCCTAAAGAAAAAATCAACTTTTTGATTACCTTTAGGCGCTCTATCTTTTCATCTGCGGGCAAAGCCGCAATGATTCGAGGAACCGCCACTCGGAGTGGCGGAGATTTCTAACAGATGAGTTTGACCGTAGAGTCAATCTCTGCCTGTGAAAGATCTGTGTAAACATATAAAAATATTAGACAATATTGAGAAAGACCAAACCGAATGCTAAGTCGGAGATTCACTTAGCCTCGTCGTAGTCCCTGGTCGGGTCTCCTCTCCCCGAGTATCTCCACATAGGATATGCTCGTTTCTTCAAGGGACTAATTCGGCGTGTGATAAAATCTTTTACCACATGCCATCCGGCTGATATCTTCAGGAGTCGAATCCCGTGAAGATTTCTTCTCGGCAGCCTTCCCCGCGAAAGAGAGGCTGTCTTCTGCGGTGACTTTCCAGTAAAACCACCTCTTTCTCCATCCCGGCCATGAAGACCGAGTGAAACTCTGAATGTACTCCCTCGACTTCAAGTCGTGGAGCTTGAGCCATGACTTCCGGCGATTCGGTTTGTCGAGCCATCCCATAATATCTTGGAAAAGCTCGAGGTCCGCGGAATCCCCAAATCGCCTCGCCTGCAGTACGAAGATACTCGGCATGGTAATGGAATTAGGACCTAGGTTCACTAATTCCACTCCAAAATCTCGAGTACCATCGTAAGAAAGGGTGAGCGACGATCGGAGGCCGCACTCACAGTATGCTTGGAAGGCGGGGTTTGCCTATTTTCCCCGACGGCGATCTTTGCCCAATAGCCGGAATCCATTTCACCAGAGCCTTCTCTGGAATCTTCCCAGCGTCGACCAAGACTTTGATCTTCGCTGCATCCATCTCCGACTCTTCCCACTCGGAAACTTTCTTGGTCATTTCTCTCAGAAACAAAAAGTTCTAGATTAGGTTGGCGGCGGAGAAGACGAAGTTGAGTCTGAGGCGGAGAAGGTGAAAACCTAAAGAACGATGGGAACAATTTGGGGAAAAGGTAAAAAACTCTATGTCTAAATCCCGGTGAGTTTTATAACCGCACGATTGCCGCCGCTTCGGGAATCGTCTCATCGACAGGTCTGTGGGAGTCGTTTGCAATTCCTTAGATGGTCTGTTCGAGAAATTTAGGTGCGTATTGTCACCCCCAAGCGAAATTACTTTCTTGACCAAGTCTTTCTGGTCGAAGGAAGTATCAATCGGAAGGGTTTTTTCTCCGATCCCCCTACTACGACCACTTCACAGTCATAGGGGTTTTTACGACTTTTTGATAGTCGTAAGCAATCTTCACGATTGCAACCGCTTCGGGAACCGTGTCATCGACAAATCTGTGGGAGTCGTTTGTAATTCCCTAGATGGTCTGTTCGAGAAAATTAGGTTCGTTTTGTCACCTCCAAGCGAAATTACTTTCTTGACCAAGTCTTTCTGGTCGAATGAAGTAACAATCGGAAAGGGTTTTTCTCCGATTGCCCTACTATGACCACCTCACAGTCGTAGAGGTTTTTACGACTATTTGATAATCGTAAGCAACCTTTCTGGCCAAGCAAATTTCTGGTCAAAGTAGCACTCAAATATCGAAGAGTTTTTCCTTCGACCATGGTTCCGCGATATTTTCATAGTCATAGGACCATTTGCAAATCCTTCACCAAGTAAGTTACTCTCACTTGAAGCTGGGGGGCTAGATGACGAGGATCTGATAATCCTCATTTTATCTTTTATCTAAAATTCTTATTATGGGTAAATATGATGTCACATAGTCCCCAGAAGTACCCTTATATTCATAAGGGAAGGCCTACCAAGTGATTGTAAGTTCTCCTACAATCACCCCATAGTCGTAAGTCTTACTACGACTATGTCATGGTTAAATAAGTCCTTCTCGACCACTACACGTCGTAAGCCCTTCTCGACCATTACCCGATCGTAAGTCCTTCTCGACCATTACCTTCGTAAGTCCTTCTCGACTATTATCTCGTAAGCTGCATTACGACTTGTACCTAATCGTATGTTACGCTTTCGACCAAGTCAACCACGACCACCTTATAATCAAACCTACAAGCAAGTGGGTCCAATTGATTAAGGAATCGGACGGTCCACATGCACTATTATTAGGGTAGTAATAGTGCTTAAATACCCCATTACCTCGAAAGATAAGCGCGGACGGCGTGAAGAAGCCAATGCGCGGTAATTACGCCATCATCGCCCATTCTTTGGATTAATTAGGCGCCTCTTCCGCAGGACAAAACGGCTACTCCTTCACGACTATATAGAGATATCAATCAGAGGGTGAAAAGGAGGGCGAAACAGAGCGAGTCAAGGAGAAACACAAGTACTGTTCTTTGTAATAGTCTTAGTTTCTTGCTTGATTATCAAGAATACAGTCAATACCATACACACACAGGAGTAAGGTTGTTATTCTCCCCGGAGAAGGCCTGAACCTGTATAAAAATCCCGTGTCAATCGCTCTGCGTGATTTCATCTCTAGGAGACCCCGAATCAAACAATCTTTACGTAAGATCGGTTCTAATACACCGACAGTAATAATCCAGCAGTATGCACCCTGGGAGCAATAAAATCCAATGAAAAAAACAAGAGATTTAACGAAAGAACATTCTCAAGATGAGCATGAAATGACATTAGGTTATAAATATCTATAATTGTTCAGTAGTATATAGAATTTGTTCCATCATGCTTTGTCATCTCACTCTATTAAATTTCACTGCACAATACCCACAAACATTAATAACAAATTGTCATAAATTATATGCGGAACAGGAAGATCCAGGAGGCTTACAGGATTGTTAGATGTGGCTCTGATGGTTCCACAACCTCCAATGGTAGTCCTAGCAAACAACCTTTTCCAACGCCCTTCAACCTCCAATAGTAGTCCTCACATACAACCTCCATGACAAAACAAAACTCACAAAAAGAAATTTATAAGCTTAAGTACAAACACGAAGATCACCCATGGGTAGCTCAATTCCTACAAAGATGTGAACTCAAATTTCAATAGGGCTATGCCAAATAAATAAATAACACTATAGTTTCTTCAGATACACTTCTGCCACATTTTCTTTGTTCGACAATTATAGTCATTCAATTTGACCACTTAATGGTTCAGCATAAAGCTATACAACATAGCTAATTCAAATTTCCTATGACAACTATATCTACTTTGGTAAATAGACAAAGAAAAATTCTGACCAAATCATACTCTGTTCTTAATAGTACATACCTAAGTTAGCATAAATCCCGAAGGGAAAAATTTTCTACCTTGGTTTACATACGAACCAATTTATGTCCTCGTCTTACAGAAAAGTTAATATAGGATGCATGTAGAACAACATGCTTCGAGTTAGGTGCAAATGTGTCTATTTTGCTTAACAAAATTGCTATATTTTATGTTATAATGCCCACCTCAAGTTTCTTTTTTGGATAAGCAGGGTCAGCGAACTTGTTATATGTGTGGTTCTCCAAACCACTGATCAAAGATTGTGCAGTTGCATCAAATGTGTACAATGTCTACAATCAGGTAATGAGTTCAGTTGAGCATATCACAGTCCATACCCTTCTATTTCTTATGTTTTAACTAAAGATCAGTTTTAAAAATTAGCAATACACATACAGTTCGATAGAGATTTTATAACTTGTTTGTTTTACTTCAACTCCCCCACCCCAAAAAAAAATCAGACTGCACAACCGAACGAGCCTATCACACATCATGCCCCAATTAACAAATCCAAGTAAATAGAGGAAATCACTACTACACAAAACCTCATCACAGACGGTTTTTTGAACCGTTTGGATTTATGTGCATGTGATAACAGACGGTCATCACAGACGGTTTTCAAATCGTCTATGAAAAAATGTATCACAGACGGTTCTTGTTCAGAACTGTCTGTAATAGTAACTATCACAAACGGTTTTTGTTCAGAACCATCTGCGATAGTAATTATCATAGACGGTTCTTGTTCAGAATCGTGTATGATAGTTTTTTGTGATAGTAATTATCACGTACGGTTCTTATTCAGAATCGTCGTGATAATTTGTTTATTGCAAAAAAAAAAATCAGATTTTGAATGTTTCATAGTTGGTACCATCACAGTTTATATGAGCTTTTCATCTTCAGATACTATTGAAAATACATGAAAAAGGCATCACTTCCATACAAAAACATTCCTAACCTCCCCCTTGCGGCCTGTGAGTACCCCGATGCTGCCCATGTTGACCATGGCGTCAGCGAAGAGGGTGCTGAGGAGGCCCGAGTAGGAGTCAACGACGTCGACGGTGGAGGTATTGTTGTAGAGCACGGCGTCGGAGGCGATGACGACGAAGCCATTGCGGATGTGAGCTACTGCACCCATTTAACATTTATGTACGTGCACCCATAGGTTAGCTACCATGATCGATTGAGTTATCGAGGAAGAAGAAGTTTGTTTGCTTACAGCTGAGGGGGACGACGTCCTTGTCGTCGAGGCCTGCGGCAGCGAACTTGGACTAGAGCACGTCGATGGAGACAAAGTAGAGCAGCACGTCGGCGTCCCGCAGGTTCGACACCCTCCCCAGCACATCCCGCCTCGACTCGGCTATTATTTATAAGGACAGCGCCAAAATATTTTACCTCTCGCGCACGCGTTCAAAAATTTTCTAACTCCCACGCTGCGAGTCACAGACGGTTTCATACAAAAACCATCTGTCATGACATATCACAGACGGTTTATATCATGAACCATCTGTGATAAGCATCTCATCACAAACATTTCTTAAGAAGAACTGTCTGTGATAAGTATCTCATCACAGACGGTTTATATTTTACCATGGCTTGGAATTTTTCTTACTCCTTGATTTTACCGTCTGTGATTACTTAGATTATCACAGACGTCTGTGAAGTATCACATACGATTGTATTTAGAAACCGTTTGTGATTATTTTATCACAGACGGTTTCAGACGCCTTCTATAGCCTGTTTTGTAGTAGTGAATCATCTTTACAAATACTAACAACAACAAGTAAAACACAAAAGTGTTGTAATACTCCGAAATCTATTCGGGCAACTAGAAGAGTACTCGGGAGAAAATATTAAATGGAAAAAGTAGAATATTCAGTTTATCGAGGGGGTTTCCGTAAATTCCCGACAACATGGGCCACGGGCCATGGGCCACAGCCCAATATGGCCCAAAGGGGGCGGCCAAGGGGGGTGCCTCCCACCCCCAAACCCTAGCCGCCCCCTTTTTCCCTACTCCCCCACCCAACCGCCCCTTCCCTCCCCCTGCTGGCCGCCGCCCTTCCTCCCCTTCCCACCTGGCCGACGCCTCCTTCTCCCCCTCACTGGTCCAGCACCCCTTGGAAGCTCAACGGACTAGCACGTCTTCAAGGGTAACCCTCCTAATCCCGCTAGTTTAGTGTTTAATTTTCGTGATTAGGCGATACCGATAGTAGATCGATTTTGCTAGTCTGTAGAGATCGCATGTTTTGGGGTAGTAAACGGTGGATTATAACCAGGATGTCTCGTATAGATCTATAGGTATCGTCTCTAGCTCTCCATAGAGTCTTGGATCACTTAATTTGGAGTTGGGGATCTCGAGTTATGATTTTTGCAATGTTGTTGTTCTAGATTTCTGTTGGGATTCTGGCAGATCATAACAATTGTTTAATAGGAACTAGATAATTGTTTTTTTAGAAGATCTCACCATAACTAATGTTGTATATATTTTTATAACCTTTCCAGAAAGCTAAAGAACATAAAATTTGTCCTTGTGTACTGAAAGTTATGTTGGATTTAGTGCCGCTATCCAGAAAACCTGACGATAATTATCCGTTCTGTTAATCAGTTTGGTATGGGTAGAAGATTGTCGAATCTAGAAAGCTCATGAACTAGGTTTAGGTGGGGAATTTAATAAGCTTTCCAGAAAGTCTAAGAACGCCTTATTTGGATCTCTGGTAAAAAAAAGTTATGAATTTTAGATTATGACTGTCTGTCGAGGGGACAGATCGATATTTAGGATTTTAGAGTTGGGATTACGCTAGAGATTATAGCGAGTTCGTATTTTCTTCTAGTTTTGTTTTGTCCAGAATTGCTATCTTAGAGTTCTTGTTAAATTAATTCAGGTGGGGGATTGGTTCCAGGGGCAGCGCCCTCTTCGCATCTTCCATCTTCGCACAGTTGAGGTAAGTACAATTAGTGGTAGATTATTCATGAGTGGTTGTTCATGTTTGCTAGTATTATGAATATATGCACTATTCATGGATGCTAGAGTGTTATGAATGTCAATGATCATGAATGCTAGAAGTATTAGTAGATTTTATTCATGTATGATGTTGCTGCGAATACGTGCTTATGATGGTTTAAAGTTTGTTCATGTGCATCATGCTATCATATTGGAGGCTTGGTCACGTGGTGGCCATGCATTGATTGAGGTCCCCCGCCATGAATATGACGGGCTTTTGGTCCCCATACTTGTGGAGTATGGGCTATGGTCCCTGTGCTAGTAGGCACAGGCATAGGTATGCATCGACGGATGCATACTCTGCAATACCGGTATATGCAAAAGAGAAAGGAAAAGTGTATTTGTGCATCCCGCATAGCATGAAAATATAGAATGTTTATTATAGATATTTGTGAATGGATGATGATGCTTACAGTTGTTTATGCTATTGTAGCATTATTTGTACTTTGCTGAGTTTTGGACTCACTCTTGCTGTTGTTGTGTTTTTTTAGGTACCCCGTACGTGAATGGCATGCATAGGAGGGAGTAGATTTAAGTTAGTTGCACAATGGCATGAACCAATCTCAGATGAATAAAATTGGATGATGTTTTAGAACTTGAGTAAACTGCTTGAGGGATTATTTATGATTACGCCTTACGCTTTGGATAATTTGTAATAGAGTTGATTAGCTTATTATGGATGCCTTTTGAATATGCCTTAGTTGAGTAGCATATTATGGATGTTTTTATGATTATGTTTTAAATTGGAAGTCTGGATTATTAATTATTGTTATTAATAACTGTGCGAACCTCCGGTATGGTTAACTTTATAAAGGAGGTTCTGCCAATATTTGGTAAAATGCCTTGGTTTTATATTTGTTACTCTGTTTTTTAGTAGCATTCCAAGCTCATGTTGGGTTGGGGTGTTACAAGTGTTACCTTGTGAAAGCGAACTCAAGCAAGAGAAATTGACGGTGATGGAGGACATAGCCACACCGAAGTTGTTGTGTTGTGCAGAGGAACACACCTCTCCAGGCCCACGACCGGCGGGAATGTCGACCTGCAAGAATTTTGATGTAAGCAACCAATGGCCATCCATGATGCATCCATTCCTTACACCACCTAGGCATCTACATAGGATCTAGGGTGGCTTGGGCAGGGGAACACGATGCCAGGAGAGGAATAGTGAGTTGACGATGTGGCAGGCGGCAGGTATCGGGAGAAGGGCCAATCTCGCGTCAGCTACCGTGTGTCGCCCTGGCTGCATCGGCTAGCTGTTTTTGGTGCCACGCACGCAAAGGAGCTTGGTGGCGCTGACACCGTCCTCTCTATCTGACTTTGCTGCCCCCCCATTATCCACCACCATCGCTTGGCCTCCTCAATCGCCTACCGTTTCCTTGTTCTCCAATGTTGTGCTCGCCAAAGTGGCTTCCCCGTTCTCTACCGCCACCGCTCGGCCTCCCCGGTCACCTACAATCACCGCCATATCCAACTGATGGGAGGCCGACGATGTGGGTAGGTGCCAACGACGCACGAGGAATGGCGGATGGTGGTGACGGTGGAGGTGAAGGAGTCCGGGAGGTAGGGAGGAAAGGAGGAGGAGGGCAACGGTGAGAGGAGGCGGCGGTGGTAGTGTCTTTTACGAAGCGAGGGGATCGGGAGAGTAGCTAGGGCACGACACTTGGAGCACGTGTGCGGACGGACAAATCTGCCTCTAACGACCAAAAGCATTAAGGACCTTAGCGGAATTCCAAGAATAACGACAATGTTTATGTAAAAGAATTCAAACACAAAACCTCCCGTTGGTTCGGCCGGGGCCTCGATGTGATTTCCAAAAACATGGGTTTTTTAAAAAAAAAAAACGGCGACATGGGGGCTTTTAGGTCTCGTCGATTCCTTCCGCTCTAAAAAGAGTAATAATATAATAATAATCGTCTTCCATAACATCAGGCACCGGAATGATTCGCCCCATAGGAAATATCTTAGACCGATCCCATGCAAGTTTACCCATCAATCTTGTTTCATCAGCCAATCTAATAACATTACATGACACAATCTGAATGAACAAATACAAACACGGCGTGACACTTTTTTCACCATAGCCCTATCTGTTCCGTACTTCCATTGCCCTTTGGCAATCAACTGAAAGCGCTGCATTAATTCCAAGTTGCACAGCGTCGACGGGCTTCGCCTCACAGTCCGCAACCGATGGATCACTTGCCGGGGACGAAGTTGGTGGCGTACACCCAGGCGTTGTTGTTGACGGGGTCGGTGAGGTGGTCAGCCAGGTTCTCGAGGGGCCCCTTGCCGGTGACGATGGCCTGGACGAAGAAGCCGAACATGGAGAACATGGCGAGCCGGCCGTTCTTGATCTCCTTCACCTTGAGCTCCGCGAACGTCTCGGGGTCGTCGGCCAGGCCGAGGGGGTCGAAGCTGCCGCCGGGGTAAAGCGGGTCGACGACCTCGCCGAGTGGGCCGCCGGCAATACGGTACCCCTCGACGGCGCCCATGAGCAAGACCTGGCAGGCCCAGATGGCGAGGATGCTCTGCGCGTGGACGAGGCTGGGGTTGCCGAGATAGTCCAACCCGCCCTCGCTGAAGATCTGGGACCCTGCCTTGAACCAGATGGCCTCGCCGAACTTGACTCCGTTGCGGGCGAGGAGCTCTGGGAACACGCACCCGAGCGCGCCGAGCATGGCCCACCGGCAGTGGATCATCTCCAGCTCCCTGTTCTTGGCGAACGTCTCGGGATCGGCCGAGAGCCCCGCAGTGTCCCAGCCGTAGTCCCCGGGGAACTCGCCGGTGAGGTAGGACGGCGGCTCGCCGGACAGAGGGCCGAGGTACAGGACACGGTCGGGGCCGTACCACGAGCTGCCGGAGGCGGCGGGCTTGGACTTGGCGGCCATCTTGCGCATCGTGATGCGGCCCTCGCCGAACACATTGGAGGAGGCCATCTTGGCCGGCTTCCCAGCGAGAGCCGGGTAGGAGACTGCCAGGGTGGACGCTGCCATCGAAGAGAACTGGGGAGATTTGGTTACTCTTGTCTCGAGCTCGTGTTGAGGTATGTAGGCTGTGGTTGGAAGTGGGGAGCTCGAGTGGAGTTTAAATAGTGGCGGGAAAATGGCGAGGGCCTTACCCGCTACCAGATGGGCCTATCTCTTGCGATCCTCTGATTGGATAACTCGTTTCTGTCTTAGCATGCCACCTGTGTATGCTTTGCTGACATGTAAAGTGGAAGCCAAGAGGGGGGCACAACCAGTCGGGAGATGGCATGTGGACATCTCGATATGACGGGATAGATGAGAGGCAATCAGGCAAAGGCAATATTAGGATGTACGCATAATTTGGGTGCCAAATGGATTTCATTTGCTCAGTTCAGTGGGTCCTGTGATCCACATTTTTTTTTGTATATAAGATATTATAAAAACTAGAAGAAATAAAGCACCAAAAATACAAGACTTTCTAGAGGAAAAGACTCCATATTTTTAGCAGTCTCTGCCTGCTTAGTTCATGTGTCCATGTTGTCAATGTTTAGAAGTGATGGGTCAAAATAGGCTAGAGAATTGTTGGGCTCAGCCTCTACATGGGTACATCTATACTTGAGCCTAAGCTTGTTAGTGTGTAAGTGAGGCCAGGGTGACTAGGCTCATGAAGGGTCGAGCGGTCTTGGGTTGAGCTTTCTTTAAGGAGAAATTTTTATTTATGCCATTGAGAGTTGTCCAATTTTGCTTTGTGCCATCCTTAAACGCGAAATTTCCTGTATGCCATTGGATTGGCCGAACTTGCTTCTCCATGCCATTTTCCACCGGATGAGTTGGTTAGCCGGAGCACTGGTGCCGTTGACTACACGTTAAAATGCTGACTAGGGAGCCGGGCTTAGAGCCGGCCAAATGGGTGGCTCGGTCCGACACTAATCTGCTTAGGCACTATCCGTTTAGCCACGGCTCGGTGGCTGAGTAGCTAAATGGGTTGTATCGTGCCGCCCAGGGGTTCAACCGTTGACCCAAGCATATCACGTCGAGTTCACGGGCTATGTTGTGCCGGCCTAGGCACGATTAGACCGACATGCTAGGATAGGCCCGAGTAACCCATCTAGATAAAGGCCTCCGACGAGCGCCGCCACCTCTGCCACCCCCGTCGAACGCTACCACCACCTCATTCTCCTCCCCCTCCTTCGTCGCGCACCGCCGTCGCCACCTCCGTCGCTCGCCACAATCACCGCTGAAAGCATCTAGGCCCCTAAAAATGTGTTTTGATAATTAATGATATTATGCGAATATAGGACTAATATGTTTATTGAAGTGATTACAAGGCATAGTCCTAAATGACAAAGTCAAATCAAGGAGCTGCATGTCAAAGAATGTCAAGAAGATGGAGTTTGTCTCAAGGGCAAGGTACAAATAGACTAGGTTTAAGGACGCTTGGCGCCGGGTTCCGCCTCCTCCGCGCCGCGCGCCTCGGGTCGCCCAGCGCCGCCTGACGCCAGCTGCCGCCTCGCCTCGGCCGTCCGTCCGTCCGTCCGCGCCCACGCCGCCGGACCCCCTCTTCTCCCTCCTCCCGCGCGCGCTTGGCTTTCCTTCCTCCCTCTCCCTCCGCTGCCTCGCCTCGGCTATAAAAGCCGAGAGGCGCCCCCTCCTCCTTCCCTTCCTCCCTCCGCCCCTTCACCTCCTCGTCGGCGTTGCTTGAGCGCTCCGCGCCCGAGCCCGTCGCCCGACCTCCTTCTTCTTGGCCCGGCGCCTCCCCGCCGCCTCGTCGTTGCCCTCGCCTCGCCTCGGCCTCGCCTCGATCGCAAGCGCCTCTTCGTCTCCGGCTCGGCGCCCCGCCTCGCTCCCTTCCTTGCGCCCGCCGCCGCGCTCGCCTCCGCCCAGCGCTCCTCTCCTCCCTCTTCTCTCCTTCGCTCGCGCGCGAGACGCGAGGCTGACAGCGTTCGGCCAAGCAACGTCGCCGCTTTAACCAGCGCGCCCGCGACAGTGGGGCCAGCCGCCTGTCTTGTTGTGGGTGGGCCCCGGCATTGTCTTGTCTTGCGCCCGTGGCGTGGACTCGGTCCACGAGCACGATGCCGTGGACCGAAACACGCACGCCGACACGTGTCGACCCACAGGCTTTTCGATTTTGGATTTTACATTTAGTTGGAAAATCGATTAAAAACTTCAAAATTCATATCTTTTTGTATAACTCCAAAAATTGTGAAACCAATTTCTAAAATTTTCTAAAATCGAGATCTTTCTAATGGTACTGGTCTTGTTCATTTTGGAGTTCATTATTTATTGAGTTGGTATTTATTTGCTCTCTTTGCCGTTGTGTCTTTTAGGTACCTTCAAGATTAGGATTCGACGACCTGCAGGAGACCTCCCCTTCGACCAAGCTCAAGATTTCCAGGACCCCTCCGCCTTTAACCAAGGCGAGTCAATGCTTTGATCATTCCGAACCTACATTTTATGCAAACTATGTTTATTTAAAATAGCAAAGTTGCATGCTTTAATTTTGTAAACAATGATATGTTAAAGCTTAAGGTAGTTAAATACCCATTTGTTGATTAATTACTTATTAAGCCATCCTTTGATAATTGAACCCAGTATTCCTTGTCACCCTAGTAATTATGGTAATACTAGTATAGGTTGTACTTAAGCGACATGCTAGTCTTGCTTAAGTACCGGGACAATAAATGTCCCGATCATCATCCTTTAAACATGAAAAATGGTTTTGGGCGGTCATTGGATGTAGATGGTGGTGTGTTGCGTTAATTGGTTTTCCTCCCCAAAACCCTAAACAACTTGCTAGTACCACATCTGGACGGATGGAAAGAATGGTGGGTGCGGACGTAGCACGAGAATGATTGGTATGTGGTATGAACCGTCCAGATGAATTAAGGACTTAATCTTGTCATGACCTCCTGTGTAAAACAAGTACAACCGCAAGTCTGCAAAGTGCAACTTGGCCTAGTAAAACTATTGAACCCTGAATGTCATCCCACAACCGGTGTTTAGAAGTGTGCAAGCGGCGGGGCGTATCTTTGGCTTGAATGGGACACCGAGCACGGTGAAGTTGCCCGCTACGCTATTCTCGGGGCGGGGCCGCTTTGCTAGTCGTTGGGGTAAAACATCCCGCACAACTTATGGAATTGGCCATAGGGGTGAGATGACGGAAGGGGCAAGGTAGTTTGAAACGTTACTGTGACGATCGCTCAACTACATGACTAAGGAATCATGTGGAGAAACGAGTATGATTATCTCTTGTGGGTACAGTGTACAACCTCTGCGAGTCTAAAGCTGCTTAAAGCAGTAGCGCCTTGGTCAAAAGCGGACATGGGAACTTAACTTTGAGTTAGTTCTATTTCAAAAATCTTTGTGGGTGGAATGGAAATGTGTTGGGCTCATCCAAATTTTGTTTTGGATTTTCTGGGTAGCCTTATCCGGTGTTGATAATCGGTGGACGTAACCGTTATCAAAATTAAGCATAAGGTGGAGGTAACCTTCGCTGTTATTTAATATTGCACTTACTCTCTTTAATGAAAATGCAATCTGTTAAAAATGCTATGTCATAGGACTTTGTAATTATGATAATTGAAAATGTTGCTTTAGCAAATAAAAGAACCTGAGCCATCCTTGTTAAGCCTTGCATGTATACTATTGCATTACGTGTTGGCTCGCGAGCACGGTAGTTGTGTTCATTCTCGCTCTTTCCCCCAAACCCTCAGAAGCAGGAAATGATGGAGAGATTGACTACTACGAGGACCCAGATGTCTGAAGACCCCGGAGTTCTTGAAGCGTAGTTTAGTTCTTAGTTGTTCTAGTCTCGCCTCAGCTAGCCGACTCATTGGTACCTAGGTGCGCCCTATATTATCGAGTTTTGGGTAATATCGGATGTACCTGAGTTTCCCGATCCTTGCTGTGGAGGATGTGCCTCACCCCTTTTTACTTAGTTGTCGCTTCCGCTACTTTATGATGTAATTGTTTGGCCTGTTCGGCCCTTATTGTAAAACTTGACCCGGTCTTTGGAGTATGGTGAAAGACCGAATTTTAGGATAAATATTCATTACTATTAAGAGGGAGCTTGTCTAATAGCTTGAAAGCACTTCATTATGCCTTTGGATCAACTTAGGATCATGCATGCTCTCTTGGTCTGGTTTTAAAATCAAAATCATCTTTTGATCATGCGTGCTCGGAAGTTCGGCAAAGTTTATAATCGTGGAACTTCATTTGAAGGATCTTCGAAAAATTCGCGGAACGTATTTTTCAGAGAGTATCCTTTTTGGGGACTTAGTCATTTTTCGCAAGTGCGATAGTTCCGCCATGATACGAGCGGAAGTTCCGACTATCGGTTGCTCTGAAATTCTTGCGGAATATTTTTTCAGAGAGTACCCTTTTTGGGGACTTAGCCATTTTTCACAAGGTAGTTCCGTCATGAGATGAGCGGAGCTTCCGATTATCGGACGAACCGAACTTTAGTTGGCAGAAGTTCCGCACATAAATTCAACGTCTATAATCAGAGCATTTAATACCACTGTAATGACCATTGCAGTACACTCGATGCAAGGGCAAAAGTTCCGCACATTACATGGCGGAAGTTCCGATTTCCCTGAATTTTTCTGGATTCTTCGTGTAACGGTCATATTTTGTTGTGGGGGGTATAAATGCACCCCCACCAGCTCAAGGTTTTGTTGCTGAGCATTCATTCAATACATTTGAGCTTTGAGCACTCCCCTCACTCCTCATTTACTATCTTTGCATAAATTTGTGAGGTTGTGAGCAAACCCGAGAGCATTGCATTCTAGTTGATCCTTTGGCTCTTGGTTGCCGTCAAGCGAAGGTCAAGGTCTATTCTCTTGGTGCTTGTCGGTACCTAGACGGCTTGGTGGAGGTTACGCGGTGATCTCTTCAAGAAGTTTGTGAAGAGGCCCGACGCCGGTTGTGATTGGCCGGTGTTCACCAACTCCGGACAGGAGGAAGAACAACCAAATGATTACGAGGGAAGGCTTAATTTGTGGAGCCGGCTTGATCGAGTCAAGCTTCCTCAACGTGGACTAGTGAAGATCGACAAATCTTCGATACCACGGGAAAACCCCATTTGTCCCATTGCGGTTATTTCTTATCTTTACTTATTGCAATTAATTTTGTAGCATATATATTGTGATAGATAGTTTTGCTTAGTTCATCTTGCTAAATTGTTTAATTTGATCTAGATTTTTTAGAAACCTCCTATTCACCCCCCCTCTAGTCGGTTATCCTTGATCCTACAAGTTGTAATCAGAGCTTGGTCTCTCTAATTTTAGACTTATTTAAAGACCATGAGCCCAAGTATATGGAGAATTGTGAGTGAATGTTTCGTTATGGCACTTGATCTCACACACCCCACGGATCAAGACGAACGGAACTCTCACCTCAATGTTTAGGAGAGAAAGGATGGCTAGTGAGGGTATGTCAATAGGCAAGGCTCCTCTATTTGATGGATCAAATTATGCATATTGAAAAATTAGAATATCAATTTATTTAAAGACCATGAGCCCAAGTATATGGAGAATTGTGAGTGAAGGTTTCGTTATGGCACTTGATCCCACACACCCCACGGATCAAGACGAACGGAACTCTCACCTCAATGCTCAAGTGATGAATGCTCTTTTTGGAGTTTTAAACGCGGATGAGTTCAATCGAGTGAGCAACCTTGAAACCGCTCATGAGATATGGACTACGCTCTCCGAAATCCATAAGGGCACATCCACGGTTAAAGAAGCCAAATTGCATAGTCTTAGGATCAAATATGAGACATTTACAATGTTGCCTCAAGAAAACATCACCGAGATGTATTCTAAACTTAACAACATTGCAAATGAGCTCAAGGGTCTTGGTACTAATTTGCTTGACATTGATGTTGTGCGCAAGATGCTTAGGGCTCTTCCCGACAAGTACGAAATGTTGGTGACATTGTTTCTCAACTCTCCCGAGTTGCCGAGAATGACACCAACCAGGCTTTTGGGAAATCTCACCACAAATGAGCTTTACAAGAAAGACAAAGAAGAGCTCATGGAGTCAACTTCTTCAAGGAAGAAAGTTACCGCTTTTAAGGCAAAAGCGGAATCAAGTGATGAAGAAGATGGAGATGAAGATTTTGAAGAGGAATTTGCTCTCCTTGTGAGGAGAATGAAGAAGTTCATGAGGAGACGTCCTCATCGAAGCTTCAACTTTGATAAGATTGCAAATGGGCAATCATCAAATGAGAAGAAGCGATATAGCAATATTCGTTGCTATGAGTGTGATGAGAAAGGGCACATTGCCTCTCATTGCCCCAACAAGAAGGACGACAAGGGCAAGTCGTCAAAGAAAAAAGAATTCAATGGCAAGAAGAAGCTTTTCAAGAAGCTTCACAAGGATGGCAAGAATGAAGCCCATATCGGAGAATGGCACACCGACAAGGAGTATTCGGATTCCGACTTCGACACCGATGTTGAGGGGTCCTCCAAGAAGAGAGGACTTGTCGGTATCACCATCAAGGAGGCTCTATCGCTATTTTCCACTCCTACTTGCCTTATGGCAAAAGGAGAAAAGGTAAAATCTCTTGATGATGAAGAACCCTCCTGTGATGAGGTTATGAATATGCTTGAAGAATTAAATGAATATCTTGGAAAGGAAAAAGCTAAATTTAGAGTCTTAAAGAAAGAACACATGTCTTTAAAGGACTCTTGTGATGAACTAAAAGAAGCTCATGATTTGCTTATCTAAGATAAGTCTTGCACTAGCATTGGTATTACTTGTGATATTCAAGAAAGAATGCCTAGTGTAAATATTGCTAGAACTAGCATATCTACTTCTTACGAAGATTTGTTTGCTATGCCATGTAGCTCAAATGTTGATTCCAAAATTGAAAATGCTAAATCTTGTGATAAGCTATTTGTAGAGAATAATGAGCTAAAGTAGCAAGTTACCAAGCTAAGTAAGAGCTTGGAAAGATGTTTCAAGGGCAAAGCTACCCTTGATAAGTTTTGAGTGAGTAAAGATGCTCATTCAACAAGGAAGGACTTGGGTATGTGCCTAAGAAAGGTAAGAAATCGGTAAAAAAGCCCGTAAGGTTTGTTAAGCAAAATGGTAAGTATTGCCATAAATGCCGGGAAATAGGACATGTGCAACAAAATTGTTCTATTGGTAAGATTTCATCTGTTGGCTTGTTTGACTCATGCTATATGCTTAAAAAGGCCAAAGATGGAAAAGTAATTGCTAGATTTGTTGGCACTTCAATTTTAGGTGTTAAGAAGAATGCTATTTGGGTGCCCAAATCATTGATAACTAACCTCCAATGACCCAAACAAATATGGGTACCAAAAAGAACTTGATTCCTTTTGTAGGTGAACTACAAAACCGGTGGAAGGCATTGGGTGCTCGATAGTGGTTGCACTCAACACATGACCGGAGACCGGAAAATGTTCACTCATTTGAGAATAGGAGCGGAAATGAAAAGATCACGATTGGTGACAATAGCAAAGGAGAGGTGACTGGCTTAGGTAAAATTGCTATCTCAAATGACATTTCCATTTCAAATGTGTCTTTAGTAGAAACATTAAATTTTAATTTGCTATCCGTTGCTCAATTATGTGATCTTGGATTAACTTGCTCATTCTCTAAAAAGGAAGTTACTATTTTTAAGGAAAAAGAAAACGAAATGATTTTGTAAGGTTTTATATTTGGCAATCTTTATTTGGCTGATTTCTCCTCAAATGAATCTTGTTTGAAAACTTATTTGATTGCAAAAACTTCAATGGGTTGGCCATGGAATAGAAGACTGGGTCATGTGGGAATGATTCAACTCAAAAAGCTTTTCAAACATGACTTAGTGGTTGGCTTAAAGTATGTGAAGTTTGAGAAAAATGGACTTTTTAGCGCTTGCCAAGCCAGGAAGCAAGTTGCTAACTCTCATCCTTCCAAAAGTATCATGTCAACCTCTAGGCCATTGGAGCTCTTACATATGGATTTGTTCGGGCCAACAACCTATAAGAGCATTGAGGGCAATAGCTATTGTTTAGTCATTGTAGATGATTACTCTAGATATACATGTGTATTCTTCTTATATGACAAAGGTGAAGCCTCCAAGATTTTTAAAAGTTTTGCTAAAAGGGCTCAAAATGAATTTGATTTCAAAATAAAGAAAATCCGTAGTGATAACGGTTCCGAGTTCAAAAACACTAATATTGAAGATTATTGTGATGAACTTGGAATAAAGCATGAGCTTTCCACTACCTACACTCAAGTAAAATGGAGTTGTAGAGAGTAAAAATTGTACATTAATATAAATAGCTAGGACAATACTTGATGAGTATAATACTTCCGATCACTTTTGGGCGGAAGCCATCAATACCGCTTGTCATACCATAAACCGTCTTTATTTGCATAGGATTTTGAAAAAGACTTCCTATGAACTCTTTATTGGAAGAAAACCGAACATCTCTTACTTTAGAGTATTTGGTTGCAAATGTTATATCTTAAGAAAGGGTGTTCGACTTTCTAAATTTGGAAGTCGTTGTGATGTTGGTTTTCTACTTGGTTATTCTTCAAATAGCAAAGCATATCGTGTCTTTAACAAAACTAGTGGTATTGTTGAAGAAAGACACGATGTACAATTTGATGAGACTAACGGCTCTCAAGAAGAGCAAGAAGATTTTGATGATGTAGGTAATGGAGCTCTTATGGAAGCAATGAAGACCATGCAAATTCGAGACATTAAGCCTAAAGAAGATCAAAATGAACCATCATCTTCCACGCAAGTCAAACCGCCTACCTCTTCTGTGACAAATCAAGTTAATCACCATGAAGAAGATGTCAAGGAAGATGATCAATCATTGAATTTACCTCCAAGAATCCACAACACAATAGCTAAAGACCATCCAATAGACCAAATATTGGGTGACGTGAGTAAGGGTGTCCAAACTCGCTCTTGTATTGCTTCTTTTTGTAAACATTACTCTTTTGTTTTCTCTCTTGAACCAAAATGTATAGATGAAGCACTAGAAGATCCGGATTGGGTGAATGCTATGCATGAAGAGCTAAATAATTTCACCCGGAATGATGTTTGGGCAATGGTGGAAAGTCCCAAGGAGCATAATGTTATTGGCACAAAATGGGTCTTTCGAAATAAACAAGATGAAAATGGAGTTGTGATAAGAAATAAGACAAGGTTAGTTGCTCAAGGATATACTCAAGTCGAGGGTCTAGATTATGATGAAACATTTGCACCCGTACCAAGACTTGAGTCTATTCGTATTTTACTTGCTTTTGCATCATGCTTTGATATTAAATTATTCCAAATGGATGTTAAAAGTACTTTCTTAAATGGTAAAATATCTGAACTTATTTTTGTTGAACAACCTCTGGTATGAGCAAGCTCCTAGAGTATGGTATGAGCGCCTTTGAGATTTTCAACTCTCTAAGGGATTCAAAATCGGAAAGGTTGATACAACTTTGTTTACTAAAATTATTGATGGTGATTTCTTTGTTTGTCAAATTTATATTGATGATATAATTTTTGGTTCCACTAATCAAGATTTTTGTAAAGAATTTGGTGATATGATGTCTAGGGAGTTTGAGATGTCAATGATAGGAGAACTTAGTTTCTTCCTTGGACTTCAAATCAAACAACTCAAAGATGAGACCTTCATAAGTCAATCCAAGTATGTGAAGGATTTACTCAAAAGATTTGGCATGGATGACGCAAAGCCCATCAAGACTCATATGGCAACAAATGGTCATCTTGATCTAAATGAAGGAGGTAAAACTATTTATTTAAAGCTTTATAGGTCTATGATTGGTAGTTTGCTTTATCTTACCGCATCTAGACCCGATATTATGTTTAGCGTTTGCATGTGTGCACGTTTTCAATCGGCACCAAAAGAATGTCATTTAGTGGCTGTTAAAAGAATATTAAGATATTTAAAGCATTCCACAAGCATTGGCCTTTGGTATCCAAAAGGTGCTAAATTTGATTTGATTGGATATTCGGATTCGGACTATGCGGGTTGTAAAGTGGATAGAAAGAGAACCTGAGGGAGTTGTCAATTCTTAGGTAGATCCTTAGTGTCATGGTCTTCCAGGAAATAAAACTCTGTTGCCCTATCCACCGCCGAAGCCGAATATGTATCCGCAGGTAGTTGTTGCGCACAATTGCTTTGGATGAGGCAAACATTGATGAATTATGGAATAACTTTTGATAAAATATCTCTTTTGTGTGATAATGATAGTCCAGTAAAAATAACCAACAACCCTGTCCAGCATTCAAGAACCAAGCATATAGATATCCGCCATCATTTCCTAAGAGATCATGTGTGCAAAGGAGATATTGAAATTAGCCACATATGCACCGAAAATCAATTAGCGGATATTTTCACCAAACCTTTAGATGAAGGCCGTTTTTGCTTCTTGAGGAATGAGTTAAATGTTATTGACTATTCAAATGTCGCTTGAACTCTTGTACATGCACTTTGGGACTAAGTTGCATTTTTGCCATTTTTTAAGGTGTCATTTCTCAAATTTTTGCACCAAATGCGATATGTTCGTAAAAATTATTTTCTTAGATAGACATTAGTCTTCTTATTGCATAATAATCCTGAATGATACTTGGTTGAGTGCAAAACTAAGGATTATTTGCAAAATTATTAAATTCAGCTCTCTCTACATGAAGTGTCAGGATAATCGAACTCTACCGCCTTCGGTCCGAACTTCGATTCGGAACTTCATTCTTGAATGCGAAACTTCCATTTTTCGGCAGTTGGGAGGCATTAACTTCCCTACGGTTCCTCCGTTTCTCAGTCTCTCTCCTGCCGCCGATGTTCTTCTCCCGCGCTCTCTTCTTCTCTCCCGAAGATCCACCGAAAAACTTGATTTTTCTTCGGCTTTTCTTCAATCCCGTCCAATCTTTTGCATCTCCAGGGTTCATTCACTACTCTGCTCAAGGTAAAATCTTTCCCCCTTTCTTCTTCTCATGAACCCTAGATTTGAATTTTTGAAATGCAAATGTAGATGAATTCTGTGGAAATTTCTTAGGCAAATAGGTTTATTCGGTGTTATATGATGTATATGCATCGATTTCATGGACTCAATCCATCAAAAATACTGAAAATCCACAAATCTAGTTGCCCTAGAATCGGCCTAGGATAATCGGAACTTCCGTTGTTGAAAATGCGGACTTCCGCTAGCGGTTGTTCCGGCGTTCAAAATTGCGGAACTTCCTATTGTCCTGACAAAAATAGAACTTTCATCTCTTTCATTTGAATCTATCTTTGACACTTCATTCATTTCTTTTGAAGATGCCTAAGACACGAGAAACTATCAAGAACCCTATACGGATGCTGGCCAATCATCTTCAAAAACTCCTCCCTTAGAACAGGAAGAATAAATGAAGGCTATTGAGGACTAAAGGGAAACTTCTGAGAACTCAGATATAGAGGCGAGTGCATCGGATGAGGGCTCTCAACCAGAATCCGATGATGAATTGGGAGAGCCTGAGGAACCACAGATTGATCTTAAATCACTGACAGCCGATGATTATACTCTTCTTCGGCATAAAAATCAGTATTCGCTACCTCGCAACTGTGATGATCCTCGCGTTCACACCAACTTTCAGAGGCAAGTGTATGAACTCTTATGTGGACCCAACAAGCCGTTTGCCGATCATAAGTGTATAAATTGATCATATCTTAATAGGCTGGGCTGGACAAGTATGAGGGCACATATAGACTCTTTCAGCGAGCTGGGATCTATAACTTTGTGGCACTCAAATGCAATTATAATGACGAAATCATTCGTCAATTTTATGCCACAGTGCATATTTCTTCAGATTTCTCTGAGCTTACCTGGATGACTGGGACAGTCAAATACTCCTGCACAAAACATGCTTTTGAGAATGCCTTGGATATAGAGTCAAGTAGGTTTGAGCAGATTTATGATAGACATGTTCTTCCTCTTCATGCTTGGACTGAATTTTATGACACCACTCAAAGATTTGTCCCTGGTAAGATAACTGGTCTTCTCCCTATTCCCAGCTTGGTAAATCGGATAATTAACCATACTATGTTACCAAAAAGCGGAATTATGATGCAATAAGGGGTCATGTATGGAACATTATGGACTGCATCATGCATGGGAGAAAATTTGATGTAGTTGATGTTATTATGAGGGAGATTGCAGACTCCAAGAATGATCGGGTCAAGAGGATAAATTTTGCTCCAAATATTATGGCCCTGATTATTCGTCAAACTGATTATAATGGAGCTACGCCTTCACCCCACAAGTTCTATAAGCCTAGAGAGGGTCCTCCTATTCCTGCCAACCTTTGGCACCCTCCAGCAGAAGACCCAGAAGCCGCTCCTGCTGCTGCCCCTGCTGCTGCCCCTCCACAAGGCCAGGCCTCACTTGATCAAATTTATGCTACTATCTTGGAGATGAAAGCATCTCAGGAGCTTTTCAAGCAGCAACCAACACTCGGTGGGATGCATTTGAGGCTGCTACTACCTCCAGGTTGGTTGCCCCCTCAACCAGCTTTGCAGAGCAGTTTCCTCCTACAGTCCGTTTTGCATGTCGACGCCTCCGCTCTCATTCTAGTTATCCTCCACAAGACCCTCCTGCAGAGTGAAGCTCTTTTTGGTCACTTGATGACAAAGGGGGAGAGGAGTGAGTCAGTGCGAGAGCTTAAGGGGAACTTATCTATTATGTAATAGAACTGTCGTTTTAATTATGGTTTGTAATGACTTTGTAATAACTTTGATAATATTTTGCCTGTGATGATATCTCATGTTATTTGGATATTTTTGTTGTACTTGGATCTGAGTTTATGGTTATGATGTTGAATGCTTATGATATATTTTTTCATTATCTCCAAACATTGTCATTCGATATTGTCATTTTCAAGGATCAACTATCAATAGAAACTCCGCCAAAATTTTCTGAAAATCGAAACATGTGCTTTGCATTATCTTCTACTCAATATGCACATGTTAAGGGGAGCTTTCTGTTTCAAACAAAATATCTCTCACATCATTATTGTGTTGTCATCAATTACCAAAAAGGGGAGATTGAAAGCACCTAGGCCCCTAAAATGTGTTTTGGTAATTAATGACATTATGTGAATATGGGAATAATATGTTTGTTGAAGTGATTGCAAGGCATAGACCTAAATGACAAAGTCAAATCAAGGAGCTGCATGTCAAAGAATGTCAAGAAGATGGAGTTTGTCTCAAGGGCAAGGTACAAATAGACTAGGACCCTTTTGAATTTTACCGATCTTTGGAGTATGGTGGAAGACCGGATTTTAGGATAAATACCGTACTATTAAGGGGGAGCTTGTCTAGTTGCTTGAAAGCACTTCATTATGCCTTTGGATCAACTTAGGATCATGCATGCTCTCTTGGTCTGGTTTTAAAATCAAAATCATCTTTTCAGTACGTAATCGGAAGTTCCGGCGTTATAACTGCGGAACTTCCGCTGGGCGGATCTTCCAAAATATTCACGGAACGTATTTTCCAGAGAGTACCCTTTTTGGGGACTTAGCCATTTTTCGCAAGTGCGGTAGTTCCGCCATGATACGAGCGAAAGTTTCGATTATCGGTTGCTCTGAAATTCTTGCGGAATGTTTTTTCCAGAGAGTACCTTTTTTGGGGACTTAGCCATTTTTCGCAAGTGCGGTAGTTCCGCCATGAGATGAGCGGAGCTTCCGATTATTGGACGAACAGAACTTTAGTTGACGGAAGTTCCGCACATAAATCCAACGGCTATAATCAGAGTATTTAATGCCACTATAATGACCGTTGCAGTACACTCGATGCAAGGGCGGAAGTTCCGATTTCCCTGAATTTTTCTGGATTCTTCGTGTAACGGTCATATTTGGTTGTGGGGGGTATAAATGCACCCCCACCAGCTCAAGGTTTTATTGCTGAGCATTCATTCAATACATTTGAGCTTTGAGCACTCTCTTCACTCCTCATTTACTCTATTTGCACAAATTTGTGAGGTTGTGAGCAAAACCGAGAGCATTACATTCTAGTTGATCCTTTGGCTCTTGGTTGCCGTCAAACGAATGTCAAGGTCTATTCTCTTGGTGCTTGTCGGCACCTAGACGGCTTGGCGGAGGTTGCGCGGTGATCTCTTCAAAAAGTTTGTGAAGAGTCCCGACGCCGGTTGTGATTGGTCGGTGTTCACCAACTCCGGAGAGGAGAAAGAACAACCAAATGATTACGAGGGAAGGCTTAATTTGTGGAGCCGGCTTGATCGAGTCAAGCTTCCTCAACGTGGACTAGTGAAGATCGACAAATCTTCGATACCACGGGAAAAACCTCTTTGTCCCATTGCGGTTATTTCTTATCTTTACTTATTATAATTAATTTTGTAGCATATATCTTGTGATAGATAGCTTTGCTTAGTTCATCTTGCAAAATTGTTTAATTTGATCTAGATTTTTTAGAAACCTCCTATTCACCCCCTCTAGTCGGTTATCCTTGATCCAACAACCGCGCGCCATCTTCACTATGTGTTGCTGCTACCTCCGTCGCAGGAACCGCCACCTCCGCCGCGCCCATCGCCTCGCGCCCGCCATGCCAAGCGTAGTATTGTGCATGTCGTGCTCAGATGGCCTGTTGGGCCAAGGTCGTGACCCAATCATGGTGCTTCGGGTAGTGCCAGCCCAACCCATCTAGCCGTCAGGCTGGGCTGTGTCTAGGTCGAACCAACATTACCGTGACTCGGGCTAGCCTGGCAGGCATGACTCATTTAGCCACCTATAGCCAGGCTTGTCGAATGACAAAAATACCCTATCAACCTCATGCCTTGTCCCTACTCTCCATCTCTCTCTTCCTCCGTAATATACCAAAATCCCTATTTGGAAACAGTCGCCACCGCTAGGGTTTGGGAGAAGCGATGCCGGCCACTAGTAGGCTGTCAGCTGTCAGCTGTCGTCGCCGCCTTGAGTGTCGCTGCTAGGAGGATTGATGAGGGCGGGTAAAGACCCTAGAGGATGCGGCGGCCAAGGTGGCACAGATGGCGTTGCACAGTGTTTGCTTGGAGAGATGGGTCGGCACGCATGGCGACAATGGCGTACCTCTTGGGGATGAAGGTGACAAACAGGCGACCCAATAGGATCGCAAGGGGAAAGGGAATAGGATGATGAAACCAATTTGACAAGACAAACCAAATTGGGGAAGAAATTAGGGGATTTTGCTGCGGTGAGGGACGAAGGGTGGTAGCAGCTCACTGGTGACCAGAACAACAACGAGGGCGCGATGAAGAAGCTGGCTTCAGGCTAGACGGGCGGGGACGTGAGTTGTTGCACTATTTTTGTTTGAATTTTTTTCAAAATTAACCATTTATTAAGAAAAATTACATAAATAAATCACATTTTAATATTTTTCACAAAATAATTGGGCTACTACGTGACTGCGTTCAATCACTCTGTGGCCTAGCGATTAGCTGATGTGGGAGGCCTAGTCGCGCGATGAAAAAGCGACTGAGGCTCGTGTTGGGCACAGTTACTAGGCTAGAACGCGACTAAGGACAGTCACAGATCAGGCCAGTGACTGAGCCCAATCGCGTTCTCACCCAGCAACAGTAGGTTAATTTTGTTTTAAGAAATAATTCAAATAAACTTATCTTTAATTTTATAAAATTAAATAGTTGGAAGAGTTGCTTGTGAATAATTGCTAGTGGTAAAAAAGCGAAAGTTTGCTTACTGCAATTATTTGTAAATAAATCATATTTTTATCATTTTCTGTGGATGTTCAGCCTTTTAAGTTTTTACACAAATAACCCTAAATTTGGCAAAATATTTTTTAAGCTTCGGTTTGAGCGAGGAGAGAATAGAGCAACGAAGATGAGATTGCAAGCTCGGCATAACACTTGACCATGAATGTCTGAATTACATGACACGTAGAGTCTTATTAGGTGCATATGTTTGCTTGGCTATTCCTTAGTACAAATGACTACATACATGAACCTTCGATTCGAACTACAACTACAATACGAACACGCTTTTTGGAAAGAAAAATACTTGATATGAAAATCAAGTAAGTCTTGTTGACATACACCCTACTCCCTCTTGTGGGCGTGGGCCTTCGCGCAGACCTTGCAGTACTCAACCCAAAGGTCTTTTTCAGGCATGTCCTTGTCCAGAATAATATTCAGTGCAACAAGGGTATCATGGATCATCGGTGTCTTTCCCTTATCTTCCCCACTCCCAGTTGAGTAAGGTTTCCAACGGGTAAAGGCCTCGGGTGCAACTATTTAGTTCAGTATGTATTCCTGCTGAATGAATGCCTTATTGCCTTATTGTACTTCTCCAGACTTTCGATCATCTAGAAAAAGTAGCAATGCGCCGACAACCGCCAGGCACAGATAAAGTTAGCAATATTTAAAATACAGCATGCAATGTGAAATATCAAAGTATGGCATTCACTTACGAGGCAATCCCCGCTCATGTAGAAAGTCGTGCGGTGGTACTAAGATGTGTAGATTGAATTATCTATGTTGAGTTACCACAGTCGCACTGTGGGCGTGGAAACTCTAGTTGTACAAGAGCATCCTTAGTAGAACTATCAAGGTACGTATGTGCCTTCTTGGCAGCCTATTTCTGCTTCCATAGCATCTCCCCATAGTCCGACATCCCCAAACTAGGTTGAGTGACCTCCCGTACCTCTCTTCTCCCTCCCCTCTTCCTGTTTTCCAAACTAGCTCAGATGTGGTCTTGTCTGTAGTGGTGGAATATGCCTTTGTTTTATAGGCGGTTAGGATGTAGTGTCGAGGGAGTAAATTTTGGTGAATGAAAGTCCCTCGTGTCTGTTGTAAGGAATCTTTGGGTACAGAATAGCTCAGCGAGTTGTCAATTCATGTGGAAAAGCTGGAACCAGGGTCTGGTCATTTCGGCATGAAAAGCAGATGGCAGAGTGTTGCCACTTCTTCTCTGCTGCCTCTGGCACTCTCCTCTCCGCCCCTCCTCTTCTCTGCCGTTGGTGCTCTCCTCCCTTCCCCTCCTTCTGCCTCGCGAGTGGATTCAGGTAGGAGAATTGGAATCAAGCAATATTGGCCCTCAGTCGTGATAGTGTGGCACCACTGGCGTCAGGCGCTTGCCAGTCGCATGATGGAGGCGCAACTGGTGGCAGACGCCTTCCAGTAGCGCGGAGGAGGCGCGACTGGACGACGTAACTCAACATCGTCCGCTTGACACACGACTGAGTGTCGACAGGCCTCAATCGCGCGATTTGGTCCAGAACTCTAGTCACCTGGTGGATGAGAGACTGATGGTTATTTCTGTTAAAAAAAATGATTAAAATATAGTTTATTTTTTTATTTAGAAAAAATCGTTTTTGCTCCTGGCTATATGGGAGGCAACATTGTCATTCCAACTGAGCTCTACACCGTTTACTTGCTCATTTGGTGGAAAATGGCATGGAGAAGCAAGTTCGGTCAACCCAGTGGCATACACAAAATTTCACGTTTACGGATGACACACAGCAAAATTGGGCAACTCTGAGTGGCATACACAAAATTTTCTCTGCTTTAAATTGTGGGTGAGCTGGCTAGACCAGATCGGGCTAGAGCTGAGCCAAAATGTGCCTTCCAAAAACAAGGTGATAAAAATAGTTGAAGTAGCATAAACTGATTTAAACGGTACAAGAGACTAGAAATTTCTCACGGAGAAGTTTCTTTAGGAATAATGTATCCCCTGAATAATTGCAGGGGTATGTCGACCCTGATGCAATCATGCAAAGTCATCAACTTGAGTTGAGTCCCAGCAAATTGTATCGACAAATAGAGTTCATAAAACGACCCGGAATTTTAGTAACTTCTCAAATAACGATTACACGGCAACCCATCATAAACCAATTGGTTAACTGCAGTAATAATTGGAATATACCCACTACAATATACTCACAGGGAGCGAGATGGACAAGAGGGGGTTAGGAAGATGAAATGAGAAGGAACGCAGTGAGGAGTAGAGGAAGAAGCCGAAAACAACACTGAATGCAAAACACCGCAAGAAACCAAAGTGGCAATAGTACTAGGAATCCTCCCCCGACACAATCCCATCCAACAATTCCCTTCCCCAAGATCGCAAGAACAAAAGGGTGACTTGGGCACCAATCACCGTCGAGACAAGAGGGGGAAGAAGAGGATCATACCCGGGGGAGTTGAGCGGTGAAGCTGACCAAGGCAGGCGGTCCAGCAAGAAGCCCGTGAGGACACAGGCACAAGCACAAGACCACAGCCGAATCGTCGCCAGCGATGAGCATGGGGCCGAGGCCAAATCATCAGAAACAGCAAGGTGCACCCCACATTCCAAACCACAGGCAGTAAATGTGGTTTAGGACTAAATTATCATGAGAGTAGATAAATTAATACTTTGACAACATACATAATTAGTTTGCATGCTAAGCCAAGTCTTTAGCATCAATCAGTAGAAAATCATACACTCAACCAAATGGCGTAGCAAGGAGTTGTTTCTGAGTCGTATGTGTATGCATGTACCTGTCCGTGTTGAATCCGTTTGCGAGTAGGATACTTGTGATGGCTAAATAAAAGGCCAAGGCGAAGGCGTTAGCACATGTAAAAAGAAGAAGAGATCAGACTTGATAGATGAGTTGAGAAAATAATAAATAAATAAAAACTGCCGTGCGTAGCACCAAAAGTCCTGTCGTTTCTTGTTTTCAATTGTTCATGTTCTCAGCTTGTCTCGGCAGTTTTAAAATCTCCAGCAGGAACACGTGAAGACAAAGGCGCAGGGGGTGCTGTTTTACGTGCTTGACGTGGAGTCGTGAAGACAACCGAGCGAGTCTTTGCTTCAAGCGAGAAGAGCAGGGGCGCTTCTTGGTGGCTGGAGCGGGTCACGTCGGTCGGGAGGACAGGATCTGCAGCAGGTCACGTTGGGGACAGTACCAGCGGATCCCGCGACCAAAGTTGGGTGCATCGCAAGACCGAGCGGATCATCGCAAGGATCGAGCGAGCCGAACGTTTCTCTGGAGTGTTTTTTTTTTTCCGTTGGACGAAGCAGAAGACAGTGCAAAGCTCTTTTAAAAATTTCAATAATTGGTATCAAAATATGCTGATCTTGTTGGCACCTAAAGGTTACAGGTGAGAAGGTGAAGATCCAAAATGGGCCAATCTCCCTACTATATCCTCTCCTAACGATCAACAATTACCTGATGTGGGCAATAAAGATAAAAACAAACATGCGCGTTCAGGGAGTTTGGGGTGCAATCGATCCAAAGAAGAAGGACAAGGAGGTGGATGACAAGGTGAACCAGACGACTTTGGCCATATCTATCAGGCGGTGCCAGACTCGATGATACATCAGCTCATTGGGAAAGAGACGGTACGTGAAGTATGGGTGACGCTTCAGAAGATGTACGAGGGAGTTGACCGCGTGAAGGAGGTACGACTCCATAATTTGCGCAACGAGTTTGAGAATCTCCAGATGGGAGAAACCTAGTCGGTGGATGAGTTCACCGGCAAGCTAACTTCACTGCACAATCATATTATCTCTCTCGGCGATAAGATAGAAGAATCTGTGGCAGTGAAGAAATACCTGCACGTGTTACCAAAAAAGTTCATACTTGTTGTCACCATGTTCATGTACTCCTCCGATCTAGAGAAAAAGAAGATCGAGTAGATCACCGGTTCCCACAAGGCACATGAGGAGCTTCCGAAGGGGTAGCAGACCCGTAACGAGTAGACGTTGCTGTTAAAGTGAGATGCAAGAAGCGGTGGTAGGCAGTTTCATAAGGAATCATCGGAGGAGTACGATTGTGGCTCATCAAGTAGTCGCGAGCGTCGGCGCGGGCGTGGGCGAGGCGGTCAGAGTGGCTGAGGTGACAGAGGTGGATGTGGAGACAAGTCTGGGCAAGGTGGTGGTGACAGAAACCATGATAAGTCACATCTCAAGTGTTTTGAATGTGATAAATTCGATCACTATACGTCGGAGTGCCGTACCCAAATAAAGTGCTTCAACTGTGACAGGTACAGACATTACACTTTAGATTGCCGAAGCAAGAAGAAGAACGAGGAGATAAACCTCACCCGAGCCTATGAAGACGACGACGAGCCGACCCTGCTTCTCTCCTTGTGTATCAAAGAGGCGTCGATCATTGTGATGTTGAACGAGGAGAACGTAGTTCCTAAACTACACACAGAGGGGCAACCACGATCATACTGGTCTGTGGTACTTAGACAATTGAGCAAGCAATCACATGACGGGAGATCGCTCATGTTTCATGAGCTCAATAAAAAGATTTGGAGGAAAATCAAGTTTGGCGATGGCTCCATAGTGCATGTAAGAGGCAAAGGTACAATGATGCTGCAATGCAAGAATGGCGATCAGAAGATGTTGCTTGAAATATACTTTATACCGAGTCTGTGCATTAACATACCCAGTCTCAGACAGTTGGCTGAAGAAGGGTGCATGGTGGAGCTGCAGGATGGGGTCTTGCGTGTCTATGATAAAAATAAAGATCTGTTGATTAAGGTGAAAACATCCCCGAACTAGTTATACAAAGTTTTTCTGAAAACTGGTAAGACGGTTTGTCTGAAGCACAACGTGGAGGAGCTAGAGTGGAACTGGGGTATCAAACTAGGTATGGAACTATCCAAACGAAGTTAGTTCTCTTTTTTCGTGTTAGGCGAAGATGCGACGCTGTGGTACTCGATTCTTGGGGTCCCACAGACGAGATGTCACCGTCCTACCCGGTTGGTTACGATCCGGATCGTTGGGCGGCTGCGAGGAGGCTCTGGCTCCCAGGCGCATGTAGTTGATGCAAGCACTTCAGAGGGAGGTGGAACCCACACGCTTGCAGCGGGCGCAGGAGGTGCGCACGTTGCTCGGCTCTCAAGCGCGTGACGGCGAACCAAGTGGTCAAGCGGTGGCCCGCCGCATCTGAGCGTGTGTATAGCGGCTTGGCAAGGCAAGGCACCCACGCACTGGGCGCACATGCAACAGATGCAGGAGGCAGCCAGTTCAATTGTTTTTGTGTGAAGAGACCTTCCTATCATGGGCCAATAGATGAAGGATGTACCGCATGTGTGGCTCTCATTAGAGGCAGCGGCTTTGGAGTTTTAGCCGTATCGCAGAATATAGGGGACTTCGACACACGACACAAACATGGGGAGTCCTGAGACAAGGAGAAGGGGAAGGCTCCTGCGACTGAGCCTGGCCGCCATAGCATATCCGGTCGCCGGGCGCACTCTATATCGATGACGTGAGTTATGTAGAATTTTCATCATTGTTACATTTTTTTATTGTACGGTGCACTTACATTATGGAATCGCATGACATAGATGACTTCGACATGCGACACCGACGTGGGGAGTCCCATGACAAGGGGAAGGGGAAGGCTCCTTCGACTGAGACCATCCAACGTCGTAGCATATCCGGTCGCCCGACACACTTCGTATTGAAGACGTGAGTTATATACAATTTACATCCTTGTTACATTTGTTATTGCACGATCAACCTACATCATGGAATAGCAGGACATGGACGGACATAGACGACTTCAACACTCGCCGCTACCATGGGCAGCCCCGACACAAGGGGCAGTGGCTATGGCGCCGCGGAGACTAGACGCATACAACATTGCATAGATGATAGATCCAACTAACCTGATGAATAACTTTGTTAATTTATCAGTTTGATATGGATGATATTCTTTAACACGGTATTGTACCACAGGCTAGATAGGCTTCTACATGAACCAACTGGGGGATATGTGTGGTATGCAAATCATATAGCAACATATCGTATCCTTCGAAACACACACGAGTCGGAGGCTACAGTACATTGTTATATGATCTGTATGTCACGTATTTTCCTTAGTTGGTTTGCGTATAAACTTATCTAGCCTATGATACAATACAATATTAATATTTGATCGGAGTACATGTGATAATACCCCCTCCCCCTTCATGCCGATTGCAATAACCCCGCACGTGTATCATGTAATGCTTGTAACGCTTGAAATATCGTCAATTTTATGTATAAAAATTTACATTGCAACTCCATTGGAAATATCGACACTCCTTGTTCTCTGTTTTCGTGTGTCAGTTAGTTAAGTAGTGGTCGAATTTATGTTACCGTAATAAATTTGATGGTACATAATGACTCGTAGTTAATTCGTTATCACAATCAAGCCTACTATGTAAGGAGCCTTCAAAACAAAATTCATAATTTTTGAAGCTCATTTTCTATATTTAGAAATTCTTACAAACAATATATTTAAATAAAATTTTGAGAAAAATTCAGAACGAATAAAATTATTAAAAAATTTACACAAGCAAGTACACGGTGTCAGAAGACTCTACAAAAAAATTATAATTTTTGAACTCATATGCTATATTTAAAAATACCTACCAACACACTACTATGGAGTTGAGAGAAAAAGTGACGACCGTCCGGCCACCGTGCGGCAGCCGCCACCGTGTCCTCCAACGTGTGGCAGGCTCCATCGCACGTCGCGCGGCCACCGTGCGGTTTCTCCTCCACCGCACGGCCACCGTACGGCACCCTCTATGTGTCGTCATGTGGAGTTCGTTCGCATAATTACCGTATGGCACAGTGCTATTTTTACAAAAATGAAAAAACAGACAAACAAACAGCGACGACTATATTTGCACATACCCAGCGGAAAACAGCTAATACAGCTACTGGCTCCACGAGGAGTATTGGGTGCGGTCTGTGGTGGTCTCGTGGCCAACAGGCCGAGCAGCCGAGTGGGCTGTGATGTACCCAAGTCCAGCCCAAGAACTCGGCAAATAAAAGACTTATGATATATTAAGCTCTGAGAATTTAACTAAGGCATGCTTAGCTTAAGTACTACTGCATTGACACATTGTATTTTGACGGTAGGATTACCAATCTGTCACCTAAAATATCACAAGCTAGAATTTCAATTGAATTAAGTCAAAATATACCTGTCGGACTACAAAACGTGGCCGGAACCAAAACGTGGCGGCGCACCACTTGTCCACTATTTTTGTCCAGCACTGGAGATGCTGGGCGCACCACCACGGAGGCACCTACACGTCATCAAGTATATGACATATAAGAAGATCAAATTAAGCGTACTTAATCTCAGAAAAAATCAGTATTAATGTTCTATATTTACCTGTATGTATTCTTCCCGGGTCAACCTCATGTTTCTTGCTTGAGTTTTGTTGATCTTCGAACCAAGGTAGGTAGCGTTGTATGTTACGATGGCCTGGACGCGTGCCTCGTAATGCATGTCCTTCACGAGTTTATAACAGGCTTTGTGAGCCACACTAGCCGCCTTAGCCTCATATCCCTCCTGGCATCTGAAGAAATCCTGCATATAGACGCGATGTATCCAGTCATTATTTCAAGAATGTCCAATGAATGCGATGTATTGAGCAATGTAGTGCGAGGAAGACTTACCTGGCTCGGCCGTCACCGCGCCGCCTTGTTGGCGAATACCACGCCATCCGTCCGTAAATCGGGAAAGCGACGTAGTGGTCCCACGTGTAGGCGGCTCACGCCTCCGCCAAACGCAACCAGGCCAGGGAAGTGTAGCCTGCACAAAAGACCCAGGATGCCATTGACATGGCGTTTGTGATCACTAACAGTTATCAACCAAAATCAATTTCGGTTAGACTGTGCTACAGTTTCAGGTATAGCAAAACTGAAATTTGGATAGGTTGCAAAATAAAGCTTTGCTGATTTTTACAATGAACAAATTAAGGATTTTACTTAGGTTACTTGTTAAGGAGCAAAACTTAAAGCCTAACTTATTATTTAGCATTAGTTACTAGCAGTCATCAAAATTGGAGGCTTACTTGGAATAGCAGATGTCAGATTTTGAAATCTGAAAATCTGGACAGATTTAAGGATGAAAATTTGATGCTCCATTAGACTATAACAAATTGACATCTTTGGATTGAGCTACACTAGACAAGTAAAACTAAAAGTTTATCTTGTCACTTAACACCCATTAACACTACTCATCCCAATTTGGTTGAAATGGAACTACGGTTTGATTAAAAATCAAAGCGATGCCGACTCATCAAAAATAAATTTGCTGCTATGTTCGGCTATGAAAAATTGATATGGTGGGATCAATTAACAGTTAAAGGAGTATACTTTAAAACCTAGCTCTTCATTAATATTAGCTAACACTAGTTACGGATCCGGTTCAAGCAAATGCGATTTTGATATTACAAATCTGAAATCTGAACATACACCAAATGCAATATCTTTGAGCTAAAAGTTCACAAGTAAAGTACTATACTTTAGCTTAGAGTATTCCTAATTAGATTAGGAAGTTAACTCATCATTCGCAAACAGAAATTAACAAGAAATAAGGAGGTTCTTTGTGTCTTGCTAGTCCAACCGAAATGGACGAGGAAGCGATCGGTCTTTGAAAGCAGACATGAATTCAAAGTTTGCTAAGATGTGATGAACAAAATGATATGCGAGAGCTAAATTGTAGTTACACAATAAAACTACAGGTTTATAATTCCTTAATCTTAAATCAATACTAATTATCAAAATGAGGCTTCAATGCATCTGCGGTTTGATTTTGAAAGCGAGTTTAGGATGATTTATAAAAGAATTGTTTACTAATCTTTACATACACAAGTAATTACTTTGCTTAAACTAGAGTAATCTAAACTAATACTGATGACCTAACTTGTCCTTAGGGTACTCAAGATGACAGAATCAAGGTGCCTTACCAACCTGGATTAGAAAAGATGAGGTCGGATATCGTCCAACACAATCGGGATCCAAAGTTCTCTTCTCAATGTCACCAAGGCAGAAATCACCAGCGATGCACTCTTGTCTTGGTTCAACTGAAAATCACCAGCGATGCGCGTGGGGCGGGCGCGCGGGCGCGCGGGGGGGCGAGGCGGCGGGCGCGGGCCGGCGGGGCGCGATGGGGCGAGGCGCGCGGTGAAAGATCTAGACCCGCCATTATGAGTTAATGGATTGTTTTGGTGATTAATGACAAATCCAAATATGAGACTAACTCTTTTATCAAGTATTATCCTTGTGTAGTCTCATTTGGATATAAAGGTGAAACACAACGAGGTATGCAATCGACATCTAAATTTATATAATATTGCATTTCTCGGATCCAAAATATAGGATTGAACTCAACCTTAAGTTAAACTTGAATATGTGCATATGACCTCATTACACATTTGTGTATGCACACATTTAGGGGGAGTTTTATCCTATACTTTGTGGTTTCATTAGTATTGATCCATATTCCATTTTCCACATATATTGGGATCTTTACGTTGAAACAAAACCTTTGAGTATACAACACTTGTGTAGTTCGCATATACTCATGTTAGAGTATGTATAACTTGTGTAGTTTATATATACTCAATTGTTCTCTCATTTATCATCATTAAATTTATGAGAATTTGAGTGGTTATCATCAATTACCAAAGAGGAAAGATTGAGGTATCTTGTCCCACCATTATGAGTTAATGGTATGATGCGGTAATTAGTGATGATCACATTGTGGAACTAACATTTTCCATGAGTTGGATATATAGGTTACGTTCGGGATGATGAAGACTTGGGATGATCATGAGTTGATCATCAAGTCAAAACTTAGTGTAAATGATGCATCATGAGTTGATGCTTATCAAGAAGAGATGATCATGAGTTGATCATCAAGACAAGAAAGACCTATCATGTGTTGATGGAGGTCAAGTGAAGGATTGCATCATGTGTTGATGCATGTGAAGACTCGGGATGGAGAAATCATCATGCGTTGATGATGTTCAAGACAAGATCCGAAGTGAAGAAATCATCATGAGTTGATGATTGTCAAAGTCAAGGACCGGACTTGAAGTGTTGATGTCGTCATCAATTTTCAAGAAGATGCAAGGCAAAGGTATGACTAGCTAGGGCTAAGGATGTGTTCCTAGTCTTTTACGGTCTCGGTGTTTGGTTGATAGACCGGATTGCTAGTATAGGTTTGCCGTACTATTAAGAGGATCTTGACTAGTAGTTTGAGTTAGTCATGTGTTGATAGCTCATTATATTTGCTCTAGCTCATCTATGCATGGAGCTATTATTTGCGAATGTGTTTTGCAAATAGCGATGCTCATGCATTCAACCCTTGTAGCATGTGACTTAAGTTTGCAAATCGTTTTGCAAATGGTGTAAGTCCATGTACCTTTTCCTTGTGGTATGATTCCAAAAGTTGGCAAATGTGTTTTGCAACTTGTCGGGAATCTTGCTTGTGACTCTTGTTGGCATGGCTTGTCAATTAGCAAATGTGTTTTGCAATTGAAATTGTTGAAAAAGCCATTTCGATTTACATCGGAAAATCGGAAGTTCCGGTATTAATTGCGGAAGTTCCGCAGTAGGATGGTCCGATTTTCCGCGGTTTGATTTTCGAGAGCGCGGTTTAGGGACTTAGCGATTTCCCAAGTGCGGAAGTTCGGAGTGTATTGGCGGAACTTCCGATTTATCGGATCTCAAAATCCGGTTTGGTTTTTCGAGAAGCACCATTTTAGGGACTTAGCCGATTTTCCAAGTGCGGAAGTTCGGCGTGTTAATAGCGGAACTTCCGATTTATCGGATGCTCAAATCCGTGGTTGGTTTTCGAGAGAAGCACCATTTTGGGGACTTAGCCAAAATTCGAGTGCGGTAGTTCCGCTATGTGTTGGCGGAACTTCGAAGAATCGGAACTTCCGATATTTAGTTGGCGGTAGTTCGGACTAAAAATCAAGCGGCTAGTTTCTCGTCGACATAGCCGTTGCGGTACCTTTTCTCTCTCTGCGGTAGTTCCGGCCTTTATGCGGCGGAACTTCCGATTTCTGATTTTTCGAGTTTGTCTCCCAACGGCTAGTTTTTGTGTGTGGGCTATATATAACCACCTTGGCGGTTGTGGGAGGTTCTTTGAGCGACTTAGAACTATTGTGAACTCTTTGTGAGCCTCTTGAGCTAAGAGCAAACCTCTATTCTCTTTTGTGCATGTGTTGCACTTGGTGAGATTAGAGAGTAAACCCTAAGTGCATGTGTTGGCTTAGGTAGTGGATTGTGTATCCACGTGGCGTTGACACTTGATTAGTTCAAGTGAAAGTTTGGATTTGTTACTCTTGGTGTTTGCCGACACCTAGGCGGCGTGGAGCGTCGTGCTCGGTGACCTTCTCAAGAAGCTTGTGAGAAGGCCCGACGGTTGTGAGTGGTTTGGTGCTCGCCATCTCGGAGTGGAGGAAGAGCAACCATAGTTGAGCGAGTGTTGGTTCGGTTTGGAACCGGTCCAAGTGTTGGACTTACCTCGGAGGTGTGTGCTCATTTGAGGAGCGGTCCAACGCGGGTTGGGCTTACCTCAACGTGGATTAGGGGAGACCGGCAAGTCTCCGAACACCACGGTAAAACATAATCGTGTCATCTTGTTTTTACTTGTGCTTTACTTTGAGCTATTTACATTCTTGCTTTAATTGCTTATATATCTTGTATGATTGCTCATATTGTATTGTGTTCATATTGTCGGTGCACTTAGTTGAGCCTAGTTGTTTTAGGTTTTAATTGTGCAAAACCAATTTGATATTAGCTTCGCATTTATATATTGGTTTAGCGATAGATTTTTAAAACCGCCTATTCACCCCCCTCTAGTCGGCCACCTCGATCTTACAAGTGGTATCAGAGCTTGGTCTCTCATTTATTAGACTTAACCGTCTAGAGAGTAAAGGATGGCAACTAGAGATTTAGTGCACCTAGGTGAAGCACCTCTATTTGATGGCACAAATTATGCTCATTGGAAAATCCATGTCTTGTTATTTTAGGGCCATGAGTCCAAAAATATAGCGGATTGTAGATGTTGGCTTTTCTCCTCCATTGGATCATCTTGCTCCAACAATTGAGGAAGAGAAAGCTTACATCTCGGCGCTCAAGCAATTAACGGTTTATTTAGTGCTTTGAGTGTAGAGATGTTTGATGAAGTGTGCAATCTTGAGGCGCTCATGCTATGTGGACACATTTTCAAGATAAATATGAAATGTCCACACCTACTAGTGATGATTGCACAGGAGTGGACATCGGAAGAAGAATGTTCAACTTCTAGCTCAGATAATGATGAGTCCACAACTCCTCCACATCAACTCAATGCTTCATGGCTAAAGGTAATGATGAGGTAAACGAAAATGAAGAACCTACCTATGATGAGTTGATGGAAATGTTAGAAGACTTAAATGAATATCTTGGCAAGGAGAAGTCAAAATTCAAAGTCTTGAAGAAAGAATTTCTTTCTCTCAAGGATTCTTATGAAGAGCTAAAAGAAGCTCATGAGACTCTCCTTCTCAAGGATCTTAATAAGTCCAAGGTGGATATAGGCATTACATGCAAGTTATTAGATGATATGCCATGCATAGTTCCTACATCTTGCATTTCATCTAAAGTTAGCATATCCACCTCTTGTGATGATTTAATTGATATGCCTTGTTGCTCAAAAGTAGATGCTCCTATTTCCTCGATATCTTGCAATACTAACATTGTAGAGGAAAACAAAGAGCTCAAGGTCCAAGTCAACAAATTAAAGAATGACTTGGAAAGAGGCCTAAAGGAAGGACACTCTTGACGATATATTGAGCAAGCAAAGGCGCTTGCAAGATAAGAGTGGAATCGGCTTCACTCCTAAGAAAAGGAAAATAGCAAGACAAGGCACAATGCAAGACACACGAAGAATGTCAAGTGCCATGGATGCAATGGAAAGGGCCACTTCGCCTCAGTGTGCCCAAACAAAGTGAATGACAAGAAATTGTCATCAAAGAAGAGGCAAACCGGCAAGGAGCAAGTAAAGAAGGTAAAAGACGAATACAAACTTCGAACTGGCTACAATTGCCGGGAAAAGGGACATATGAGTAAGGGTTGTCCCAAAGGTATCACTCCTAAGCCTATTATTTATAATGATCAATATTTGCTTAGGAAGGATATTAATGGCAATGTGTTTGTTAGAATAGTTAGTACACATAAAACTAATGCTAGGGCCATTTGGGTGCCCAAATCTATTGTGACTAACATTCGTGGACCCAACCTAGTTTTGGGTACCAAAATGCGCTTAAATGCTTAATAGGTACTTGGAGAGGCATTGGAGACTTGGCTTATTCATATAAAGATGGATGTCATCATATATCAAATTGGAGCCAAGTTTGAGGATAATCGTTTCACATCAAGAACCAATGCCATCTCGGTAACAAGTATTTACATTGAAGTATCTAGCCCCTTTATACCTTGTGTAGGTTGCATTTCATGAAAATCTTATTAAAAGGGGTGTTCTTGCTCTATGTTCTCAATGTTCATTATTCATATCTTGAGCAAGTTGGAGTGGCACATTAAGGGGGAGTGCTAAATCATAGTCATGTATTTCACATCCCTAAGTGTGCTCAAATAAATTAAGTGCTAGTATTGTTTTTCAAAAATGAGCCTTTTAGCCAAAAGTCAAAAATTTCATAATTATTAGTAATTCTTTGAAAAACTAGTTGCAAAAGGTATACAAATGCTTTTCAAAGATTTACCAAAGGTTCTGGCTCTAGAAAAACCTATTTTAAGTGAAAATGAGTTTATGTCCAAAAGCTTACATTATAGCATCTTGTTTTTGACCAACACTAGATCTTTGTGTAAAATCTATTATAAAAGGAATTTGAAAAACTTGACAAAAGAAAAATCCTAGAGTTGGTTATTCTAAACAATTTTGGTATTCAAAGAATTTCCAAAAGACCAACCTAGAAAAAGTTATTTGATTTTGAAATTCGTCCAAAATCCTACTTTGACCTAAGTGGTCACTTTCTAGCACTTAAGTGAGTTTTCCATATGAACCGAAATTATTCATATGAAAAGGTTCAAAATGGTATTTATGACTCATACACAAAATTGGATGCTTTAAAATCAACAAAATGTTTTCTTTGAGTTGTTTTGATTAATTTCATGAAAATGAGGCTTCATTTGCAAAATCAAAACTAAATTCATAAAAATTATTTTCTTGGATAGACATTAGTCCTTTTAATGTACAATGATCCTGAATGATATTTATTTGAGTGCAAAACTAGGGATCATTTGCATAAAAATCAAATTCAAGATCTTTCTGAAGTGTCGGGATAATCGGAACTTCCAAGATTCTATGTGCGAACTTCCGTTTTCCTAACATCCATCGTTGATTTGCGAGCTTCGTTTCGGCTCTCTTAGAAGCGTCAGGAAAATCGGAGCTTCCGGCACTCCAGGCGCGGAACTTCCGCTACCCGGAACTTCCGTCTTTGAATTGCGGAACTTCCGCTTTCCGGTAGCTGAGAAACTTTAATGCACTGCGGTTCCTCCGTTTTATCTCTCTTCCTTACAGCCGCCGTTCTTCACTTCTCTCCCGAGCCCCCTCTCTTCTCTCCAAAAACTCCACCAAACACTTTGATCCTTCTTCGGTGATTTCTTCAATCTCAACCGATCAATCTCTTCCCCAGGGTTCAATCATCCATTCTCTCAAGGTATCTCCAATTTCTTTTTGGATTTTCACCTCTTATGAACCCTAGGTTAAGATTTTGGGGAAAGTCAAATGTAGATGAAATCTGTGGTAGATTCTTGGGCAAATTAGTTGATTCAGTATTGTATGATGTTTATGCATCGATTCCATGGACTCAATCCATCAAAATACTGAAAAATCAAAATTTATCTTTGCCCTAGAGTCGGCCCAGGAAAATCGGAACTTCCGCTGTTAAGAGCGCGGAACTTCCGCTAGCGGTAGTTCCGGCGTTAAACTTGCGGAGCTTCCGATTGTCCTGACAGAACCTGAGAATTTCATCTTCTTTTGACTCAATCTTTGACACTTCATCCATTGTTGTTCTTGAAGATGCCAAGGATGAAGATGGCGATCCGGCACTATTGATCTTTGGCGCATCTTCGTCAAGAAATGAGGAAGAATCTGAAAACTCAGAAGAAAGTGCATCAGGAGAAGAATCTGAATATGAATCTGATGAGGAGTTAGGTGAACCGGAAGAAATGGAAATTGATCTTAAGGGACTCACAGCAGACGACTACACTATTCTTCGGGATAAAGATCAATATTCACTTCGTGAAATTGCGGCGACCCTCGTTTTCATACCAAGTTTCAAAGACAAGTCTATGATCTCTTTTATGGACCATCCAAACCATTTGCTGATCACAAGTACATCAATTGGTCCTATCTCAACGGACTTGACAGATATGAGGGTACATACAGGCTCTTTCAGCGAGCCGGGATTCATAACTTTGTGGCAATAAAATGCAATTATAGTGATGAGATCATCAAGCGGTTTTATGCCACGAGATGCATTCCTCCGATTTTCTCACTCACCTGGATGGCAGAGGCGTGAGGTATTCTTGCACAAAGCGCGCTTTTGAACATGCATTGAATATCCAGTCAAGCGAATATGAGAAAATCTATGATGGAACAGTTCTCCCTCTGTCTGCCTGGACTGAATTTTATGACACCACTCAAAGATTTGTCCCTGGTAAGATCACAGGACTTCTTCCTATTCCCAGCTTGGTAAATAGGATCATTAACCATACCATGTTACCAAAGAGTGGGAATTATGATGCTATTAGAGGACATGTTTGGAATATATTGGAATGCATCATGCATGGAAGAAAGTTTGATGTTGTGGATGTTATTATAAGGGAGATAGCAGGAACAAAGAATGATCGAGTCAAACGGATAAACTTTGCACCTTACATTATGGCTTTGATCGTTAAACAAACTGGATATAATGGAGCTTTACCTTCAGCGCATAAAGCCTATAAACCAAGAGAAGGTCCTCCAATCCCTGCCAATCTTAGGCGTGCTCCAGTGAAGTACAGGCACCACCTCCTTCTTCTTCTTTGCTCCTCCACAAGGTATAGCCACTATGGATCAGATTTATGCCACCTTGTTGGAGATGAGGGCATCCCAGGATACCTTCCAGGAGGCAACCACTTCTAGACTGGATGCGTTTGAGGCAGCCACCTTTGCCAGATTGGATGCTTTCCAGGAGGCGACCACTTCCAGGCTCGACGCTCACACTGCTAGTCTTGACGCTCTTTCAGCCAGATTTGCCGAACAGTTTCCTCCACCTGTTCATTTTGGACGGCGTCGCTTTCGCTCTCCTCCTGGCGGTCCTCCTGCTGCTCCTCCAGTCGATCATCCTCAAGACCCTCCTGCTGAGCAGTAGCCGCTTGTTCTATTTAGGTCATTAGACCTTGTATGCAAAAATTGTAATATCTTATGACTACCTGGCTGTATGACTCTTATTGTGGCTATGCTATCTTTTGCTACTCTGTGTGAGAACATGTTTTTATGTCATGATTTTTATGGTTGCACGGATGTGGATGAGATGTGATTTTGAATGAAAATATTTGTGGTTGATTATATTCTCTTGTCTCCTGTCGTGGATGTCCTTCTTTACAAGAGAAATTCTGTCAAATTTTTTATGAAAATCTCTCTCAACATAGTTTGTAAAAATTGATAAAATGAGAGATTATCTAAAATTCTTTTCAAAAAAAAGGGGAGGTTAGTTGAATATGTTTCAACTATCATTTCAAGTGGTTCTCAATGTTTTGATTTAAAATGGGAGAATGTTATGATCAATAGGTTTGTAACCTATCCTTGTTTCTCCTCTCATATCTTGAGAACAAAATTCCTCCCTTGGTCATATAAGTTCAATTCATACTTTTTGTGACCAGCCTAAATTTGTTTTGCAAGTGGTATCTATTTGCAAAGGCTCCTTTTGGCTAAGATTTGTCTTGTGTTTTTGGGTGATTTATGCCAAAAGGGGGAGAATATTTTTATCAATATTCATTTGGATGTTTGATTCGTTTAGACATGCCAAAAGAGGGAAAATGCATGCATTAGAAAATGTTTTCATATGCATTTTGTTTAATGCTTTATGTTTCACCTCATATGATGCATAGACATAGTTCTTTAGTTTAAATTCTTTTCTTATGTCTATGAATATCCAAATGTTGTTATTGATAATGGATTTGTCATCAATCACCAAAAAGGGGGAGATTGAAAGATCTAGACCCGCCATTATGAGTTAATGGATTGTTTTGGTGATTAATGACAAATCCAAATATGAGACTAACTCTTTTATCAAGTATTATCCTTGTGTAGTCTCATTTGGATATAAAGGTGAAACACAACGAGGTATGCAATCGACATCTAAATTTATATAATATTGCATTTCTCGGATCCAAAATATAGGATTGAACTCAACCTTAAGTTAAACTTGAATATGTGCATATGACCTCATTACACATTTGTGTATGCACACATTTAGGGGGAGTTTTATCCTATACTTTGTGGTTTCATTAGTATTGATCCATATTCCATTTTCCACATATATTGGGATCTTTACGTTGAAACAAAACCTTTGAGTATACAACACTTGTGTAGTTCGCATATACTCATGTTAGAGTATGTATAACTTGTGTAGTTTATATATACTCAATTGTTCTCTCATTTATCATCATTAAATTTATGAGAATTTGAGTGGTTATCATCAATTACCAAAGAGGGAAAGATTGAGGTATCTTGTCCCACCATTATGAGTTAATGGTATGATGCGGTAATTAGTGATGATCACATTGTGGAACTAACATTTTCCATGAGTTGGATATATAGGTTACGTTCCAGGATGATGAAGACTTGGGATGATCATGAGTTGATCATCAAGTCAAGAGCTTGGTGTAAATGATGCATCATGAGTTGATGCTTATCAAGAAGAGATGATCATGAGTTGATCATCAAGACAAGAGAAGACCTATCATGTGTTGATGGAGGTCAAGTGAAGGATTGCATCATGTGTTGATGCATGTGAAGACTCGGGATGGAGAAATCATCATGCGTTGATGATGTTCAAGACAAGATCCCGAAGTGAAGAAATCATCATGAGTTGATGATTGTCAAAGTCAAGGACCCGGACTTGAAGTGTTGATGTGCGTCATCAATTTTCAAGAAGATGCAAGGCAAAGGTATGACTAGCTAGGGCTAAGGATGTGTTCCTAGTCTTTTACCGGTCTCGGTGTTTGGTTGATAGACCGGATTGCTAGTATAGGTTTGCCGTACTATTAAGAGGGATCTTGACTAGTAGTTTGAGTTAGTCATGTGTTGATAGCTCATTATATTTGCTCTAGCTCATCTATGCATGGAGCTATTATTTGCGAATGTGTTTTGCAAATAGCCGATGCTCATGCATTCAACCCTTGTAGCATGTGACTTAAGTTTGCAAATGCGTTTTGCAAATGGTGTAAGTCCATGTACCTTTTTCCTTGTGGTATGATTCCAAAAGTTGGCAAATGTGTTTTGCAACTTGTCGGGAATCTTGCTTGTGACTCTTGTTGGCATGGCTTGTCAATTAGCAAATGTGTTTTGCAATTGAAATTGTTGAAAAAGCCATTTCTGATTTCTGTCAGGAAAATCGGAAGTTCCGGGGTATTAATTGCGGAAGTTCCGCAGGCCGGATGGTCCGATTTTCCGCGGTTTGATTTTTCCAGAGAGCGGCCGGTTTAGGGACTTAGCCGATTTCCCAAGTGCGGAAGTTCCGGAGTGTATTGAGCGGAACTTCCGATTTATCGGATGCTCCGAAATCCGGCGGTTGGTTTTTTCCAGAGAAGCACCATTTTAGGGACTTAGCCGATTTTCCAAGTGCGGAAGTTCCGGCGTGTTAATAGCGGAACTTCCGATTTATCGGATGCTCCGAAATCCGGCGGTTGGTTTTTTCCAGAGAAGCACCATTTTGGGGACTTAGCCAAAATTCGAGGTGCGGTAGTTCCGCTATGTGTTGAGCGGAACTTCCGAAGAATCGGAACTTCCGATATTTAGTTGGCGGTAGTTCCGGACTAAAAATCAAACGGCTAGTTTCTCGTCTGACATAGCCGTTGCGGTACCTTTTCTCTCTCCTGCGGTAGTTCCGGCCTTTGTACGGCGGAACTTCCGATTTCCCTGATTTTTCAGGGATTTGTCTCCCAACGGCTAGTTTTTGTGTGTGGGTTATATATAGCCACCTTGGCCGGTTGTGGGAGGTTCTTGAAGCGACTTAGAACTATTGTGAACTCTTTGTGAGCCTCTTGAGCTAAGAGCAAACCTCTATTCTCTTTTGTGCATGTGTTGCACTTGGTGAGATTAGAGAGCAAACCCTAAGTGCATGTGTTGCCTTAGGTAGTGGATTGTGTATCCACGTGAGCGTTGACACTTGATTAGTTCAAGTGAAAGTTTGGATTTGTTACTCTTGGTGTTTGCCGACACCTAGACGGCGTGGAGGCGTCGTGCTCGGTGACCTTCTCAAGAAGCTTGTGAGAAGGCCCGACGGTTGTAAGTGGTTTGGTGCTCGCCATCTCCGGAGTGGAGGAAGAGCAACCATAGTTGAGCGAGGTGTTGGTTGGTTTGGAACCGGTCCAAGTGTTGGACTTACCTCGGAGGTGTGTGCTCATTTGAGGAGCCGGTCCAACGCGGTTGGGCTTACCTCAACGTGGATTAGGGAGACCGCAAGTCTCCGAACACCACTGTAAAACATAATCGTGTCATCTTTTTTACTTGTGCTTTACTTTGAGCTATTTACATTCTTGCTTTAATTGCTTATATATCTTGTATGATTGCTCATATTGTATTGTGTTCATATTGTCGGTGCACTTAGTTGAGCCTAGTTGTTTTAGGTTTTAATTGTGCAAAACCAATTTGATATTAGCTTCGCATTTATATATTGGTTTAGCGCGATAGATTTTAAAACCGCCTATTCACCCCCTCTAGTCGGCCACCTCGATCTTACACGCGGGCGGGCGGCGGCGAGCGCGCGTGGCGCGGCGGCGGGCCGCGTGTGTGAGCGTGTGTGATGTTGCGTGTGTGAGCGCGGCCGCGGGCCGCGTTTTGTTATGTGGATTGTTTGCCGAGTGCCCCGATCTGGCACTCGGCAAAGCCCCCCTCATTTGCCGAGTGTCGCCCACAAAGCACTCGGCAAACACCTCATTTGCCGAGTGTCTCCCGCAAGGCACTCGGCAAACAATTTTTTTTTAATAAAACTTCCTTTCCTCTCTTTCTTTTCCATAACGTGTTTTACAAATTTGTTCGAATGTACTTCGAAAATACCTTGTCAAATTCACTCAACAATGCATATTCGATGCTTCTACGAACATTAGACCATTATTTCATGCAGTTATAGCTCAAATTCAATTTATATCATTTAAAATTCTATAATTGCAGTTTAAAAATTAAAATTATCAAACGGATCCGAAAAATTACCAAAATTTCACTTGAAACAATCTCTTTTGTCTATTGCCTATTTAAAAACTTTTGTAGTCAAACCACAATTCGACCGTCACTTTGAATCCAAATCTTACCGAATCCTTCTCAACTCTGCGCTTCTTCTTCAGAAATGCTTCGGTTTGTAAGCATCGTACGTGACAACTCATGCAAAATCTTATAAATTTTTAACCACAGCCTCCACGTATGATATCATGACATCTTGACAAATCTCATGATTTTCAGACTTTGTTTGCTTTTTAAAAAATTTAAAAACCATTCGGCCAAACATTCGTGGTCGTGTTTCCTAAACAAGATGTTCGAAATTCCTTTTCATTTCACAGGTAAGACCTCAAACCGGGCTGAATAACATGAATATCATTTTTCTACTCATTTTTTCCTATTATTTGAATCAATTGCAGTTCAAATTTGACTTGATTCAAAAAATTGCTTGAAATGCAATTGATTAATTAATTATAGCAAACAAATAGAAAAATATACCAAATTTTAACATGGAGTACCATATGTTGTATGTGGAGAGTAGAAAAAGTTTGAAAGGTAGGAAAGGAAAATATTTTTATTTTTTTGCCGAGTGGCGCAAACAAAACACTCTAAGAAAGAGCTATTTGCCGAGTGTCGACTCGGACACTCGGCAAAGTTTTAACGGCGGCGGCTGACATCTAACGGACGGCGGTTGATGCCGAGTGTTTTATGTTTGCCGAGTGTTTTATTGGCAACACTCGGCAAAGAGTGTCTTTTGCCGAGTGTTTTATTGGCAGCACTCGGCAAAAATATTTTTTGCCGAGTGTTTAATTTTCGCCGAGTGTGACCATGGAGGCACTCGGTAAAGTGGTTGTTTACCGAGTGCCCGATATATTGCACTCGGTAAAATTCCAGACACTCGGCATATTACAGCTTTCCGGTAGTGGTTACAGCGATGTTAAATGACAACTTGGAGGACTTTGTATCACTTCAACCAATCCAAGTGGACTTATGGTCATTATTCGAAGGTAATTATAACTATTTTCTGCTGCAACACTTTGATTATAGTCATTATTGGAGAATGCATATCTTTATCGAGTAATAGTCCTTAAGCTGATGTCACTTAAGCTGGTGTCGTTACCAAAGCTAATGTCATTACCAAAGTGATGCCTGATGGCATGGGGCGTCGTTATTTTGTCGCAGCATAACATGCATCGCAGAGTACCATACCATTACCGTGACAAATTAATCTGCTAGCTGATGCGTGGCAGTGACTAATTAAAGGCACGAATCTTACCACGACAAGGTGCGCGTGAACAAGTTTAGTGGACTACATGAGGCACGCCATTTCAGGCGCCCATGAGAAAGCATCTAATCACGGAGATGTGTCGGTCAAGAAATATAAATTGCACCGCTAGCTCCCTCCCTACACAGGTGAACCTAACCTTCCCATCTAGAGTTGATCTTTTTGGTGTATGTCTTTCGGGTCTTGGCCTCATCGGTGACGTCGACACAATTTTTTGGATCCTTTTGTCATGTGAAGGAGGTGAAGACTTGAAGTGCTGTTGTGAATTTGTATGGTTTTGCAACCGTAAATGCAGCTTAAAATTTTCGGTTATGCTTAATCTTTTTATGTGGTTACATCGATCGATCTTACATGACCCTGCTGGAAACCCTGGAATAATATTGTACACAATGTAAATAGAATCAAAATGATCTCCTTCTTTTTCTTGGACTAAAGTTAGCAGCATTGTCCTCGTTTTATTCTCACGCGTGTAATGCACTAGCTAAAAGAAGAGGACGACATGCAATGGAATGGTTCTAGCTAGCAACTTAATATTTGAATTTGTTATTTCCTTAACCTGATAAGGTAGAATAAGGAAGCAACTAGGAGCCTTCCCAAGCCGACTAGCTAGGCTTTCTCCACATGACTTGTAGTCTCAGCAGACATGGAATTTGGAAATGATACACTTCTTCTGAGCGTGGACACTCTACAAGTGGTTGCCACTACAAGCACTATCGCAGCTTTCCATTTGGTTCGAGATTCGTGCGCGTCTTCTCCCCCCAAACTCCCTCTCTTGGATCCGGTGGGCAAGCCGGCCGCCGCCTCCCCTGAGCCACACCGCCACTGCCTCGCCGGCCGCGAAGCCACGTCGCTCCTCTCTCTTGGCTCCCCTCCCTCCTCCCCTGAGCCAGAAACCCTGTCAAACGGACGGGCGGCGGACGGCGGAAGTGCGTCTCGGGAGAGGCGGTGGATTGCCCGTCGGAGCGGAGAGAGAGGGGGAGAGAGAGCGTGTGCAAATCTCGGAGCAAGCGCAATGATGGGGGATAGTGCATGTAGCTACAACAGGTTGTAGCTTTGCATTTTGGACTTCTTACCAATTTCTCGAATATCTGTCGGATCCAGTGGATCTTTATTAATTGTTCAGTAGGGTGGCATCCATAATCCATGCATGCAAAATGAATGTAAATACATGGGGAAATAAGGCAGTCATAGTCATGCATTATTTTTAGCTTTAAAACCTGCTACAGAACCAAAAGAATCTTAAGTCACCTATGGATTTGCTGCAAGTGCACGTGTGAACAGATTTGATAGCAATTTTATGGGTTCGGATCCTTCACTGCAATGCAGACTATCAATGTGTAAACAATGATTTGTGTGTATATAAACAGCACTCAGCAGTGGTCTTAGGACAAATATTGTAGCAACAACGAATACTACTGTAGTGATGGTACTGTAGCAAAATATTACAGCTATTGTCTGAATCTTCGCTTTTCGATCGAACGACGAAGAACATCTTCTAACATATAGTACTGTAGATCCTCCGTATGAAAGCACACATTTCCCCTCCTCGTACGACACGGTCCTCTTTATTCAAAAACAAAATGGTAATAGATTTTTTTAGTTGGTTGAATTGAAAGTTTGGAACGGAAGAAACGCTAGTACGCGAAAACTGACCAGACAAACAAAAACTTTGATTGAAGACGAGAGAAGACGGGAAAACCAGCCAAAATATAGAAACTCCCCCACGTTGTAGTTGTAGTGGTTCAAAAGAGGCCGGCAGGACCACCTAATCGTCAATTGTGGGCGCCACCTCACGGGAGATTCTTCGCATCCACCGAATATCCACTAGGAGACGGCCTCCGAAATGTTTTCAATTTCTGTCACATACTCACATGACCTTTGTCACTTGTGAGGAACCGGATCTTGTGCCAAAAACTTCAACTAGAAGTCTAGAACACAAATATAATTAAGTGGAAAAACACAATTTGTATCCGTGCGTTTGGATCAAAGAGGTCGTTTGTTTAACTGGTCGTTTTGACCGCAGGATCCATGAAAAAATGTCACCAGGATTATCAGCTTGTAATAATGAGGTCGTATGTTTATATATCAAGGAGTCATGTGGGCTGAACCGGAGAGGGTTGGTGTAGCCCCACCCTGTCCGTGCGTGTATCCGCCACTGACTCGACTACGGCACGGGAAAAAGGATATTCCCCTCGCATACGCACAGCCTCCCCGGATGATTCCTTCCTTCTCCGCAGCCCGCACGGCCCGGAAGCCACCTCGCGCTCTTCGGCCCGCGCCGCGCGGCGCGCGGTGGCTTCTTCCACTTCCACGCGCACGGCACCACACGGTGAAACACGAACGGCATCACACAGAAACCGAAACTAAAACTGATTCCTCGCGCTGCTTCCTGAATGCACGCGCCTAAAATGCCCGCGACCTACCTCTGTTCAAAGGCATCTCGTAATATTCCCTCGGCATCTTCCCGCCTCCGGGGGCGTATATAAGCAGGCTCCAAGAAACACCCATTGCTCATCAAGAATTACACCACAAACAATAGCAGCAGCAGCAGCAGCATCGCATTCCCTAGCTGTTGAGATGGCCGGGATCGTGGTGGTGTTCGACTTCGATAAGACCATCATCGACGTCGACAGCGACAACTGGGTCGTGGACAACCTCGGCGCCACCGAGCTGTTCGACCGCCTCCTCCCCACCATGCCCTGGAATACCCTCATGGACACCATGATGGGGGAGCTGCACTCGCAGGGCAGGACCCTCCGCGACGTCGCCGAGGTGCTCAAGGCGGCGCCGCTCGACCCGCACGTCGTCGCCGCCATCAAGGCCGCGTACAGCCTCGGCTGCGACCTGAGGATCCTCAGCGACGCCAACCAGTTCTTCATCGAGACCATCCTCGACCACCACGGCCTCCGGGGCTACTTCTCGGAGATTAACACCAACCCGAGCCGCGTCGACGCCGACGGCCGCCTCCGGATCACGCCGTACCACGACTTCCACGCGGGCCCGCACGGGTGCGGCCTCGCGGGCATCTGCCCGCCGAACATGTGCAAGGGCCAGGTGCTCGACCGCATCCGCGCCTCCGCCATGGCGGATGGCAAGAAGCGGTTCATCTACCTCGGCGACGGCTGCGGCGACTACTGCCCGTCGCTGCGACTCGGGAGGGAGGACTTCATGATGCCGCGCAAGGGGTTCCCCGTGTGGGACCTCATCTGCGAGAACCCCGCGCTGCTCCAGGCGGAGGTGCACCCGTGGAGCGACGGAAAGGAGATGGAGGAGACGCTGCTGCGGCTCGTCGGGAGTGTGCTCGTCGAGGAGGCCACGCTGCCGACGCGCGACTGCAAGCTCGAGTCGCGACCAGTCGCCGTGCAGGACGGCATGCCCATGCCGCTCGGAGTCAAGAACTGATCGGTCCATTCGGATTCCGTGTCTCATGATTGCCTCTGAGTTTGGTAGGAAGCCGGTATACATTCGTGGAAATTGAGGGTGAAATTATGGTGGTACAAGCATAATTCGAGCGCCAATGGCGAGATCGAATAATGTGTGAGGCTTGTAGCAGTAGTATTGACTAATCCTGTGTGCTCTGTTCTATGTTATTGAGCCTGGCATTGGTGAAGGCTCGCTGTACCTTATCTATTGATGCAAAGAACACATGAATCGATCAATAATTTTGGCACTTCTCATTTGCATTCAGCAATCTGAATTGAACAATCAGGATTTAAAAAATTAAGTAATTGCATTGGAGCTCTAGTGGTACGTGCCTCCTTTAAACAAAGCAATTCATGGATTCAGCTCTACTCTATAGACGATAGGTTCCAGTCGTCAGAGGTCTATTTTTGTAAAAAAAAATAACTATTTATTTTTGTTTTTTTATAAAATGTATTGTTAAAAAAATTATGGTTTAGGTGGGAGGAGAGAGTTTTTTTTTTCGGTAAGAAGAGAGAGAGGGGGGATAGTGAAGGAGATTTGGGGGTTGATAGATACACTAGTCGAGTGGCTAGACTGATAGGTGGACGATGTGCACTGTTTAGCTATGTCATCGTCCATGTTAGCCACAGAGAACGCCAAGTCAGCTTCTTCCTTCAACTAACAGAGAATCAGACCAGTTGTGTAAACACGTTCGAGTTCAGATAGCTGATAAAGTAAAATAAAAATTTAAAGAGTTAAGTGAGATAACTTTACAAGTTTAAGAGACCCAATGCAATTTACTCAAACAAAATTACCATGAAACATCCATACACGTTAATTTTCTGAGGAAACATTCAACAAGTGCATGCCTTCAACACGTACTCGTTAATACCGGAACACTACTATTCCGGTCGTTCCAGTTTACCTATTAGAATGGAACGTCCCGGTGCCGGCCTATACCAGTGTGCCATTTCAAATATAATCATTTTAAATTTTAAATATAATTATATATGGTATAAATTGTACAAATAATATTGTATAGATAAAAAGTCTAGCAAATAAATGGATACTGGGAGACAAACAGTGCACCAATAGGACTGAATACTAGAGGTCTAGGCTTTGTAAATTTTGGACAGGTCAGCTTGGTCACAATTCTCCAAGGCCACCATTTGTAGCACTTAAATTTTCAATTGGAGGCTTTGGGTGCACAAGCAAAGCTGAGTTGTTGGTCAAGTTTTTGACAAGTGCGAATAAAACATAGGGATGAGGACGACAACATGACAGCACGGTTTGGGTCCAGTGCGTGGAAAAGCCGCATATAGTTTGTTTTAGAGTTTTTAGCTCATTCGCTCTTTCTTTCCAAGGAATAGAAATGACAAAACGACACTTCTCTCGTGCTCCCCGCCTGTGAAAACTACCTTCCGCGCTCCATGCGCCACAAGTTCGGAGGGGGCACCGTAGCACCAATAAGAGTGTTGCTACAGTACAGCCGTCATTCGGACCACAAAAAACATTTTGTTTGTGCAGTGATGAACAGTATCTTCGTTGTTCCTACGGTGCATTCATCGGTCGATCACTATTGCTATAGTGCCGCTATTTGGTGCGGTGCTCCCAACCGAACTTACGATCGTGGAAGGTGGCTTTCGCGGACAGGTAGTACGGTATGAGTGTTATTTTTATCATTTCGGATGTGAAGGACTAGATTTTCTATTCTATTCCAAAAAGAGGCTAAACGAGTCAAAATTTCGTTTGTTTTGGCGGTACCGAAATGCCCAGAAGAATGAATTCCGCTTGTACCGGCTGATATTGACCGGAATTTGACCCGAAATGGGATGAGACCTTTTGTAATCCGTTTAACCCAATAGAATTGTACGCACCGGTCATACCGGCCAGAACGGAACAATATTGATAAGTTTGCTTCAACCAGCTTGAGCTACATATAGTACCGGCCAGAACGGAACAATATTGATAAGTTTGCTTCAACCAGCTTGAGCTACATATAGTTTATATACTACTAAAGATTCACTTTGAAACCGGCTTGACTAATGTTTTTGTCGCCAATTTCAATTGGTCCATCCCAGGGGCGGACCCTTCCTTCAAACATGGTCAGGTGGCCAACCTATTTCCCCTCTGGCCAGAATACCCCCCCCCCCCACATGGTAAACATCTCAGGCCCCAACATCCACGGCATACAGGCGGCCGGCGAGGAGGAGGTTGTCAAAGCACCGAGTGTTGATCGGAGGTTGAAGAGGAGGCTGCTTTGTGGCCATAGTCTCGTGAGCTTTGTTCAATTGGGCATGCCCTGGCCGGCCGACAAGCCCATCAGAAGGCACTGCCCATAGCCCACAGCCACACCGCATTTTCCTCATAGGCTCACGGCCTCCTCTCTTCCTCACTCACTCATGTCCCAGTCCTCTTCTCCCCTAACCCTAACCAATTAGTGAGCGGAGGCGGGCGAGGTGAGGGGCGGGCATGAGGCGGCTAGGGGCGAGGTGACGCCGCTTGGGCACGTGGCGGTAAGGGGGGCGAGGGCTCAGGTGCGTGTCATCCAAGGGGTGAGGCGAGGCTACGAGGGTGTGTAGGGGCAGCAAGTAAGGGCTCAGTTGTCGGGCGACGATGCCCGGCGAGCCGACAAGGCAAGACAACCATTAGTCTTTGGTCCACGCCTTACGATTCTACCCTATCTAAAATCTAGTCCTAGATTCGTCCCTGATCCATCCTACATTTTGGCCGAACACCACGGCCTTCTTTTGCACCCTTCGCTTCACAATATCTTCAGATGTCAACAATTTCATCAGAGCATGGGTGACCTGCAAAAAGGATCACTTGGCTTATACACTTGACGCTACATCTCCTATTTAGTTGAAAAGATGAAGAACCTTGGAACGAATCAAAATTAATTGGGTAGCTCTGCTCGTCGCTTCTGAACTTCACTTCTGCCGCATACCTCCCATAGCTCCGCTGGTCGCCGCTGAACATAACGGGTCGCAGGCCGACATGGGCAGCGCGGGTGACTGGGAGGCGGATGAGGGTCCCAACGAGGACGCCGTGCAGCCAACAAGGGACGCAGCACCGGAGACGGGAAAGGCAGTGTGCCGGCCGAGGGATTTGGCCTAATCCAATCCTTTTAAAATAACCATGAACGCATATCTTTTCTTTTAAGTAGGATACAAGTATACCGACATTACAAAGAAGCGAAAACAAAACAGAATCTATGCTCGGCTTGCAGCCACAAAATGTGCACATTGTTATCCTACGATTTGAAAGGCTGACTGATTCTAGACCGGTTAAATTCGTTTCTTTTTAAATTGTACTAAAATCTTTTCAGACGCTTGTACTGTTGCACGCCATAAAGATGTATCTTTACGTATCATGTTCCCGTGAAATTTAAAGAGATATATCCCATGGCAGCTTCGCCACGGATGTCTGCTTCACCGAATCTTAGGCACATATTCCTGGCATATACTCTTACGACTCCTCCATCCACCACGCGAACGCTACTGATGTGGTGTTTGCACCTCGATTTTCACTGACGCCGACTTGCGGTGGACTACGTCGGAGACTCGGAGTCCAATTCATGCACTAGCTACTTTAAACCATCACCACAGACGATTTATGAATCGTCTGAATCTATATATTTGTATCACAAACAATTTATGAGTCATCTGTAAAAAATCACAACATAAACGGTTTTTGTAGAAATCCGTATGTAATAGTATGACTTCACAGACGGTTTCAACAAAAATCCGTCTGTCTGTGATATGTTTCCTATACAAACCGTCTGTGATATTCTTTATATCACAGACGATTTTTTATAGTAACCGTCTGTGATATGCGACATATAACAGACGGTTGTTTGTGGTAGCCGTCTGTTATTGATATATATCACTGACGGGTGTTAGTAGTAGTCGTCTGAGAGTATCATTCACATATAGTTTATTCCACAAAACCGTTTGTGATAGTTCGTTCTATACCTAAATATATTTTGATTTTTGGGCTAACCTCATGTAATGTTAGCCATGCCCTCTGAAAACAAGTAAGCAGAAAACAGATATATCACAATTGATTTGATATAGAACAATTCAAAGTGATTTACAAACTCAATATCAATTACAAAGTCACTTTAATGATCTAATTACAAAGTGATTTGAGTACAACTCAAAGTGATGAAGGTGGCGAGCCGTCCTCAAATTTCCACGAGTAAGTCCAGATCGAAACTACTTTCTGATATTTTTATGCACTGTTGCTAGCAAGAGTACAGTAATAAGCATATATATTTAAATTCATAATTACGAAACAATTATTAAGAGATTGACTAACAAACCCCTGAATCCTTGAGCTTAGCACTCGTGATTTCCAGTATATTACGACAAACGTAGGATGCACATATGTTGCATTGACGTAGTTGCTGGTGGCACTACAAAAATAGAAGTGTGATATAGGATATAGGTATAGTCAGTTCGAGAGGCTAGGTTACGAAGTGTGTAGGTACCAGAAATCGTGTCCTGTGTCGCAGTTTGGTGCCTGATTCATTGTGTGCCCTCCCTCGGCAACATAGGCGCTAAACGACCTACGTGGTTCCGAAAAGTTATCTTCGGACATTTCAAACGCATGAAGACTACAATGCAGTTACATATAGAGGAAATGAGCATACATATCGAGTACTTTTTGCACAAGAGTGAAGTCGTGCTTGTTATTAACTACGGGATTAAGGTACAATGACTAAAAGGATCCAGTGTCACCTATAGTATGTCGATTTAGTCATTAAACCTAATCAGTTTGTGTTGCGTATAAAGAACAAATGAAATTTGTATAGCAAGTAGTGAAGCACTTACCCCTGATTGTAGGACACCAATATGTAGTCTTTGTCATTGTGAGTATGCAATACCTTCGTTATGTACTTCCCGACATAGTTTGCGTCTTCGCGGATGCATTGTTCTGCGATCAAATGTGGGTCAAGGAAACCCACCGGTTGCCAGCATCGTTGTGATTGTTGCATTATGTATCTATATATAAGCAATGAGTTATTACATTTATCGGTATTGCGTGAATGTAGAACTTGATTGCACACACTTATAGTGTCCAGCATCATAGAAGTGAGGCGTCGAGGGCGCCGAGGTTGAATAGATCAAATAAGTCTTCGAAGCACACGACGAAGTAGCCCAGCTTGTGGTGGAAATGGTTCTCATTGTAGCTGACAGTGAATCCAGTAGGCCGGTCTTCCCTCACCTCGCTGGTCTGCCGCATATACCAGTGATGCAAAGTCTGGCAACCCAAACCAATATTGTGTAATGATGTGATAGATACCAACAACATTCCGAGGGAGAACATCCCGAGCTTGTGAGACGCCTTAATCTTCTTCGATTTGGCTTTAGTGCCTTGCATGCTAGTTGTCTTCTTGGAAGACGACTCGACAACCTTTTCTTGTTTCTTCAGCGCCGTCTCCACATGAGCCATCTCCACAATACGGGATACAGATGCCTTATGAAGCGATGGTTGAGGTGGAGTCCTCGAGGCATGGCCGTGTAGAGATCGCGTCACTACAGGGTCCAAGGCGATGTCCCTCTTAGGCCACTAGATAAAAGTGTGCAAGACATCCTCTAGTGTTATGGTGTCTTCGTTCGGGTGCTTTTCCAGCAGGATGGACATCAAATTTTCATGTTCCATATCCACTTAGATCTTGGTGTAACCCTGCACCAGCTGGACACTGTGCACCAGTATCCCTTCCTGGCATGAAAACACCACCCCTACCCAGGCTTAATAGGAATGGACACAACCCGCACTTGGAGCGTGCAGAGCGTGGGCACCTATAAAATGATACACAATATATTAGTTAAGACGTTCTATAGGTCTATCTTTGGAGCATCCCAGATATGTACATTACATGTATGAGGTCGATAGGTAATTGGGCGTCACCAAGTTCAGGAAGTGCAGGCGTGGACGCGATGCTACTCTGATGTTGAGGGGGAGTATTGGCTCCCCAAATCACGGGGGCGTCTTGCGACCGATGGAGGATTTGATTCATTTGTTCCTGCAATGTTGTTATCTATACTTGAAATTGTGCAGTAATATGTTGTTTAAACTCCGATTTCCACTGTTCCGCGTGCTCGGCCTTAGATCTCTTCTGACTCCTATACGTCTCGAAGTCTTGTAGGAATCTATGATTCTAAGGTGCGTAAACCCCAAGGCCCCAAGTGCAAGCCGGGTGCTTATTGTTTTCCAGAGTTATGGATAGTATATCCTTCTCCCTGACTGTTTCGAAGGAACATTGGGAAGATTAGGTACTCAATGTTTCCTGCAAGAGGCCATCATGTTATTTTAGATCCTACAAAGTTTTGTACTTATTAAAAACTAGGTAGTTCGACATATCTTACCATGCGTTGGCACACTCCCTCGTTTGCCGAATTTGTAAAAGAGATGGCGCTAGACAACATGGTTAAGGTCTGCGCTCTTAATCAGTTTCGGGCGCGCTCGTCTGTGATATCGGCAAATGGTCGGGAGACCTCTGACTGGAATGCCACCTCGTCCTCATTTATCCATCCTGGGATTTTACCCGCGTACCCAGCGGTGCTGAGTCTGTGGGGGTGAATGCTCTGTGCCTAGATAGCCTTGTGCGCTGTACTTTGCTGCTGAAATTCATCTGTCGTCTTCATCTGCACAAAGGCGTCCCATGTATTCGACGACACGAAACTATACTTGGTGTAGGGCGTCCGGTCCTTTTTCACGTACTCCGTGACAAATTTGCTCCTGATGGTCTTCCAAGCGTGTGCCATCGCAAGGAATGCCTTTCGTCGCACGACTTCGGCTGATTCTGGTGGGATCTTGAACGATGCTATAATTTCAGTCCACAGCTGCGCTTTCTCTACGTCCGTCACATCCTTCCATTTCTATGTGCTGATGGGGACCCGTTCCCTTACAAGTATACCGCAGGTGGTCCGGAATGCTGCCGCTGCTTTCTAGGAAAGCGGAGGGACCCTAGAGGGATTGACAGTCATGATGGTCATTCGGCCTACAAGCATTTTCGATATTCCTCTGGCATGTCGCTCAGGTACCACTTTCCTCAGAGATCCAGACGCATTCGGCAACATCGATGATGGTGGGGAAGACGGTGTGGACACCATCTCGCTTACTTGCTATCTCGCAAGATTAACAAAGCAATGTCTCACAGTGTTAGCTGTAGTCAATCAAAATAGTACAATCCGAAACTTCTACTAGCACAATCCAAAGCGGTGATCACCTTGACAGGAGGCGTGGATGAAGAGGGAGTCGAGGTCGGGGGAGCGAGACGTCGTCGAGGTCAAGGGTGGCGTCGTCGAGGTCGTAGAGGAATGACACCGGCATAGGGAGAAGGTCGGGGGTCGCAGAGGGAGGACGTTGGCGCGGGAAGGAGGACAACGCGGGGACGATGGCGTGGAGAGCAGGAACACGGGATGTAAGGGTGCTGGGGAGGCGGACTGGAGAGTATGATATGAGGAGTAAGGTCGAAAAACCCTAGTGGGGCCCCCTACTTATAAATGCATATCACAGACAGATCTCTAAGATAATCATCTGTGATATCATATACCACAGACGGTTATATTTAAGAACTATCCGTGATAAGATATACGGTACAACGACCACACCTGGTCGTAAGCATATCACGGACGGATATTTTCCAGGACCGTTTGCGATAAGAAAGCTACGACCACCACCTAGTCGTAAGCATAGCATATCATAGACAGTTATATTTAAGAACCGTCTGTGATAAGAAAGTTACAGCCACCACCAAGTCGTAAGCATATCATAGATGGTTATATTTAAGAACCGTTTGTGATAAGAAAGTTATGACCACCACCAAGTCGTAAGCATATCACAGACGGTTATATTTAAGAACCGTCTGTGATGCTCAGTGCAGGAATTTTTGGACATGTGTGCGGAAGGTGAAATATTTTGACGCCTTAGGAATCGTATGTGCTACATATGTCACATACGGTTGTTCCACTAAACTGCCTGTGATAGTTTTCTATTCTGTTTTTCGGCTAGCCTCTGAAAATGCTAGCCATACCCTCTAAAAACAATAAGAAAGCAGATACAATCACATATAGAATAATTTCTTAATTACTCAATCAATTACAATAGAATAATTTCTTAATTACATGCCGAGTTTCTTAATTACAATAGAATAAGGAGATGTTGATGCTGCTTGTCGGGAGAGTGCTCGGCGAGGAGGCCACGCTGCCGACGCTCGAGTCGCTGCCGATCGCCGTGCAGGACGATATGCCCATGCCACTCAGTGTCAAGACCTGATGGTTCGATTCGGATTCGTTGTCTTTTTTTGAGAGAGAGAATGCCGGCAATTTATTAATCACAAAATATCGTTATAAAGAGTCTCCTAGATACACTCTGGTATACCATTACGAATAAAATAGCTAACAGAGTGCTACAAGATCTAGCTAGAGTATGTGCCGCCACATTTACCACACGACTAACATGACGAAAAACAACCGAGGAAAAGCCCTCAGCCGTAGACTTGATATCAGAGAAAACCGCACCAACAGAGAGCCGATCCCGCATCGACAAATCCAACCGTTGCACAATGGACAAGCAGTCAGAAGTAAGGATGATATTTTGATATCCTTCATCACGGGCAATGGCTGTTGCGTGATGAAACGTCAAATCTTCTTCTAACTCTGGTGTAGTGATTCCATCAAAACGCTCACTGCAAGCAACCAAGCATTCACCAATGTGGTTTCGGACTACCACGCCAACCCCTATCCGACAAGAATAGTGCTGCATCAATATTAATAAAGATTTGAATTCGTTGTCTTGTGATTGCCTCTATGCGTACAAGTTTGGCAGGAAATTAAGGGTGAGCTGGTAAAGCATAATTCGAGCGCCAATGGCGAGATCAAATAATGTGTGAGGCTCGTAGAGTAGTATTAACTATTGACTAATCACTGTATGCTCTGTTCTGTGTTATTGAGCCTTGCATTGGTAAAGGCTCGCTGTATCTTATCTATTGAAGAAAAGAATGCATGACGATAATCAAAATTCAAGTGAAAATTGTGCGTCCCTGGCACATACTACACTTTATGTCTCGAAGACTATAAATATATACATGTTAGAATGATCTCCTCAGGCATTTGACCGTTGCATTTGGCCCAACGGCCAAATACCTTATTCCCTTGTTCGGCAGGAAAGCGATCGGGGCGCCAACGGTTAGGTTTTTGGGCCCTCACGCCGCTCAAAGTGCCACACATATAGAGGCCAAAAAAAGCCGGTGTTGGGCTTCCCACGCTTCCCACCTCCAGTGTTCCAGGTTCACCGTGTTGCGCCCCACCTCACAAAAAGCAATCTAACCTACATATATTCGATTGAGTCTACTTAAAATTCTAAGTTACAATGAGCACAAGCGAAAGAAGCTTATCATCGCCGACTTTGCATAATTTTATTCACTTTGATTGATAATGATTTTGCCAGCTTTGGTATGAGCGCCTCGTGACGCTATTGCCTTTGGTAGCATGACGATATGATAGACTCTCTCACCGACAAAACTCCATGGCCACCTTCTCCTCCTTATTTTCACATGACGGTTTTACGACTCTCTATTTCCCCCTTGTCTCTCGGACCCGCACTGTTGTTAAAAAACCCAAATCTAACCCAAAATTTCGGACATTTCATATCCAAAGAACAGTACCAACAATACACTGCAGTCGTACTACTTTACAATTCATAATAAGGGGCCAATTTGCCATTGATGTGCTGTGGAATCTTAATATATCCTTATTTAAAAAGCTGCTTCCTAAAATAGTAAAATAAAAGTATAGATTGTAAAATAGTAAAATAAAAGTATAGATTGAAAAAGAGCTATCCTATTTGATTTGTTAAATAGAGGCAAAGCCAAATCAAAAGCACTACTAGGTTTTGCAGAGAGCAGACAGACACAGCTAGCAGCAATCCTTTGCTAAATTATTCCTGGTTGTATGTGGTGCGAGACGTCTCTATCCAAGTGAAGCATCGCACGCACACCGCAGATTATATCTTAGCGTATCCCTATGCCCGCGAACTGAAAGAGATGTTCGGCTGTTCTCTGGCAGGTTCGTCGCAGATCTCTGTTTCACTAAATTTTAGGCACATATTCCAGGGATATGCTCTCTCCTACCGTCTCCTCTATCCACGGACTTCCACCTCGTCGGGTACACTTGTGGCGTTAACACGTTGATCTTGGCTGACGGCGACTGCCGGTGGACAACGACGGCGAAGTTCAACTCAATTCATGTTCCACGGTTGAACAGTACGCAGTACGCTTCTTTGGTTCCTTCTCGCTCTGCGTAATTTTTTTTCCCCTAAATAAACTATTTTTAACTGTTTTATAAAAATAATCCATATTTTTTTTTACAAAAATTACTATTAATCGCTGGTCCACCGAATGAGTAGACCCAATCGCGTAGTGGGCCAGCAATTAGGTGACGGAGAGGCCCATCCGCGCGACTGATGCATTGGTCTGCCACGTGTCTCAGTCGCGCGGCGAGCCGGTGGCACGACTGAGACCCATGCCAAGCATAATCGTTGGGCTAGAATGCCACTGAGCATAGTTTTAAGAAATAATTTAAATAAATTTTATTTAAATTTTATGAAATTAAATAGTTGGGTTTGTAACATATCGAATCAAGTAACAACATGTTTAAAGTAAAGGTAGTTTGCAACAAATGTGATACAACCATGAAATGATTTTACACAAATTGACCACAGCGATAGGAACAAAACACTCCTAACATGAGTGCAACTATATCAAGTAGCAACTCCAGCTTCGTGATCTGCAACATGTCGCTCCTCATGACCTCCTTGACTACCTCTCCGATGATCGCAACTAGTCGTGTTGTTGTGACCTTCTCCCGACCCATTATACTTTGTGCATTTGTTCTTCCTATGACCGTAATCTTCACAAACAATATACCTCTTCATAGGGCCTTCGGTTTCAGATTCATCCATGTCATTTTGGATACGATGAATCTACCTACGACCCTTGCCACCCTTCAGCAAGTTCAAAGCATGGCTTATGGAGTAGCATTGACTTGTTACACGTGCACTGACAGGTGTTGTTGCCCTCTTGTCCAAGGCTCACCTCGTGCGTGACGATGCCACTCGCCGTTACAAGCCCACATTGGTTCATTAGCAATACCTCAAATAGAAGCTCTGTGGTGCTCATAATTAAGATTGGGTGCATTCAAGCCTTCTCACTCTTCTCAGACATGTACTCCATCATCTTAGTATAATATGGTGTCTTTGCATTTAGCATATGCAATGCAACATCACTATTTTTTTTTCCTGGAGTACTTGATTATACGATGCAACATACCCTCGACAATTGCAACAAGGGGCATGCTGCGCAGGCCCATGATAACCCAATTGTACACTTCAGTCGGATTGGTCATCATTATATCGTAGTTTACGCCGTCGGTATTGTAAAGCAATGCCCACTTTTCCACTGGCGCAACCTCGATCCAACGTGATGTTTCTCACTATCCTCCTGCTCAAGTTGGGTAGGTCAATCTCGGGCAACAACGCCAATTGTTTCGGTACATCAGCTATGTTTCCAGCAGGTTGCTTATTCCTCTCCTCGGTGTGCTTGGTAGTGAACTCATCAAGCTTCTCCTAGAGTGCATCGAACTTCTTTGTTGGCTCTGCTTGTAAAACCTCTTGAATATGTTCATCATCCTCTTGCTCTTGAACTTCTTGAAAAAATTGACCCCAGGTGCCTCATGCACCAACGGTTTTGCAGGTCACGCCATGAAAAAGACTCATCTGGATCTTCTTGCATTTTTTTAATGGCCTTAATCATCTCAGCATGTCAGTCATGTATTATGCAAACGCTTGGGCGTTCACCAACGACTCCAACCTTGAGGTGCCTGAAGAACCATAACCAACTATTTAAGTTCTCACTCTCCACAAATGCAGCAACCACGGAAAGGATCTGATTGTTGGCATCCACGCCGATTGTCATCACGATCTACCCCCTTGTACTTCCTTGTCAAGAATGTTCCATCCACGCACATCAACCAGCGGCAGTAACGAAAGGCATCAATGCAAGCACCAATTGTAAGGAAAGTCTGTTGCATTACCATATACCCCTCTGATTTTTCCAAAACCTTATCCTTCACAGTGATGTATGCTCCAGGGTTTATGTCCCTTAGCACCTCAAGTAATCGAGGGAGATTATCGTAGGCCGACTCAAACGTGTCGAACCTTCTCTCCATTGTCTTATGCTCCACCCTCCACACATTTGCATAGCTGATCTTGTACTTGTAACTCTGCTCAATGACCAATATGGCGTGTTTCACTTACATGTCCTTCTTCTCCACAATCTCCACGTACATGACATTTGCAATGAAATAAGAAGTGTGGTTGCAGTGCTTTAGCAGTACATAGCTCATAACACCTTCGATACGATTCAGTGTATTTCATACTTCGGCTTGTAGGTGTGAACACTTCAATGGCACCCATCTTTCTCATACTTCACAGTGTACTTCTCTTTGTTTGATTTGATAACATTAAACTGCCTCTGCATTGACAGCATCATGAAGAGCTGACTTATCTCCAAACATGGTATTAACACACACCACATTCTGCCCATACTCCACCGGGAATCGTGGCCATCACTCACAACCATGGCCCCTGGATTATGTCTATTCCAAGCATCAAGTACCGGCGCATCGGGGACATCATCATCATTTGAACATTAGTCACCTCCTCGCCCTCTTCCAATGCTTGCTCTTCAGCCCTGGTCCTCTGGTCTTTCCGCTCGAAGTTATCCACTATGAATTCAATGCCCCCTTCGTGGGATTGCCGTATGTCTGCCGCCACAACTGCAACTACACCACCATCTTCTATCCCACCATCATCAACTTCCACCTCCACACCCGCACTACTCTCCCCCACTTCACGAGCATTGCCGAGTGTACTCGGACACACCTGCACCAATAACACCCATTGATAGCTATGATGCATGTACGCTTCCAACCAGGTCTTCCATGACCATGTTCGCTCCATCGGCCTCAACTCCCAATGGGCCACTTCTGACGAATGGCTCCACGAGCATCTCACAGTAACACCATACAGTGTTGGGTCCAACGAGAAGCTGCATGTTAGCGAATGCAACACCTCTCAGATTTTAAGATTGTCCAAGTTCGGGTGATACATTGCGGTCTATGAAAGACTGCTCAAATCAACTCCACATGACCCCTCACGAATTTCTCCCTTCCCGTAAAATACTCTGCAAAACCGTTGATATGACATGCATTCCACGCGACTCATGATATTTAGAACGGATGCTAATTAAGCATGCTACATAGAATCTAATGGAACTAAATCTACCACTAAGCTATATTTATTATTGCTAACTTAACATGTTTTATCGAAGTGACCAACAAATTACATGAGCAGGATGGCCTCGCCGTAAAAGGACGAGTACACGGAGGCATGTCGAGCCGAGGGTAGAGCCTCCTCCTCCCCTCTTCTCTCCTCTCCCTTCTTCTCTTCTCCTCTCCTCCCCTCTCTGCCTCTCTGCCGCTTGTGCTCTTCTCCCTTCTCCTCATTCTGTTGTTGTAAGATCGAGGTGGCCGACTAGAGGGGGGTGAATAGGCGATTTTAAAAATTCTTTCAGTTAAAACCAATTAATAATGCGAAGCTAATAACAAATTAGTTTTGCATAATTAAAACCTAAATCAACTAGGCTCCACTAAGTACACAAAAAATATGAATACAATTGAATGAGAGCAATTATACAAAGATATATAAGCAATTAAAGCAAGTAATGTAAATTGCTCAAAGTAAAACACAAGACAAACCAAGATGACACAATTATGTTCTACCGTGGTGTTCGGAGACTTGCCGGTCTCCCCTAATCTACGTTGAGGTAAGCCCAACTACGTTGGACCGACTCCACTAATTAAGCCAACACCTCCGAGGTAAGTCTAACCACTTGGACCGGTTCCAACACAAACTAACACCTCGCTCCACTAGGGTTGCTCTTCCTCCACTCCGAGATGGCGAGCACCAAACCACTCACAACACGCCGGGCCTTCTCACAATCTTCTTGAGAATATCACCGGGCACGACGCCTCCATGTCGTCTAGGTATCGGCAAACACCAAGAGAAACAAATCTCAACTCTCACTTGAACTTATCAAGTGTCAAAGCTCAAGTGGATACACAATCCACTACCTAAGGCAACACATGTACTTAGGGTTTGCTCTCAAATCTCACTAAGTGCAACACATGCACAAAAGAGAAGAAAGTCTTACTCTTAGCTCAAAGGACTGAGTATAGCACTCACAATAATACCAGCAACCATCCCCAACCGACCAAGGTGAGTATTAATAGCCCACATCCAAAAACTAGCTGTTGGGGGAAATATTCCATCGAATCTGTGCAGGGCCGGTCTGACCGCCAACTAATGGTCGGTCGGACCGCCCATGCACCAACGGCTATAAAACTAGCCGTTGGACCTACGATTGGTCGGACCGCCAACTAATGGCGGTCTGACCGCCGCCAAATCGGGCAGACCGCCATGGCTGGCCGGTCCGATTGCTTGAGGAAAATCGGCGCACTCCAAAAATGGTACTTCTCGGGAATAAAAGTACCTCTACAATTATGGTACTTCCGCACCACAGTAGTACCGTATATCAATAGCGGTACTTCCGCACACAAAAACAATTCAAGGGGAAATCGGTCGGACCGCCCAACACATGGTAGTCTGACCGATTTGCCACCGGTCAGACCGGTGACCCCTAGCGGTCAGACCGCCAGGCTCCAGATAGACCTTGCACTTTCACTTCGCTTAGATGGCAAAACACATTCGCCCATTTGAGTGCAAGTTCAACAAGGTTTAAAGATGATATTCTCAGCAAGTTGCAAAATACATTTGACAACCTTTAGAATACCCATCACAAGGAATAAGGTACATAGACTTACACCATTTTCAAACCGTGGATATCATGGGGATATGCTCCAGATCTTAGGATGATGTGACAATTGGCAATGACATTTATGGTTTGTCGTTTCACAGGGTTTTCGACAAAGTTCAGGCTTTCTGGACAGGGGCGGTCCGACCGGTCCCAAATCGGTCGGACCGGCCATGTGCGGAGGTCGACCGGCGGTGACCAAGAATGGTTAGAACGAGCTGGGCCAAAAATAGAGGGTGTAGGCAAGTGAGGGGATCCCAATGCACTTGGTCTCATAATTTTAGAGTTCCCAAGCAAAAGTTTATTCATTTTAAATTTCCAGAAGGTTTCGGAATTTCAGGGCTTGAAATTCGGCTAAGTCCCTGGTGGCGGTCCGACCGGCTCACAGGGAGCGGTCCGACCGGCCAGAGGGCAGTCTGACCGGCTCACAGTGAGCAGTCGGACCGATTTCCACTTATGAACGTCAGCCAACTTCGTGGTGATGTTGTTTTGTTAGGTCAAGTTCATTGGTATCATGGCGTATGTATTGCATGATGCATGTTTTGACTAACATGGGTCAAGTTGTGAAGAACTTGTTTCCGAATTCGTGTTTGCTTGTCTATGGTTGTGCAGGTTGCTTGGTGGTCAACGGCGGTCAACGGCGAGGATGATCGGGACTAGACTTGGAGAGTTGACGTCCAGAACGATCGACGATGCCGGGTGAGGTCAATGACTCAAGCGTGACGCAAGATGGACAAGGGTGACCTATTAGCAAATCTGAGGCGCAAGATGGCGCTAGGTGAAGCTGTTTAGGTCAAAAGGTTAAAGACGGCGCTTTGCGAAGCGTGCGTGTGTGACCCGTTTGTTAGTGGACCTTAACGGGAGCCCAATAGAGTCAAACCTTAGGAGTTCTAGGCCTCCACTATAAATAAGAGGAGGTGGTGGCTGCACCACGTCTCTCTCGCCTCTTTTATGTTTCAAAACCCTAATTGGCTTAGGGGGAGTTGAGGTGGAGGCTAGGGCTCTTGATGGTTTGAGGTGATTTTTGTGATCTTAGATTGACCACTGTTCCTTGATGGAGTGGGTGTAATCCAGCATCACTCATGAATTTAATCTAGGCAAGGTTTGCTTGAGATAAGTCTCTTTTCGTTCTTGCTTTCAATTTCGTGATTTTAGGGCTTTCTTTGATCCACGAGTTTTTGATTGATTCTTTCACGTGAATTAGCTTGCTGTGATACGTCTTGATCATCAATCACTCACGAACAAGCATTAGGATCAAGTTTTCGTTCTTGCCCGGTTTTAGACCCTCTGTTACTCAATTGACAACTGTTCAGGATATATCCAAGAATTATCATAATATTCGATTGGAATAGGTCCTCAATAGCATAGAGAGGGTGTGTGCAAAGTTTCGTGAAGTTTGGAGTTGAGAATCAAAAGTTAGACCTAATTGCAACTTCGTCATCGGTATGTTTTTCTTGCTTGGTCGGTTCGAGCTCGCCGGTCCGATCGCCCATCATCACCGGTTCGACCGATTTGGCGATGGTCCGACCGCGGTATAACAATGTCCGACCGCCAGAAATCGGTCCGACTGCTCGTGCCGTAGGTCGACCGCCAAGACATTGTATTGCTTTGATCTTTGATGTTTGTGTCATATTGCTTAGGGGATTAAATTGAATTCAATACTAGTCTTCCGCTGTACTGGTATATTGATCTTCATAGCTTCCTCATAGCTATTGGAGTGAAATTGTGGTGAATTCATAATTTGTGAAAAAGTGAGCGTGCTCCTATTCACCCCCTCTAGTCGCCTTTTCGGTCCAACACAAACTTAAGTCACATGCTACAATAAATCAAACATGAGCATCAACTATTTGCAAAACACATTCGCAAATAACAGTATCATGCCACAAGGCTAAGGTGCATGGACTTAAACCATTTTCAAAACATATTTACAAATTATAGTCCCATCCTACATAGATTAAATGCATGAGCATCAATCATTTGCAAAACACATTCGCAAATAATAGCTCCATGCATAAATGAGCTAGAGCAAACACAATGAGCTATTAACACATGACTAACTCATGCTACTAGTCAAGACCTCTCTTAATAGTACATCAACCTATAATAGCAATCCGGTTTTTTAACCAAACACCAAGACCGGTAAAAGATTAGGAACACATCCTTAGCCCTAGCTAGTCATACCTTTGCCTTGCATCTTCTTGAAGCTTGATGAAGCACATCAACGCTTCAAATCCGGGTACTTGACTTGATAATCACCAACACATGATGATCTCCTTTTTCTTTAAGTTCTTCTCTTGAATGTGCATCAACTCATGATGCATTCTTCACTCAACCTCCATCAACACATGATGGGTCTTCTCTTGACTTGATGTGCATCAACACATGATGCATCCTTTACTCCAAGTCTTAATATGCATCAACTCATGATGCATCCTTCATTAGACCTCCATCAACACATGATGTGTCTTCTCTTTGAACATCATCGACACACGATGATTTTCTTTTTCTTCAAGCTCTTCATATTCATCAACACATGATGCATCTTTTACTTGAATCTTGACTTGATGATCAACTGATGATCATCCCAAGTCTTCATCACCCTGGAACATAACCTATACATCCAGCTCATGGAAAATGTTAGTTCCACAATATGATTATCATTAATTACCACATCATACCATTAACTCATAATGGTGGGACAAGATACTTCAATCTTTCTCTCTTTGGTAATTGATGATAACCATTTCAATTGCACATAAATTGAATTTAGATAATGTTACAGAATATAAGTATATATTAGCTACACAAGTTATATACATTCAAACATGAGTATGCGAGAACTACACAAGTTCTACACACTCAAAACATGAGTATACGCGAACTACACAAGTTTTATATACTCAACACATGAGTATACAAGAACTACACAAGTTCTATATACTCAAAACATAAGTATACAAAAACTACACAAGTTTTGTATACTCAAACGGATATGCTTCAAAGTAAAGATCCCAAATATATGTGAAAAATAGAATATGGATCAATACTAATGAAACTATAAAATATAGAATGAACCCCCCCTAAATGTGTGCATACACAAATGTGTAAATAGAAATATATGCACATATTCAAGTTATACTTATGGCGGAGTTCAACCTATATTTTGGATCCGAGGAATGCAACATTACATGAGAGTGTAAGTCGAATGCATTCCTCGTTGAATTTCACCTTTATATCCAAATGAGACTACACACTAGATATAACAATATAATTGTTAGTCTCACAATTAGATTTGTCATTAATCACCAAAACACTCTATTAACTCATAATGGCGGGTTTAGATCCTTCAATCTCCCTTTTGGTGATTGATGACAAATCATTTATCAATAATAACATTTGGATATAAATAGACATAACATAAGAATTTAAGCTAATGAACTATGTCTGTGCATGTCATGAGGTGAAATTTAAACCATAAATATTCTCTCCCTTTTGGCATTAATCAAATAAATCAAATGACAAAGGAGAATATATCAATCATCTAAATGAGGGGATATATATTGATAACATAAAAATTCTCCCCCTTTTAGCATTAAACACCAAAAAGTCCAAAACAAATCTAAAACCAAGAAATAAGTTTTGCAAATCAAAGAACTTGGCAATTGAAATCATTTTATTTAATATTTGAAATATTATCTTCTTTTGACACAAATCATCAAAAATAAAGTAAGGTCGAAGATAGAACTTTTTCAAATTGAGGAGCTTGGTCACAAAGAATATGAAAATTATACTTATGACCAATGGAGATATTGTTCTCAAGAATGTAAGGAGAAACAAAATAGGTCACAAACCTATTGATCATAGCACATTCTCCCCTTTTTCAACCAATTAGATTAAGAACTACTTGAAACGATATTCGAAACAAATTCAAATACTCTCCATTTTGAGATATCTCCAACAAACACTTGCATGGAGATATCAAGCTCTTTTTCTAAAGGGAAGTACAAAGGGATATATGCATTTGAAATCATGTTGAGCTCAAAAGATATATTTTCAATATATTTGAGCAAAACCAAAAAGATTACAAGCTCCCTTTGTATGGCCAAGAAGAGTAAAGCAACTTGGAATGAGGCCAATATTATTTTTGTTTTCCAAAATGAAATGTAATCAAAAGCATTGGAAAACAATTGAAATACCACTTGAAAACTTTTGATTTTTCATAAATATTTTAACCTTTAAAACAAGATGCCACTTGTAAAAACAATTTTGATTTTTCACAAAACTCTAGCCTTTAAAAAACAAGAACACTTGTAAAATCATTTTGACTAGAAGGTTTGTTTAAAAGAATACCACTTGTAATTTTTTCTTTTTTAAAAAGAAAACTTGTTCAAATAGATAATCTTGCATAAGATAGACAATACCACTTCAAGAATACCAAATGAAGCAAATAAGAATGAAACACATTCATTCACAAGATCCATTAACCATTTTGGGCAAATAGGTAAAATAGTTTTTCCAATATTAATACTTTACCCAATTTTTTAATTAAGCTAAAAAAATAATTAATAAGTTTTTCACATAGAAAAACTCCCCCTTACTAAAAGGTTCCTATTGAAAAATCTTCTTTCTCCTTTGACACACAAATGTTCATCTTCCATATTATTATCCTTTTAAAATATAATTATAAAAATGGATATGCTTCAAAGTAAAGATCCCAAATATATGTGAAAAACAAAATATAGATCAATACTAATGAAACCATAAAATATAGAATGAGCTCCCCCTAAATATGTGCATACACAAATATGTAAATAGAAATATATGCACATATCCAAATTATACTTATGGTGGAGTTCAACCTATATTTTGGATCGCAACATTATATGAGAGTGTAAGTCGAATGCATACCTCGTTGAATTTCACTATTATATTCAAATGAGACTACACACTAGATATAGCAATAGAATTGTTAGTCTCACAATTATATTTATCATTAATCACCAAAACACTCCATTAACTTATAATGACAGGTCTAGATCATTCAGTTGTGTGAGTGGATACAGTTTGGAACCACTCGACTATATCGACCCTCAGTCGCGACAACGTGGATCGACTGGTGTTAGGCGGCTTCCAGTCGTGCGAGGGTGACACGACTGGGCTACCAGTCGTGCGAGTGTGGCGCGACTGAGTGTTGACAAGCCTCAATCGTGCGACGAGCCCACGAGTGTGGGTCGGCTGGGCTCCAATCGCTGGACCACTGTGCAATAAGGCCTAGTCGCCTGGTGTGCCAGCGGCTTATAGTTATTTCTATAAAAAATAAAGAGTGTGTTATTTTTACAAAACAATTAAAAATGGTTTATTTAGTTATAAAAATTCGAGCCCTACAAGCCTCTTCCTTTGTACAAGCCTATTAACGACTGGGCCTTTTCCTTAACAAATTTTGGGCCCATTTGTGAATCAGCCCAAGCAGTTAGTGCTGGGCCTCAACCGTTGTACAGAAGGACAGAAACACACAACTGCGGCCCACAAGTTTGGGCCATTCATTGGCTTGGGCGATCCACACTCCAGGCGTGCGCCCGGCACGCACCCCGACCTCCCCCACGACGGGCCACGAGCCGCTTCCGACTTCCGAGTGCCGAGAGAGAGCTCGGAGAAGCCATCCCGCAATCGCCTACGCTTCCACCTCCCCCTCCACAAGGTGCGGAAACCCTAGCGAGCGGCAACACGACCATGGCGCTGCTCCCTCGCACGGCGCGGCTGGCTCTGCTCTCCGCCCCGCGGGCGTACTCCGCCTCGGCGGCCGCCGCGGGGCCCTCCCCGGCGCCGTACGGGGGCGCACCGCCGCCCGCGCCGGCGTCGAAGGCGGCGGAGTTCGTGATCTCCAAGGTGGACGACCTCATGAACTGGGCTCGCCGGGGGTCGATCTGGCCGATGACGTTCGGGTTGGCCTGCTGCGCCGTCGAGATGATGCACGCCGGCGCCTCCCGCTACGACTTCGATCGTTTCGGCGTCATCTTCCGCCCCTCCCCGCGCCAGTCCGACTGCATGATCGTCGCCGGCACGCTCTGCAACAAGATGGCGCCCGCCCTCCGCAAGTCAGTACCAACCTTCCTTCTCTCTCTACTGCTCAGATTTCGCATCCGTGTCTCCGATTTGGGAGTTTGTGTTGCGTGTTCTTAGATCTCGGAAAGGATCTGGGGAGGAAGCGATGGGACTCGGTAGAAAGAGGTTTTGGGTTCGATTCGCTGTTTGTAGGGTCTTCCCAGCGACACCGACCTCTAATGTGATGTAGTTTAGAAAGGCCCTATTCCCCCATCCTTGTATTTGATTTGATAACCTGCCACAAATTCAACACTAGAACTGATATTTGGAATATCTGTTAGGATTAATGGAGGTTGAAACATCTTTGGAATGTCTGGTTAGGACAAAGGGACCATTGCAGAGGACAGAGGTTGAAACATAGAAATGCCCTATACATTCACGTGTCCATAGTGCTAAATATTAACATGATTGAAAGCGTGTCCATTAGGATTGCGGAACAATCAAACTAGAAACCCATGAAAAACACCACAATTTTAGTATATGCCCTGTATGACTTTGAAGAGATTTGAGAAGATAAATTGATCTTTTCATGTTTAGATAGGGGCAACTCCATGGCTAGGTCTTAGGCTCTTACTGTGCTGTATTTCCATATCATGGTAGAAGGAACGAGAATACATGCGCTGTCTGCTTTGCATATGCATGGATTTGTTTATCCAAGAGACTGAAACACAAAAAGGAATTTGATTCTGATCAGGGTGAGGTGTGGTTGATTTGCTCTTTTGATAGCTTGCATTCCAATAAGAGTTACGTTTTGATTTGTGAATGTCTTGATCACTTTGGGTGAGGTGTGGCTGATCTGCTGTTTTCATATACTTCAAATACAATAAGAATGTTTGTTGATTTGTGAATGTCCTGGTTTACATGGAAATCAGTGCATTGTTTGGAGTCTCCTCAAGGACTAAGTCTGGATTATAGTTATGAGAAAATCAGAAAATTGCTCTCATAGAACTCCTTTTGAACGCGTTGGCACACCTACCACCGAAAAATTTCGGCTTACTCTAATAGCACTGGATAGGTCTCCGTCATTGCTCCGTCTAGCCCTCCGTTAGTTTTTCCCTTCCCACCTTCTTCTATGTTCTTTCCCCTTCTCTGAGGACATCGTCCCTTCCCACCGTCTTCTACGGCGCCCAAGCCTCAAAATCCACGTATGATTGTTCCCCTTCCTCATGCGTCCACCGCTTCTTCGAGCTACTCGGAATGGAGTGCTTTCATCGCCTCCTGTCCCTTCTCACCTTCAGTTGTCCCACCTCCGACACTCCTCGACGCCCGCTTCTGCCCACCATCTGACCTCTACGTGGCCGCTAACGTTGAGGTTGAGATCCGTGGATGCTGTGCAGAGCTTGAGGCCTCCGTCTCCGACTTCTGGCTCTGCCCTTCACGACGGCCTTGGCAAGCACGCTGGCAACAACAGTTAGTGGAGCCTGGCGGAGGAAATAGGGATGGAGACCATTGCAGGGCTCAGATCTGGAGGTGACATTCTGACTGATGAATAAGTCCCTGTACTGTGGTCTTTGTGGGGTGGGCACATGGATCTTGAGCAGCAGCTTTAAGGACAGCATCTTGACTGTCATAGGACAGCATCTTAGGACAAGCATCTTGACTGTCATAGGACAAAGATCTTGATCATCATAGGACAAGCATCTTAAGACAAGATCTTGATCCATAGGACAAGCATCTTAGGACAGCATCTTGACTGTCATAGGACAGCATCTTAGACTAGCATATTAGCATATGCTTGGCTGGTTGGCAGCCTATAAATATGTATCCCCAACCCCTCAGGTTGGTATGGCATTGCGTGAGAAATAGTAACAAAAAATTGCCCCATCTCCAAGTGTCATCCTCTCTATGAGAGTAAGGATCTTGCTATCACCAATTGCAAGACTCCAGCGAGTAACACTGACTTCATGCAAGCATGGAGGAGAGACACCCCTGGCAAGTACAACTCCTAGTGTAGTCATTTTTTGAGAAAAACTCACTGAAGAAGAGAGGGAGGAGTTGGGGGAAGGAGGAAGGAGATCTGTTGTTGAGTGATCCAATCTGGGCGGTTGGTGAGAAATCTGTCGATCTAATATGGCGAAGTGTGACGGAGTGCTAGACGGAGCAATGATGGGATGCTTCATACCACCCAGTGGTACTAGAGCAAACACGAAAAAGATACGGTATGTTTGCAAAACGGTTCAAAAGGAATGCTATGAGAGCAATTCTCTATAGTTATCTGCTGTAAGCTTTAGGTTTCTTCTACTATGCTCCATTCTTGTTTGCCTTTTTTCCCTAGAAAAATGTGTTTGTACTTGAGGAGATATTGTGAACAACTTCTGGTTGTACCTGTTGCTATTTGGAGATGATTTGCCTTAAGGTCATTCAGTCTTTCTTACCAGCTCGTAGGTTTCTAATGCTCCTGACATTCGTAACTTCTCGGCAGGGTTTATGACCAGATGCCTGAGCCTCGATGGGTCATTTCGATGGGCAGCTGCGCCAATGGTGGTGGATACTACCACTACTCCTACTCTGTTGTGCGTGGGTGTGACCGCATTGTTCCTGTGGACATTTACGTCCCTGGATGCCCCCCAACTGCCGAGGCTCTTCTGTACGGTGTTCTCCAGCTCCAAAAGAAGATCAACAGGCGCAAGGATTTCCTTCACTGGTGGACCAAGTGAAGAATTGCTTGTTCTTGCTTGTTTTATATCTTTGCATTTTACCTACTCATCATCTGAAATAAGGGCCGCCTTGTGCCTCGAATTTGCAAACTTATTGTTGTGCCTGGAAGGATGTACGACCAGGTTGTGCTGATGAGCATGGGACTCGTGTACCTGATGTTGGTTCCAGAGTAATGGACATACCAGTGCTGGAACTGGTTTTTGCTTTACATTGTAATCACATTGTTGACTTCGTTGTCTATGAATTACCCCCCAGTGCAATCGAGCGCTTCACTTTTTCTCATCATTGGATTTTGGGCTCCTGGAACTTCCGGGGCTCTCTACATATGCTGGTTTTCTACGCTGTCTGATGGAGATTTCACCACAGATCAGATGAGTGCTAAGCTAATGTGTCAAACGACACCAGCCCAAACATGTTTGAAGTCCAATCCTGACGCTGCAAGTTTTATCCACCGGAAGTCCGGAAGTCTTAAGCAGCGTTATCGAATATCAATCGTATGGATTCTAAAAAAGAATTATCAGTCGTATGCATAACCAGCCCCAAGTCCTCCAAGCCAAGAACCGGAACAACCACAAAACCTCTGCAAACCAACGAGGACCCAGCTGCAAACCAACTCAAGCCGCGCGTGCCCTCTTCTCGGATCTCTCCGCCTCCTTCCTCCAATCCCCCAACCAGAGCGAAAAAGGTAAACCAAACAAGTCATCGAGCCAGTTCTCGATTCTGTGGCATCCCATTCCCCAGATATATTGTTCTGATTTTCTCATCCGCATTGCTCCGGTTTTAACTGTGAACGGCGGCAGATCCATGGCGGCGTTGGCGTCGAAGCTGGCGCAGCTGCAGTCCAAGGCGTGCGAGGCGACGAGGTTCGCGGCCAAGCACGGGTGCGCGTACCACAAGACGCTCATGGAGAGGAACAAGCAGTACGTCGTCGACCCGCCCACCATCGAGAAGTGCCAGGAGCTCTCCAAGCAGCTCTTCTACACCCGCCTCGCCAGGTACCCACGCACGCTCCCTACGATCCTGACCGATATTGTCGTGCCTTGATTTTCCATCCAGCTCTTCTATGTGCCGAGTCCTTGATGTCGATTAGCTTATTAAATGCTAGATTGTTTCCTGCCGATTCGGTCGCTGCTAATAATGCTGCTAAATCCGCGTGAATTGTCCAAATTAAGGTATGATTAGCACGTTGTGGGGCTTCAGGATACGCCTTTGGAGGATTCTATGGTGTTTGTTTTTGAGTCTCGGACTCTCGGTATACCAATTTGTGAGCTTATGTGTCACGGGGTGGTGTATTGCGGGTTTTTCTTGTTACAGGGTTTAGTGATGGGATGGGGGTGCGAAAGGCAGGATGATTTCAGGAATCAAAACCCAAAAGGGAGGTGTAGGCATTGTGATTAAATCCTTTTATTGTGTCATGTCGAGTCAGCCATGATGGTTAAGTTCCATCTTGCAAATAGACCATAGAAATTTTTACAGCCCACCTAATCCATTAGGATGAGATGAGCTGATTTAGTAGCACCCAAAATATTAAAGACTCAGGCCTTCTAATCAATGTATAATTGTAAATTCTAGTTTCTGCTAGGTTCCAAATTACTTATGGACATCACCTTAAGCGTACAGAAATAGTCTCAAGTTTTGACTGTATCTTTGTTTTGATCAATCTTATAGCTTCTACTACATTGATATTCATCAACTATGTCTGCTGTCTCAATGCTGAATGATTTCTTAATTTACATGAATGTTTGTGTATCCTGCCTTGTTTTTTAAGAGAACTGTATATGCTACCTTGTCTATTGTGAAAAGTGTTGCTATAAAAATCGCCTCAATTTAATATTGGACTTCTTATATGAATAGGAAATTACATGTATAACTTTGAAGTTCTTATGGTTGGGTGCTAATCCACTAGAACTGCACCCAGCCCACTAGAACTAGCAGGTGACCACATGTGGTGGGGTTTCATGTCAACCATTTGTTTCCGAATAGAAAAAATCTCACTTGGAGTTAAATTTCAAGTGTTAGATCAAGAACGAAGGGCAAATATCACACAAAATCCATGAATTCCACCTGGCATGAACTCGAGTGGATCCTATATTCCTGATGATCTTGGTTTGTGGATGCAGATATTCTGAGTTATGTCTGTGCCTATGTAATAATAGGCTTCATGATATATCAGCACTTTTTTAAAACCTTAGGGAGGGTTGCGCCTCTTGCCCCGTTGAACTACAATATATTTGTGAAACCAAAAATGAGATGATGCTCATCTCATGTAAAAGGTTTCCAACTTTCTGTGGAAAACTGGAAATAGGGGTAGATCCCTTGAATACAAAAAAGAAAAAATGTACCACTTTTATCATTGGACCAATACTGTCCTTGATTTTATGTTGTTTTCAAAGTTTTAATAGGTCCAAAAAACAAGCGATGAGCAAAAGCGTAGGATCCAGAAGACCGAACGCGCTTTTAAAATTGCTGAGGTTTGTGATATATGTAACCACTGTGATACAATTTTCTGATGTAGTTCTAGGATGCATTCTCTTCAATCTTTTGTTTCTCATGTTTGTAGGAGGAGATGATGAGGGTGCAGTTAAAAACAACAATATCAAGAGAGTTGAATGAGGTAAATATTGTCTTGAACCCTTGATCTATTCGAAAAGGCCAAAGGCTGATATAAACATGTTACAGGTGTAGGTAAATATGCAAAGATCACCCTATACAAGAGACAAACGCATGGATTCCGTCGCAACGCATAGGCACCCTACAAGCCCAGGTGGGGAGGCAAAGGGGACATGTAATCAATGCTGAGAGAGGTACAAGTGGCCTTTGCATAAATTTGAGCAAAATTATCATCGAAGATCTTTCTGTAATCTGATAAATTTGTGGATGTTAACTATCTATGGTACACATAATGCAAAGAAAAGATTGAGTAGTAAAAGTAGAAATTTTTCTCTCCTTTTGATAGGGCTAGAGTGCGGAGCGGTAAAGGTAGTTTGAGAAACAAATTAAGGTTGAGAGCAACCATTCATATTTCCAAATTACAATGGTATATCATTCGGTCTTAACATAACTGGCCTCAATATGTACATAAATAAACACTTATGGTATTGTATATTTAAGATCCGTTACAACGCACGGACACCCTACTAGTGGTTTAAAGAAATAAGCATTCCCTGTCGTCGTGATAAGATAAAGAATCGATCCCAAAGCTTAAAAAACACCCTACGGAGTAACAAAGAAATTAGAGAAAATTCATAATGTGTCACTAAATAACTACATAATTTACAAATATAACTAATTGCCCCAAGAATTTAATGAATGCACAAGAAGAGACCCCATGCATGCAAATATCAAACACATAAAAATGTTCAAGAAAGATGACACCAACACCTCTCAACATGCAATGCCTGTATTCGTTTCTTTCTCAAATCTCCATTGTACCATTAACAATCGCACCACCGCTCCATCCGTTTACCACTTCTCCACCGCGCCCTCATGGCGCCGCCCAAACCTTTGCTCCCCATCCTCCTTCTACTCTTCTCCGCCTCCAATGCCACCGAACCATTAAGAACACTCCACATCCCCGTTGTCCACCGCGACGCTGTCTTCCCGCCCCCGCCCGACGCCAAGCGAGGTAGCCTCCTCCGCCGCCGCCTGCCGACGCCGCGCGCTACACCGCGCTGACGTCCTTAGCACGAACGCCCACGACCGCCTCCACTCTCCCGTCATCTCTGGGCTCCCTTTTGAGAGCGGCGAGTACTTCGCCCTCATCGGCGTCGGCAACCCGTCAACCAGCGCGCTCCTCGTCATCGACACGGGCAGCGACCTCGTCTGGCTCCAGTGCAAGCCCTGCCGCCACTGCTACGATCAGGTGAGCTCGTTCTACGACCCGCGGGTATCCAGCACCTACAGGCAGATCCCCTGCTCGTGGCCCAGCGGCCACGAGCTCCGGTACCCCGGCTGTGACAGCTGCGCCGGAGGCTGTAGGTACGTAATAGCCTATGGCGACGGCTCGGCAAGGCACCGGCGACCTTGCCACGGACAGGCTCCTCTTCTCCAACGACACGTACATCTACAATGTCACCCTGGGGTGCGGCCACGACAACGAGGGGCTGTTAGACTCGGCGGCCGGGCTGCTCGGCGTCGGCCGCGGCAAGGTGTCCTTCCCGACGCAGGTGGCGGCGGCCTACGGCCATTTCTTCGCGTACTGCCTCGGCGATCGAACGTCCCGCGCGCGGAGCGATTCGTACCTCGTGTCGGCCAAGACGCCTGAAGCCGTCGTCCACGGTGTTCACCCATTCTTTGCCGAACCGCGGCGCCCGAGCTCAGACTACATGAACATGGTCGGCCGTCGGCGGCAAGCGAATCACCGGGTTCTCGAACGCCACCTCATGCTGGACCCAAAGAATCGGGCGGGCGGCCGTCGTGGACTCGCACGCGGCCATATCGCGGTTTGCGAGGACGCGTGCGCGGCGTTGCGCGCCGCCGATCTTGCGCGCCGCGGCCGGATGCGAAGCGAGCGATGACTTGTCGATGTTCGACGCGTGCTACGACCTCCGCGGGAGCGCGACGGCCAACGTGCCAAGAATCGTGCAGCACTTGGCCGGTGGTGCACGCATGGCGCTGCCTCCGGAGAACTACCTCGTGCCCGTCGACGGAGGGAAGCGGCGGACGTACTACTGCTTGGGGCTCGAGGCGGCGGACGACGGGCTCAACGTGCTCGGCAACGTCCAGCAGCAAGGATTCCGGGTCGTGTTTGATGTGGAGAAGGAACGTGTCAGGTTCGCGCCAAACGGATGTTCAGTTTGATTGGGGGCGCAACTAGCGCTCGAATGAATGGTCCGATGCAATATATGGGTATAATATTTGCAACAAAAAAAATTCATACGTGCAACAAATACGTAAACCAATCAGTCAAACGAAATGAGAGGCCAGGGGTAGAGAAAAGATTCGAGTCGAAGTAGAAATCAGGATTTAGCCATCATCAAGAAATTTACAATATTTAAAACAGTTTGATTTGACAAACACATGACCCTGTGCTAGGAACAATATTTTTTCGACGGTCACAACAAAAACAACTGAAGAATGCAACATATCAAAACAAAAAAAAAACATCTAGAGAACGTGTGCAATATTTTTTGTAATGGTTGCAATTTTTTTGGTTTCAACATCGCATCATCTCAAAAATCCAGATGCAACATTTTCAAAGAAGTTGATATCTCAAAATATCTCATGGGTTGCAACACATTTCGTAATGTAAAAGACATCAATCCGGAGGAAGCAGCAAAATATTAGAAACAAAATCAAGCACTTCGACTAACCCTCCACTCGTCATCTACCTCTTCCGCACTCTGATCCGCCAGATCCAACGAGCCCCAACCACTCCTTAGAAGGGAAAGACATATGCACAAGCTCCAGCCATCGTGAACGAACTTGTTAAGCGCAAAAAGCAGCGAGCTCTGACCTACCTCATCGGTTCCTGTGAGAGTGGGGTTGGGGGGTCGTCGGTTCCTAAGAGAGAGAGAGAGAGTGTGTGTGTGTGTGTGTGTGTGTGTGTGAGAGAGAGAGAGAGAGAGAGTTTGAGAGTTTGAAGTATTTGGGCAGAGGCTTGTATAAGCATACAGAGATGCAGTTCCTGTGAGAGAGGGGAGGGGGAGTTAAGAGAGTATTTGGGCGAAGACTCGGATTAGCAAGATGATGCAGTGGACAGTGGTGGGAGAAGTGGAACTAGTTAGAGGCAGTAATAAATGAGCAAGGGTCAAAGCATTGCCCTTTGATTAATTAAGTATACGAGTTACACAGCCCTTGATCGAAAGCACGCGTGTATAAATCTACGGATATAATTTCTTTTCAGTTCTGAAATATCACATTGAGAAAACTATAACTTACTATCATACTTAACTGTGTGCTTCACTACTTACTAATAAATTGCTGATCTGCACTCATACAATATGCAATGATATATCCTTGCTTTCGGTTGTTCTTTCCCAATCGATGGACTGCTTAAACATAAGAAAGCTTCCTCTCCTATACATAAACCCCAAAGTTAACAATTGTTTACCTTTCGATTCCGTTATGCAGTCGCAGCCTCCTAACCAAACCCAAAGAAGTCCTGAAAATAAAAAACACTTTTAGAAGGGAAGAAGTCTGCCAAGAAAGGCCAATTTGCCCGTGTGAAGTTTACCTATTGCCGAATTGCGGTTGTAATTACAGAACTAAAACAGCTGGGCACGAAATGCATCGACATTACGGTTATAACATTTTACAAAATCTGGCTGAGTCAATTACTCTTTTGCTGAGCTGCTTCAACATACTGCAGGGCGAGCTTTTTCACCTTGTCCCCCTCCTTGATCAAAAAGTTTGCATTTTTAGCGTCACAGTGGTACTTCATAACCTTGTCTGTTGTTTTTGCGACAGCCCACCTATATTGCTCGACAGTAATTACACCACTCTTACAAAGTGGCCTGATGTTCTCTTTCACGAACAATTCTACCTAAATACATTGAAACAAAGCAGCTCAGAACGGTGTAAAATTGTAATTATGTAACATACTACGGTGCAACACCTAGTGGTATTCAGAGTCTTAGCGATTATCAGGCTAGTCAAACATGTAAAAAGAATTGAAAACTGCAAGAACTAGAAACAAAATTTAGTGCAACACACAAGTGGGGTTTTTTAGACCATAAACATACAAGTGGGTTACCTTCTTATATATAGAACTGGAGGAATCTGATGTGTTATTATTTGCTGGATCCGCTTGTGGCTTCTTTGATACATCTCCACTTTTGGCTGGATGGGTTGACTTGTCTCCTTTGGAATGTTTACTGTTCAATGCTGGATTGTCACTGGAAGATTTCTCTCTAGTGGAATCCAAATTCTTTGGTTTGCTGACTTCTTCACCTTCTTTAAGCAAACTATTCCCATGGCAAGATTGGTTATGCAAATCTCCTGCTACTACTTCCATCTCTTTTGGGTCCCCTACATGCCCAGTACCTTCATCAGGCGTGTTGGTATCAACTACAATTTCCTTATCTGGTCCACTTGATTTTTCGCATCGCACACTTCGTCTGTCGGTTTCAGCCAAGTTCACTGATAAGGTTAAATTTTCTGTTGCATCTGTAGTTTCTCCGCTGGGCATCAGCTTCTTATGCTCATCAGAATTACATTTTGGTTGCTGACAAGATGTATCAAGGTTTTGACAATTTGCATCGTCAAGATGAATCGGCACTGACGAATCATCATCTTTAAGTGAGGATACATCCCTCATCCTAGAATCAGAAATTGACTGCAAGCTTTTGCCCGGTTCAGTGTCCAAATCAACAATGCACCTAAGACTGCATTCTCCTGCATTCACCAACAAAGTATCCTTTGCACTTTAGTATTTTTTTGTGAAAAATTTGGAGAATTGGAAAGTGTACTGGAATTACCTTCAATTGTAGTGGTCTTTCTATCAGGACTGTTAGGAGGGGAATCAAAGAGGCCTGCCCTTTTTAGTGCTTCTTCCACGTTGCTGAAGCCAACAGTATGTTTGTTCACAGTTTGTTCTGGTGCCAGATCACCACCTAGGTCACTCTTTTCAGTTTGTCCAGTAGAAGCAGGAGGATCAAAGAGGCCTTCTCTGCTTAGAGCTTCTTCCACATCACTGCTACCAATTTTGTTATTTACAGTTGTAACTTGCTGTGATATTGGATCACTGCCTAATTCAGCCTTTTCAGTTAGAGTTGAAGTATCATCCTCAGATTTTGCCTTGGCAGGCTGGCGAGTAGCCTGAGAGCAAAGATTCACATAAACTGATTTGCTATTGGACCTTTCGTAAATATCCTTTTCTACATTGACAGCATCAGCAATAGCCAATTCAGTATCTGCACATCTGCGAATCACATCCAAATTTGCTTTCTGAAGATATTGCTCAGCGACGCGGTAAAGCTGTGCCTGAGATACATAAGTTTGGTTGATAACTTGACCATTGGATAAAAAAATACAAGAATTCTTAGAATTTATAATCAAAATTTAGTTGAAATGTAAACAGATAGCCTTTGATAATGGTTTGACTGAAAAAGGAGAAAACGATGAAGCCAGAAATGTGTAGCACAATAAAGGCCTCCCTGAATGATTACCTGTCTAACTGATATGGGAACTTTATTATGGCGGCCAGTTGTGAGCTGTGGCCTCATATCCACAGGAAGTTGTGCCTAAGAAAATAAAATAAATTAGTGTTTATAGAGGAGTTGTTAATGAACTTCTTTTGTTTTTAAAAATAAGCTGACACATACTAATAGAGGGTAGTTCCCCTTGAGATCATCAGTGCCTTCAGTTTCGTCTTTGATTGTGACAGAGCTGGCATTTTTTCTTGCAAGGACCTCAAGAGCCCATTTTCTTTTGTCATGCTGGATATCACCAGAAGATTGGTTTTGTTGATTCTGTGCTCCCTGACTATTTTTATTTTCTCTTCTGTTAGATGCTTCTTTACTTAGGATCGAAGAACTCGATACTTTTCCGGTGCTGTTGGGTGAATTGATTTTGATCGTTGTCCCTGGTGCAGGTTTGTTAGGTGCTCTATTGTTAGCTTCAATTTGGCTATTTTTATCTAATGGTAAGGATCCTGCAAGGGCAGAGAGAGGTCTTATATCATCCTTCCTGGGAACAACTGATGCATCAGCCAAATATACCCTCGACAAAATGGAATTGGTGTTCTCGCCTTTTTTCTCTCGAGCACTTTCTTTGTCTATGCCAGTGTCTGAGGATTTCTTGAGTAGCTGAAGTACTGATTGCAGTGTCTCAATTTTTTCAGGATTTATCCCTGGGGAGCAACGGTATTTCCAGAATTCTACCTCCCAATCACGGTGCCATGCACTTCGTCTCCTTCCCGTGGATGTTCCATACAACTTTTTGGTCAGATTCTCACGTATATTGCCCTTCTGAAGCAATGACCTCCTTGTTCTTATGAGCGACGGATTGGTTCTTTTGGCTGGTCCATCCACCGACTTTCCAATTGCTGCACGGAAAGCAGTCAAAAGTTTTTCATCAAAAGCATTATCCTTCTCGAGTATACTAATACCAGTATCTCTAACTACTTCCCTTATCTCTTGTTGTAGCTTTTTAACTACGACAGATGATTCTTTTCCTTCTTCCTTTCGGAAAATCTTTTTCACTCTAAGGCCAGGCTTATCTCCTGCTCTTCTTCCGACAGGTTTTGCCAGCTCTCTACCAGGATCTCTTCTGTAGTCCTCTCCAACTATACTCATTATATCAGGAACAGATTTATCCTGTGGAGCAAATTCTGACGTATCACAGACAACAGCTTTTGCTGCACTAGAAGAAGTATGACAGTCTGTTGAAGAAACACCGTAGTTTCTAATCAGATGCATTTCCTGATCTGGCACTTCAAGTTTTGCTTTCTTTGCAGGATGTCCAATTTCATTTACTGATTCCATGCCTTTCACTTCTTCCATGTCACTGCTATTATGTCCATCATGCCTGAACAAATAAAATAAAATAATGACTACTGAAATGAAATTGTCAAACTTTACATGAACACGCCATATTGTGTAAATTTATGCAACTCTCGTGTGACAATCAGTAGTTCTTGCAAATGAGTTAAGCTTTGAAAGATTTCTTACATGGGTAGCAACTGTGTGTTCTGAGCACTTCTTATCTGCTGAACTGCATCTGCGTCGATCATATCTATGTCAGCCGATCGTGCTGTCTTACTAGCTGCATTGATAGAAGAGAAGATGTCATGTTGGCTGCATAATGCAATGACCACAAGATCTGGTCTTAGAACAGAAAAAGATGCAGTATAACCAAACAAGATTAGGCCATGCCACTTCACAATTTGAAGTTACTTAGTATGCAAAGTGATAAGAAATACAGTGGTTGACATGGAATTACTTTTCATAGTTGTGGCAAGTATAGTAGTCATGGCATATCCAAATAAAACAAGCTATCAAATATACATGTTTTGTTGTATGTAACAGTTTCCTTTTCACACTATGAAATCAACAAACTTCTAAAGAATATACAACTAAAACAGCAGATGGTGTACTTAAACAGTTAAGCATTTGAATATGTTGATTGAACAAGAAGTTTGGACATGTTGAAGCATACCAATTTCTTATAAACTAGAAGTATGAGGTTTTTCAAGTAGTGTGCTGGAATAGGCAAATTACCCAACATACCTGGTGAGGAAAGTTGTGGAGATTTAATGACAGGAGACCTGTCATTATTGTTTCTAGACACTGCATTCTCCTCTCCTGTATTTTTAGCCTCCTTACTGCTATGTAATAATGAATAGGATGACACATGCTGTGGTACTTCTAACTGTTCATTTGACATGTTACCCTGCTCTGAGCTAAATAAGGTAGTTGCTGACTCACGTATTGGCGAAAATTCCAATGACCTTTCTGTTGGCTCAGAAGAAACCGTGCAGACAAGATTCATTTCAGAATATTTATCGTGTGATCTACTGAAACTATCTGTGTTCCTCAGGATACTGGCATCTGCAACAGCATCATGTGATGAATCATCTTTGGAATAACTTGGATATGAATTGCAATTAAATGCTTCCTGATCTGTTTTCAAGCCTAGTGAAGCTTCTGATAGACCATCCCCAATTTCAGAATGTACACCAACCATCGAAACAACAAGGGCAGTTTCACCCTCGTCAGCAACAGATACTGACACCCTCCCAGAAAATGATGCATCACTAGTTGTCCTATCAGAATCAATTACACAATCTCCACTGAAGTTTTGCTTCAAGATAACATCTGCCTGTTGTTTCACTTCAGTAGACATACATCTATAAAATGGAATTGATAATTTAAGTATTACAAAAGCAGACAAAACCAAACATACTCACCACTGGCGAGAAGTGATCAAAGAGAGGAGTCAGAATATATCAAATTACCTTGGGCACAACCACGAATCTTCAGATGTCATTTCTGGATTAAATCCCACACATATAGCATGATACCTGGCTTAAGGATCACAATAATTAGAAAAGAAATATGGTATCCAAGTCTCAACTAATAGTGGACACTTTCATAATGACAATAATACAGTTGTAAGTACCATATATCACAGGAATCACAAGCAATTGATGTATCGAAAGTTGAATCATCATCAGCTGTCACACGTCCACTCCGAATCTTGCAATCAACATCATCCAAACAAACTACTGCCTGAAGAATGGGGAAAAATAGCAAGCCACGCGATCAACTTTGTGAGATAAATAAGTATGATGGTTTGAAAGGAAATGATGAGTGATATTTGAATATTGTTACTTCTGCATCAATATAGTATGATGGGAAGGAAAGTGCAGTGTTTTCCCCTTGCACATACCAATCATCATCACCACTGCACAATAAGGAACACAAATAGGAGAAGTAATGAAAATAACCTTAATTTTATTTTTGTGCATAGTTGTAAATAAATTAAAATAAGATTAAAGGAAGTGTCAAAGAAGAAATTTGCAATCATGACATTCGTGGACCAAAGGATATGACACGAGTTCACAGGCAAATTATGAGATTACACACAAGCATCAAGGTATACAGCAACATTTCCTGCCTAACATGGTCAGGTGACTCAATTACCAATTTTTGTTATCCTTGACTGAGGAAGAGCTTTCAGTAGCACTGTGATTTGATGACTAAAAGTAATTCTGTACTTAAGCTGATGATGAACACGCGTCATTACGAGATGAAGGCCAAAAATAATGATAGCAAGAGTCTACATTATGAGGAAACAGGGGAACCACAGAGTAAATAACATAACAATTAATCACACGAATCTTGAACTGACATGTGCAAACTGAAACTTTTACAAGGACTTGGGACTTTACCTGGTTAAAGAGTATTCGTCTTCATTATTAACTCCAGCAGTATCATATACCTTCAATAAAAAAAATACATTTGAATGCAGTTCTACCTTTTGAGGCGTTGAGCTAAAAAAATTTCCATTGAACTTCTCCCACAGGTGTTGTTAGAATTTCTTCAAAACAAATATTGTCAGCACCAAGGATATGTTTCACTTACTGGGGTGCATGTTATACGCTGAAATTCACTTTTGCAAAGGGGGCAGCGCTTTGTGATGGCAGCCCAGTTGTCAATGCATGTATAGCAAAACCTGGTATACGAAATTCAACTATTTATTTGTCGTATTAGAGTTAAAAAAATCATGTATCACTCTGTAAAAAAAACAATATCAGTACTTATGCTTCTGCAAATCCTTTTCTAAAATTCCTTAGAATGAGCAGTTACTAAGAGACAATATGTGAGGTTGAGAATCTAGCAAATGATGGGAGCATCAGTTTGGATGTAATCATGTAAAATATTTGAACTTCAAATGGCAGAGTCAATGCAAAGCATTGAAGTAAAACAGTAAATAAGCAAGTAATGATGGACTAGAGTTACAGAAATGCAGGATCAAATCATTATGACCTGGATGGTGCAAAACAACTATATGCACTGAAAGGCTTAGCCTAGATACTTGCAAGAAACTATCACATATACAGATTTCACTATCTCATACTGATTTACATTCCAGTAATATATAATTATATATTATAACCAAGGAAGTACCATAGCTGCACAGTGTTGACCCTCAAGACCTTAATGCAATATCCAGTTATGCACTAATGTTAGATAATTATAAATCAGCGATTGAAGCCCTACCAGTGTTGGCAACAATCCAAAACTCCTCTATCGATGACAATGTCTCTACAAATGCCGCAACTTTCATTGTCAAATGCATATTTTTCCTGCAAATAACAGTTTGGATGGACCATATTAAAGCACAGAACATAATTAAGTCAGGAAACAAGGACTAAAGGTACAAAGAAGAGATAGCTCCTACAAAAGCAAGCATGCAAAACTACTATACTTATTATACTCTGTTATTATTTACCAATTTAGTAATAGGATATTTCTTTCAACTTTGAACAGTATCAAGTAACAACTACTCATGAGACTGCATCTCACCTAAACATTACCACTTGACGGCGTTAAATCACCAGTGTGGCTAGCAAAGTTGGTGAAGGAAAGTCCATATTAAAGCACAAAGGTGGGGGATCAGGCAGAAAATGGAACGAGAAAATAGAAACCCCATGTATAATAAAATATTCCATTATCATTGTCTTCTGTTTCCTTACTAAAATGCAGCGGTAGAAATTAGTGTGGCTTCTCATCTCTCGAAAACCATTTCTTTCTAAAAAAAAATGGGGACCTATTCCAATAATCCAAAAAGCTTATCGTGATGCAGGCATTGCTTTCCCATGTCATAGCCACCAGACTAAATTGACACCTTTCCATACTCCATGAGAAGAAGTATGTAACAGGATGAGCACAATCTTGACTTACTCGCAAAGCACCATAACATATCACATAAGAAAACTTGCTACCAATCTGACTATAAAAGACAGCATATCAGCTTCCAGGGCACTGATATCCGCAATGCATCACGCCATTGAGTTGAGTTCCTCCCCTCAACTCAATTGGCAATACCAGCAAGTACTTGATAATAGCACAACAACGAGGCAGCAAATATAGAAGCAGTACAGCAAGCTTCAGGATGCAAAGGAAAGGTGTGCAATACCAGATCATCCATCTCCCCCAGAGCTCCACTCGTTTCGCCATCTACATCCATTTGCATCGACTTTGCTGATCAGAGGCGGATGCTGAGCTTTGGCACACGGGAGCGCCCGCGAACGAACCCTGTATATCAGAAACAGCAGCCGCGAAACAAAATTCGTGACTAATCCAATCGTGGAGGTGTACAAGAGCTGGATGCAATCTCGCGATACAAATTGGGGAAACTTGAACTCGATTACCGCAGGATATTAGCCCGGATGGGTCGCCGATTGCGGAGGCGCGGAGGAGGAAAAGCGGCTACTGCATGGGCGTTGGGAGTAAGGCAGCCCGCGTCGCGGTTTTGGAAGCGGTCGAGCTCGCCTCGCCTCGCCGCGGTCGGTGGCGGTGGCCGGGGAAGAACGGGGAGGGGAGGGAGGGTTCGCCGGTGCGGGGTTGCGGTGCGGTCCAATTCGCGACGCGGTCGAACAGAACCACAGCTGAGTTTTCCTGAAGCTGTCCGATCAAACTTGGACGGACCACAGGGAGAAAGGCAGCGAATTTTTTATATTAATTAACTCTTTTTAATTAAATTTTAAAGTTAACCATCGCTAACTTTATTTTCAATTTTAACTCTTTGGTCATGCCACCACCCATAGTATGATAAAACAACAATATCATGTCAGCCCGTATCTAGACAAACTCTTGTCACACCACCACCTGTGGCGTGACAGTGTTGTTTGGTCATACCATCATCTGTGGCGTGACAAAAAGTATTATTTTAGTGGGTTTATCATATGACATGATAATATTGTTTTGTCATACCACGGGTGGTGGCGTAACCAAAGAGATCAAAATTGAAAATAAAGTTCACGGGGTTAACTTTAAAATAAAATTTTAAAAAAGTTAATTAATAAAAAAGTTAAAAGACAGATGATACGTTTTTCTTTTCTTTTTTTCATAATGAACCCTGAAGATACTTTACATTATCATTTGGAGGAAATTCTTTTATTTTCCAATAAGTTGGCCAGTTCCCTCGTATGCCATCACAAAATTGCTCTTTCCTTTATTGTCACTCTAACTTATATCTCGTATTTGCCACTCCCATTAGACGATCGTGAGAGGGTTGTCATTAATTCCCATACGGTTGTCAGATTTTTGCACATACGGTTGTCAGATTTTTGCACAAATGACAACCATACCCCTTGAGTCTAGCCCACTTGTCAGCTTCTTCTTCCTCTGTCCCTCCTCTCCTCTTCTCATTCTCTTCCCGCTTTCCTCTTTCCTGTCCGCCCCCCTTCAGCCAACGTTATTGACATCGGTCGCGCCACCTCTGTCCAACATGTGTCGCCTTCCCATGCCCGCGCGGATCAATGAATCTCGTCGCCGCTTCTATCCTTCGCTCGCAGCTGACTCACCGCCGTCGTCTCCACCTCCCCCGGTCGACGTCACCGCTCTCTCCACCTCCCCCTGTCGACACCACCGTGTACCGTCGGCATATTCCCCAAGACCGGCGTCACCCACCACCGCCGATCTCCCACTCATGTGAGTTTCATCAATGTATTCTTGTGTCAAAATGTGTTCCACCTTCTCCTTGTTCTTTCCCCACAACTAATTTTTTTTTGATTCACACAGCGGTTTGCCATAATCAAAGTCATCTTCCTCGTCCGCCCCAAGCCACTGCCATTGTCGATTTCTCTATCTCCAGTGAGTCTCAGGCCGAGCCACTACCACCATCTCCTTCCTCGTTCAACGTTCTACCTCGTGTTTGCTTCACCGTCATTGAAGGACCTCTCTATCAGGATCACTGAATATTTGAAATATGGTCTGGTGGGGGAAGCTAACAATTCAGTTATCCAACGGCTGAGGGGCAAACATACCGATTCAGTATCCAACGGCGGGCGACCAAGAAGTTCATGTAGATCCAACGGCGGACGACCATGAAGTTCTTTATATTTCAAGATGGCGATTCATGCAGATCCAACGGCGGACGACCATGAAGTTCTTTATATTTCAAGATGGCGATTCATGTAGATCCAACGGCGGACAACCATGAAGATCTTTAGATTTCAAGATGGCAGTTCATGTAGATCCAACAGCGGACGACCATGAAGTTCATGTAGATCCAACGGCGGATGACCATAAAGTTCTTTATTGTTTATCGCAATAGAGCATGACATTTACGGTTTACCGTAATATCGGTTGTTCTGTCGTTATTAGCTTTTGCTTTTGATGGAAAGTATAAGAACGGTCTCAATGTAATCGAGAGGACTATGAATGAAAACCCTAGTTCTTCCCTACATTTACTTTACTCTTTCGCATTAGCTACTCTAGTTCACCGTTTATCCTGATATTTCCCACACACAAGAGCAGAAATCGATTTTGTTGGCTCCGCTCTTTAGTGGTGTAGGATCAAGGATAACCGACTAGAGGGGGGTGAATAGGAGGTTTTTAAAGTTTTTAACAAACTAACAATTTATCCAATTCAATTAATGACTTAGTCTAAACAAGTTATGCTCCTAGCTAGGCAATTTAATCACAATAAGCAAACTAGAAGTATAAGTGCGGAATTGTAAAGACAAGTAATAACCACAAGACACAATGATGTTTTTCCCGTGGTATCGAAGACTTGCCGGTCTTCACTAGTCCACGTTGAGGAAGCTTGATCACCCAAGCCGCTCCACGAATTAAGCCTTCCTCGATCACTTGGGTTGTTCTTCCTCCGCTCCGAGATGGTGAACACCAACCACTCACAATCTTGCTCGGGTCTTCTCACAAGCTTCACTTGAGAAGATCACCGTGCTTCACCGCCAAGCCGTCTAGGAGTGCGGCAACACCCCAAGAGAATAGATCAACGATCCTCGCTGACTTTACTCAAGTGCCAATGAATCAACTAAAGATGAATGCACTTGATCTCCTCTCAATGAATGCAAGAGTAAATTGGGAGTAGAATTGAATGCACAATGCTCACAAGGGTTGAGATATCTTCAATGCATTTGTAACATGTCCCTTGTGCGATTGGGGAGGTATTTATAGCCTCCACCAAACAATTCTAGCCGTTGGGAAGAAGTTCCCAAAGTTCAAGACATATCGGAACAACCGCGTGTTAGCATCGGTACAACCGCTATGCTCAATGCGATGAATGGCTATGTTACACGATTAAATGCACCGATATAGCCGTTGGATTTAGTTGCGGTTCATCCGCAGCAAACACCGGATCGTCCGATTTGAGGATTCTAAACCGTAGATTTTGCATCTGTTTCGAATTTTACAACCGCCAAATACATTTGAACATCCGTATTGCGGTTCATCCGATTATACGTGCGATACAATAGATTCTCAAAAGAGGTTTTCAAAGGAGATTACACTCGTCGTTATTTTGCAACCGCCGTAATATCATCGGAACAACCGGATGCGGTCGCATCTGTTCAAGCCATCGGTACAACCGCATCCACGTAAATCGATCACCACGAGATCATGACACGTGGAAGGCCACGATGGACTACTATCTAGTGGTCCGGCGAGACACAAGATCTCGAGCCGTTTGATTTTAATCCAACGATCCACATGCGTTGCCACTTGGACGGTCCGAACGGCCCACTTAATCCTAGCCGTTAGATTGAGATCGGCGATCGACGATTTTCAATTTAAAGGCTAACGGTTGAACCGCTCACATGCCGCGGAACAACCGCGCTTCGCACAACCGCTAAGCCTTCTGTTCATCCGATTCCAGAATTAAAGCACTGAATACATTCTAACTTAAATTCAAGTCCAATTTTAAATGCATGCATGATCCTAAGTTGATCCATATGGCACAAGAATAAGCTATCAAGCTACTAGTCGTGATCCCCCTTAATAGTACGGCATTTATCCTATAATCCGGTCTACCAACCAATTCTCCTTAGACCGGTAAAATAGAAAAGGATCCTAGACTATTTGTACCTTGACTTTAAGCCTTGTTGATCTTCACATTTTCCTTTAGCATGCATCCTTGCTTCATCATGTTCATCAAATGGAATTAACCTTGCACATTCTTAGTAAACTTGTTAATCCCATATTCACATATTATCATTAATTACCAAAACCATTTTTAGGGGCCTAGATGCTTTCAATCTCCCCCTTTTTGGTAATTGATGACAACACACTTAATATGTGAGAAAAGTTGTTTTGAATATACTAAGAGTGTATATTCTTTTGAAGTCTTTTGACAGGTAAAATAATCTTTGCAATGAGCATAAGTAAATTTTGAGAATTATTTTTCTTGTCAAATCCAATTAAAAGAAGACTCCCCCTAAACAAATGCATATGGATAGTAAATAATTTGCAAGCATATGTAAAGAATTGAAAATTTTGGCGGAGTTTCTTTTGCATTTATGAACTTGAGGAAGCAATACAGTAATAAGATATGTCAAATAATTCAGATTGCATTGCATAAAAAGATAATAAGACATAACCACATTCCACAAGTTCAACAAAAGTTACCAACTATTACAGGCACAAAATAGATCAACAATCAACCAGTTTTACAAAACACATATAAATCACATAAGCCCATAGCTCCCCCTAAAACTAAGTCTTCACATCTTCACAATTTAAACTAAGTCTTCACATCTTCACAATTTCTCCCCCTTTGGCATCAAAGTACCAAAAAGCATCAAACAGGGGGGTCCTGAGAGGAAGAAATGGGTCTGAGTGGAGCAGAGCAGAGCGGGAGAAGGCGAAAGTGGCTGAAATGTGCAGATCCGAGAAGCCGACCAGAGGGCGCGGATCTGAGATCTTGAGAGGGTGGTAGGAGCCGAGGAGGCAGAGAGGTAGCCGGAGCTCAAACTCGAGAGGTGCACTGAGGGAGCTGAGGTAGGTGCAGCTGTCCAAGAAGAAGGACCCTTGGGCGACTGAGGAGGTCGGCGAACATAACGCTGAGGGGTCTTGAGAAAATGTTCTAAGTCATTTAGGCCCTCAGACAAAGCTGATAATCTGTTATGAGTCTCATCAAAGAAGTCATTTTGGATAGCTGCCATCTTAGTAAGCCTATGACGAGTCTCATCCTGAAAGGCAACTTGTTCAGCCTTCATTTCCTGCAAAGTGCTGATAATAGACTGCTGATTTTGAAGTACTTGCGCTAGAGCACTTGCATCAGGCATAGCGGCGAAAGGGAGGAGCATCAACCTCAGCAGGGGCATCCTCAGAGACTTGTTGAGGAGGAATGGCATCTCGTGGTTTATATGGCTTGTGAGTAGATCCCAAGCCACCACGGTACTCGATCTTTCTAACAATCAATGCCATGATGTAAGGAGCATAATAAATCCTTTTAACTCTGTCATTCTTGGAGGAGGCTATGCCTTGAAGAATAACATTCACTACATCAAATTTAACTCCTCCACAATATGATCTATCATGTTCCAAACATGCCCCGTCTTCGCATCGAAATTCCCACTCTTAGGGTAGAAAGTATGATTAATTATCCCGTTAATCATGCTCACTGCTTCAATCCAAGAATTGTCCCTAACTTGCATTTGGTCAAGAGTCATAATGCCCGCCCAAGCAGAACAAGTAGGGTTTGAACTCTCAAAGATTTTGTCCCAAGAGTGGATCAATTCTCAACACTCTCGCAAATTCCTCTTTGGTGCTTTCCACATTTCGCACCACCACCATCTAAAAGTCTTCAAGTCATGGGACATATGCGGTGTGGCATAAAGCGTCGAATGATCTTGTCATCATAATTCTTTTATGCCCACAAGATCATGAAGACCCACATTGTAGAAAAGTCGATAGACTCCATTGTATTTGTCCAAGGTATTAATATTAGACCAATTAATCCATTTATGATCGGCAAATTTCTTGTGCCTACCATATATTTGCTCATACACTTGCTCTTGAAAGATTGTGTGGAATCTTGGATTTAATGTGTCATTCTTGAAGATATTGATTGACATGGCGCTTGATGGCATAGTCATCTGGCGACGAAGATGTAGGTCAATAGGAGTCCCGGAGGATCAATCAAATCATCATCTTCTGCCCTTGGGGAACTTCCTCTTCTTCTTCTTCTTCTTCTTCGATTGATTCCTCAATTGATTTACTTCCGAGCTATTTTACGATTCGGTTTAGGAGTGGTCTCTTTCCTTTCCTTTTCCTGCGGTGGAGGTTGAGGTGCCGAAGACCCTTGTCTTGACGATCCCTGAGACTTCTTGGATGTTCCTCGCATTCTAGGCATCTATACAGAGATTGGAGTGATTATAAGATGTCAAGGAACAGATTTGAATTGAATTGAATTGAAAGAAATGACAATTTACGGTTACTGTCAGATAATCGGATCATCCGCCGTTATGTGGCCGGAACGTCCGAACTGCGGTCGTTCCGCCCTCAAGAACCGGAACGTCCGATTGTCCTGACCGAAAACTAGGGTTGAAGAATTTCCGAGATTTTGATGGAATCTAAGAGAGTGAGTGCTAGAGCTGGATGCGCAAGGGTCATAGGACACCAGTGAAGCACTTTTGCCCAATTAGATTGCTAGTTATCAACAGCATTATCAAAAACCCTAAAACTGCCCCGAGTGCTCCAAATGCGGTAAAACACGAATCAATAGATGTTTTACCTTGAGATTTGAGGAAGGAGAGCACTGGAAATGCAAGGATCAGCGAGGACTTGGAGATCCACCGAGAGAACCACTCGATTTGAGAGAGGGTTTTGAGAGACGCTCGACTGGAGAGAGAGGAACCCGAGCGGACTGAGATGAAAAAGAAAAACGGACGAGCCGCTGGAGTGATAAGGTCAAAAGGAAAACGGACGTTCCGCTATTATAACGCCGGATGATCCGCATTGCGGACGTACCGTTCGCATAACTCCGGATGTACCGATTGTCCTGGGATTTTGATAAAGCTCTGGATTTCTTTGGAATTTTGAATAATTGCAAATGATCCTTAGATTTACACTCAATAAAACATCATTTAGGGATCATTATGCATATAATATACTGAAGATTATATATAAACATAGTTTTTATAATTATAGTGAATTTAATATGAGATTTGAGAAATTCTTTTACAAAATATTTAAATAACACCAAATAAAAAGCACTGTAATAACAAAAATTTAAACAATGTTTGAATAATCTATGACATTTAATTCATTCCTCAATTTGCAAAAGCGGCCTTCATCTAATGGCTTGGTGAAAATATCCGCTAATTGGTCTTCGGTTCTTATGTGGCTAATTTCAATGTCTCCTTGATCACATGATCTCTCAAGAAATGGTGGCGAATATCTATATGCTTGGTTCTTGAGTGTTGAGCAGGATTATTAGCAATTTTCACAAAGACTATCATTGTCACACAAAGAGGCATTTTATCGCTTTAATTCCATAATCCATCAATGTTTGCCTCATCCATAGCAATTGAGCACAACAACTTCCCGCGAAACATATTCGGCCGGCGGTGGATAGGGCTACTGAATTTTGTTTCTTGGATGACCATGATACTAAAGATCTTCCTAAAATTGACAACTACCCGAGGTGCTTTTTCTATCCACTTTGCATCCCGCATAATCGAGTCCGAATATCCAATTAAGTCAAATTTAGCACCTTTCGGAACCAAAGGCCAATGCTAGAGGAATGCTTTAAATATCTTAGAATTCTTTTGATGACCATTAAATGACATTCTTTTGGATTTGCTTGAAAGCGAGCACACATACAAACACTAAACATGATATCGGGCCTAGATGCGGTAAGATAAAGCAAACTACCAATCATAGATCTATAAAGCTTTAAATCTACCGATTTACCTCCCTCATTTAAGTCAAGATGACCATTTGTTGCCATGGGAGTCTTGATGGGTTTTGCATCCTCCATACCAAACTTCTTGATCAATTCTTTTGCATACTTGGTTTGGCTCACGAAGGTCCCATCTTTGAGTTGCTTGATTTGGAATCCAAGGAAGTAGCTTAATTCTCCAATCATCGACATTTCAAATTCCCTAGACATCATATCACCAAACTCTTTGCAAAAAACTTGATTAGTAGACCCAAAAATAATATCATCAACATAAATTTGACATACAAAGAAATCATCATCTATAACTTTAGTAAATAAGGTTGAATCAATCTTCCCAATTTTGAATCCTTTTGAGACTAGAAAATCTCTAAGTCGTTCATACCATGCTCTAGGAGCTTGTTTAAGGCCATAGGCGCTTTAGAGAGTTTATAGACATTATTTGGATTTTAGGATCTTCAAAACCGGAGGTTATTCAACAAATACAAGTTCGAAATTTTACCATTTAAGAAAGCACTTTTAACATCCATTTGAAATAATTTAATATCAAAGCATGATGCAAAAGCAAGTAATATCCGAATTGATTCTAATCTAGCTACGGGAGCAAAAGTTTCACCAAAATCCAAACCTTCAACTTGTGAATACCCTTGAGCTACCAATCTTGCTTTGTTTCGAACAACCAAACCATTTTCATCTTGCTTGTTCCTAAAGACCCATTTTGTACCAATGACGTTGTGTTCCTTGGGTCGATCCACCAATGTCCAAACTTCATTCCGGGTGAAGTTGTTGAGTTCTTCATGCATAGCATTCACCCAATCCGGATCTTCAAGTGCTTCTTCTACATGCTTTGGCTCAATACAAGAGACAAAAGAGTAATATTCACAAAAAGAAGCAACACGAGATCGAGTTTGAACACCCTTACTTACATCACCCAATATTTGGTCTATTGGATGATCCTTAGCAATTGCATTGTGGATTCTTGGTGGTAAGTTAGATGGTTGATCATCTTCCTTATTGTCAAATTGAACTTGGTTTGTAGAAGATGTTGGTGGTTCAACTTGTGTGGAGGATGATAAATCATCTTCGGGCTTTATGTCACCAATTTGCATATGCTCCATTGCCCTTCTCAAAGCTTCATTGCCTACATCATCCAAATTCTCATGCTCTTCTTGAGAGCCGTTAGTTTCATCAAATTGAACATCATGTTTTCTTCAACTAAACCGGAGTTTTTGTTGAAGACACGATAAGCTTTACTATTTGATGAATAACCTAGCAAGAAACCAACATCACATCTACTTTCAAATTTTGATAGCGAACACCCTTTTTAAAATATAGCATTTACAACCAAAGACACGAAAATAGGAGATGTTCGGTTTTCTTCCTACAAGAAGCTCATAGGAAGTCTTTTTCAAGAGACGATGTAAATAAAGACGATTTATGGCATGACAAGCGGTGTTAATTGCTTCCCCAAAAACTATCTAAGTATTATATTCATCAAGCATTGTCCTAGCCATTTCAATTAATGTACGATTTTCCTTTCTACAACTCCATTTTGTTCCGGGTGTAGGTTGTGGAAAGTTAGTGCTTTATTCAAGTTCATCACAAAAGTCTTCAACTTTAGTATTTTTGAACTCGGAACCATTATCACTCTGATTTTCTTTATTTTGAAATCAAATTCATTTTGGGCCCTTTTGTAAAGTTTTGAAAATTCGGAGGTTTCACTTTTATCATCTAGGAAGAATACCCATGTATATCTAGAGTAATCATCCACAATAACCAAACAATAGCTATTTCCCCCGATACTCTTATAGGTTGTTGGCCCAAACAAATCCATATGTAAGAGTTCCAATGGTCTAGAAGTTGACATGATACTTTTGGAAGGGTGAGAATTAGCGACTTGTTTACCGACTTGACATGCACTACAAAGTCGGTTTTCTCAAACTTCACATCTTTCAAGCCAACAACTAAATCATGTTTGAAAAGCTTTTGAGTTGAATCATTCCTACATGAGCTAGCCTTCTATGCCAAAGCCAACCCAAGGAGGTTTTTGCCATCAAACAAGTTTTAAGCATGAATCATTTGAAGTGAAATCTACCAAATAAAGGTTTCCAAATCTAAATCCTTTAAAAATTAAAGTGTTATCATTTTCATTTGAAATTGTAACACCTTCTTTAGAGAAGGAACAAATTAGTCCTAGATCACATATTTGAGCTACGGATAACAAGTTAAAGTTTAGTGATTCTACTAGAGATACATTTGAAATGGAAAGGTCATTTGAGATAGCAATTTTACCCAATCCAATTACCTTTCCTTTGCTATTGTCACCAAATGTGATTTTGTCCATTCCTTTCCCATTCTCGAATGTGGTGAACATTTTTCTATCACCGGTCATGTGTTGAGTGCAACCACTATCAAGCACCCAATGTTTTCCACCGGTCTTGTAGTTCACCTACAAAACAAGAATCAAGTTCTTTTAGGTACCCAAATTTGTTTGGGTCCTTGGAGGTTAGTGACCAAGGTTTTAGGCACCCAAATAGCATTCTTTTAGCGCCTAAAATTGAAGTGCCAATAAAATGAGCAAGTATTTTACCATCCTTAGTCTTTCTAAGCATATAGCATGAATCATATATACCAAAAGATGCAATTTTACCTTTAGGACAATTTTGTTGCACATGTCCTATTTCCTAAGCACTTATAGCAATACTTACCATTTTCCCTCACATACCTTGTGGGTTTATTTGCCGGCTTCTTACCTTTCTTAGGCACATACCCGAGACCTTCCTTGTTGAATGAACACCTTTGCTCACTCAAAAGCTTGTCTAAGGTGGCCTTACCCTTAAAGCATCTTTCCAAACTTTTGCTTAGTTTATTGACTTGTTCTTTTAATTCATGGTTCTCAACAATAAGTAAAGGATCACAAGTATTTGCTAAACTAGCAATTGAATCATCACTAGAGCAACATGGCATGGCAAGTAGATCATCACATGAAGTAGAAATGCTAGACATGGATTTTTCATTTAAAGCAATATCTACTTTAGACATCTCATTCATTAAATCACAAGTAATTCCAATATGTGAATGAGATTTTTCAATATTCTTTAAGATGAGAGAATCATGAGCTTTCTTTAGCTCCTCAAAAGAGTCTTTTAGAGAGAGATATTCTTTCTTCAAGACTTTAAATTTTGATTTCTCTTTTCCATTAAATTCATTTAATTCATCAAGCATATCCAATAATTCTTCATAAGTTGGTTCATCACTATCAATGGAGTTTACCTTATCTTCTTTTGCCATGAGGCATGTAGGAGTGGAGAATAGTGAAGGAGTTTCTTTGATAGCAATGCCAACTAGTCCCTTCTTCTTGGAAGACTCATCCTCATCGAGTCGAGTCGCTTGATTCATCATTTGAATCCCACTCTCCAATGTGAGCTTCATTCTTGCCATCCTTGTGAAGCTTCTTGAAAAGCTTCTTCTTGCCATTATATTCTTTCTTCTTGAATGACTTGTCCTTGTCATCCTTCTTTGCGGGGCAACGAGATGAGATGTGCCCCTTTTCATCACAATTATAGCATCGAATGTTGCTATAACGCTTCTTGTCACTTGAATATTGTCCCTTCTTGTATTTGTCAAAGTTGTAGCTTCTATTGGGGCGTCTCTTCATGAACTTCTTCATTTTTCTTACAAGGAGTGCATACTCCTCATCGGAATCTTCTCCTTCATCCTCATCATCACTTGATTCCGCTTTGGCCTTGAAAGCGGTAATTTTCTTCTTTGAGGAGGATGTCTCCACGAGCTCTTCTTTGTCCTTCTTGAACAACTCATTTGTGATGAGATTGCCCAAAAGGCCCGTTGGTGTCATCCTTGGCAATTCGGGAGAGTTGATGAAGAGCGTCACCAAAGTTTCATATTTATCAGGAAGAGCCCTAAGCATCTTGCGCACAATATCAACATCGGAAAGATTAGTCCCAAGGCCTTTGAGCTCATTCACAATGTTGTTGAGTCTTGAATACATCTCATTGATGTTTTCATGAGGCAACATTATGAATGTCTCATATTTAATCCGAAGCCTATGCAATTTGGCTTCTTTGACCGTGGATGTACCCTCATGGATTTCCGAGAGAGTTGTCCAAATAGCATGAGCGGTTTCCAAATTGCTCACTCTATTGAACTCATCCGCGTTCAAAGCGCCAAAGAGAGCATTCATAGCTTGGGCATCTAAATGAGAGTTACGCGTGTCTTGATCCGTGGGTTCAAGTGGATTAAGAGGCATAGTGTAACCATCATTTACGATTTTCCAAATGCTTGGACTCATGGCCCTTAAAAAGATTGACATTCTAATTTTCCAATAAGCATAATTTGTGCCATCAAAGAGTGGAGCCCTTCCTAAAGCCATTCCCTCACTAGCCATCCTTGCTCTCCTAGACGGTTAAGTCCAACAACGGAGAGACCAAGCTCTGATACCACTTGTAGGATCAAGGATAACCGACTAGAGGGGGGTGAATAGGAGGTTTTTAAAGTTTTTAACAAACTAACAATTTATCCAATTCAATTAATGACTTAGTCTAAACAAGTTATGCTCCTAGCTAGGCAATTTAATCACAATAAGCAAACTAGAAGTATAAGTGCGGAATTGTAAAGACAAGTAATAACCACAAGACACAATGATGTTTTTCCCGTGGTATCGAAGACTTGCCGGTCTTCACTAGTCCACGTTGAGGAAGCTTGATCACCCAAGCCGGCTCCACGAATTAAGCCTTCCCTCGATCACTTGGGTTGTTCTTCCTCCGCTCCGGAGATGGTGAACACCAACCACTCACAATCTTGCTCGGGTCTTCTCACAAGCTTCACTTGAGAAGATCACCGTGCTTCACCGCCAAGCCGTCTAGGAGTGCGGCAACACCCCAAGAGAATAGATCAACGATCCTCGCTTGACTTTACTCAAGTGCCAATGAATCAACTAAAGATGAATGCACTTGATCTCCCTCTCAATGAATGCAAGAGTAAATTGGGAGTAGAATTGAATGCACAATGCTCACAAGGGTTGAGATATCTTCAATGCAATCGTAACATGTCCCTTGTGCGATTGGGGAGGTATTTATAGCCTCCACCAAACAATTCTAGCCGTTGGGAAGAAGTTCCCGAAAGTTCAGTACATATCGGAACAACCGGCGTGTTAGCATCGGTACAACCGCGCTATGCTCAATGCCGCGAACGGCTATGTTACACGATTAAATGCACCGATATAGCCGTTGGATTTAGTTGCGGTTCATCCGAGCAAACACCGGATCGTCCGATTTGAGGATTCTAAACCGTAGATTTTGCATCTGCTGCGAATTTTACAACCGCCAAATACATTTGAACATCCGTATTGCGGTTCATCCGATTATCGTCGCGATGCGTACCGATTCTCAAAAGAGGTTTTCAAAGGAGATTACACTCGTACTGTTTTTGCAACCGCCGTAATATCATCGGAACAACCGGGATGCGGTCGTACCGTTCAAGCCATCGGTACAACCGCAGTCCACGAAATCAGATCACCACGAGATCATGACACGTGGAAGGCCACGATGGACTACTATCTAGTGGTCCGGTCAGCACACAAGATCTGAGCCGTTTGATTTTAATCCAACGATCCACATGCGTTGCCACTTCGGACGGTCCGAACGGCCCACTTAATCCTAGCCGTTAGATTGAGATCGACGATCGGCGATTTTCAATTTAAAAGGCTAACGGTTGAACCGCTCACATGCCGCCGGAACAACCGCGCTTCGGTACAACCGCTGCTAAGCCTTCGGTTCATCCGATTCCAGAATTAAAGCACTGAATACATTCTAACTTAAATTCAAGTCCAATTTTAAATGCATGCATGATCCTAAGTTGATCCATATGGCACAAGAATAAGCTATCAAGCTACTAGTCGTGATCCCCCTTAATAGTACGGCATTTATCCTATAATCCGGTCTACCAACCAATTCTCCTTAGACCGGTAAAATAGAAAAGGATCCTAGACTATTTGTACCTTGACTTTAAGCCTTGTTGATCTTCACATTTTCCTTTAGCATGCATCCTTGCTTCATCATGTTCATCAAATGGAATTAACCTTGCACATTCTTAGTAAACTTGTTAATCCCATATTCACATATTATCATTAATTACCAAAACCATTTTTAGGGGCCTAGATGCTTTCAAGTGGTTCCTGGCAGATTGGTATCAGAGCTCAGGCTGACTCTTGGAAATAGTGGATTGTGAGCGATTGGATCTACAAGATGCCGAAGCTTGGTAGATCTAGTGAGGAAGAGTTCGGGCTATCCATAGCAGGAGATCTTGAGGCGATGAAGAAATAAATGACTCCTATGCAGCAGCAAATAGATGAGCAATAAAAAAAAGTTCAGATCCAGATGGGGTAGTTTCAAGAGAAGGTTCAAGAAAACTCATCCAAGTTGGATATGATGATGGAGTTGTTGAGGTCCGGGCTATCCAGATGAAGAAAGAAATGACTCCTATGCAGCAGCAAATAGATGAGCAATCAGAAAAAGTTCAGATCCAGATGGGGCATTTTCAGGAGAAGGTTCAAGAAAGCTCATCCAAGTTGGATATGATGATGGAGATGTTGAAGTCATTGATGGAGAAGAAAGTGGATGGTGAAGTGGCGAGTAACTTGGTTGCAGTAGAAGGTGATGACAGTAATTAGTGCGTGGCCATCCACAGTCGACCACCCAATCGCGAAAAACACATGCGACCCACAGGCGGGCATTGATCTTTCCTATGGCAAACACAACTCCTTTGACACAAGGTACCATTCTTATACTTTTTAGTATGCCATTGACACCCAGTACTAGCCCCATTTTGTTTCCACAAACTTCGATTGGAAATGTGTCTGAGCTGAATCTGTCTGGTCAATTGGGGAGTCAATTACCGAATGTAGTTAATGGAACCTTTGGAGTTAGTATGTATCCTATGGTTATGGCAAATGGAAGTTTTGCACCTCAGTATGTCAGTTCCAACCCACCTTATTTACCTACCCAAAACTACAACCCTTACTGTTCAGTAAGCTATGCTCCACCACTTAGACCTGAAGTTTAGGGCTACCAACCATGGCCAAGAGCCCCAGAGGTACACTGTCATAGTCAATATCAATGCCCAGCAAGTCTAGAAAGAAGCAGAAATCAGTATAATCAGCAATTCAATAGGGGTCCTAAATTGGATTTCCCTATGTTTGATGGAGAACAGCTCGAGGCTTGGATCAGAAAGGCTGAGAAATATTTTAAATTGGCTAAGATCCCTGATGAGCAGAAAGTCTCCATAACAGAAGTATACCTCACAGGAAAAGCTGATCAATGGATCAGTAGTAATGAAATAGATACTGGACATCTATCATGGCAGTTATTTTGTATTATGATCAAAAAGAGGTTTGCAGTAGAGACTGGGTATGAAGTTACATAGCAATTCAGAGGATTGAGTCAAGAAAGAACAGTGGGGGCTTATTGTGGATATCATGGGGGTATGCTCCAGATCTTAGGATGATGTAACAATTGGTAATGGCGTTAACGGTTTGTCGTTTCACGTATTTTCGACAAAGTTTGAATCTGTCGGTGTGGTGATCGGCCGCCATAGCATGGCGGTCCGACCGGTCCCAAATCGGTCGGACCGGCCATGAGCGGCAATCGGACCGGCAGTGACCAAATGTGTCAAAATGAGCTAAGCCAAAAATAGAGGGTGTAGGCAAGAGAGGGAATTCTATTGCTCTTGGTCCCATAATTTTTGGAGTCTCCAGTCAAAAGTTCTATTGGTTTAAAGTTTCCAGTAGGTTTCGGATTTTCAGGGGTTGAAAATCGGCTAAGTCCTTTTGGGCGGTCGGACCGGCCTATAGCTGGCGGTCCGACCGGCGAGGCTGGCGGTTCGACTGGCCCTGAGGGGCGGTCGGACCGATTGTCACTTGAACGTCGGTCTTCGTGGCGGCGTTGTTCGGTTGTTAGGTCGAAGTCATGAGTTTCAGTGCATATGTGTTGCATGATGCATATTTTGACTAACGTGGGTCAAGTTGTGAAGAACTTATTCCTGGATTCGATTTGCTTGTCTATTATTGTGCAGGTTGCTTGGTGGTCAACGACGGTCAACGGCGAGGATGATCGGGACTAGGTTGGAGAGCTGAGGTCCAGAACGATCGACGATGCTGGGTGAGGTCAATGAACTCAAGTGTGGTTCGAATAGACAAGGATGACCGAACGGACAGTTCGTTGTGACTGGTTTGATCAAGCGGCGCGGGAGTCGGTGCAAGTGCTATGGTGGTTTCGGTGGGAGCCGGATGGGAGAGACTTGCCAACATGGAGAGACCCGTTGATCAACCTACACGTGGTGGAGCAGGCGAAGTGCTTCGCGCAGATGGACTCGGTCTTCGGAGAAGAACCGAAAAGGGGTATTTTGGTAATCTTATCAAATACCACCTTGGTGACCTTTTGCCAACCCGCGGCGCAAGACGACGCAAAGAGAAGCGGTTTAGGTCAAGAGGTGTTGAAGACGGCGCTTTAAAATGCGTGCGTGTGTGATCCGTTTGTGTTGGGCCTTAACAGGAGCCCATTTAAGTTAATCTTCTAGAAGGTCTAAGCCTCCACTATAAATAGAGGAGGGAGGTGGCTGCACCCCCTCCAACTCTTTCATTATTGTTGAAACCCTAGTTTTGTCTTAGGGAGAGGATTAGTGGAGGTTAGGGTTCTAGAGAGTTTTGATTTGATTTCGTGCTCTTAGAATGAGCTTTGTCCTCCATTGATGGAGTGACTGTAAACCCAAACCCTATCAAATCAATCCAAAGAAAATTTGCTCAAAGATGTGTCTCTTTGCCTTTCTTCTCTCTATTTGGTGATTTTGAGTCTTTCTTTGATTCATGAGTTTTTGATTGATTTCTTCACGTGATCTAGCTTGCTGTGACATGTGGGAACACATCTAGGATCATCTTGATCATCAATCTTGAGACACTGCTGAGATTGTTGTGATTTCATGTGTCATTAGTTGGTCTCAAGCAATGATGATGTATAATCCTTAGACCTGAGATCAGTATAGTTTCCTACATGTGTAAGAATACACTTTGGGGTTTCCAAAGGCTACTCTGTAGTGGGTATTCATAAAGGTAGCTTTTGAGTATGCTATAAAACATGAGGAGGAATGTGACTGGTGGAATATGGGATTTACCCCTCCTAACATAACAAGAGAGATGTCTCTGGCCCCTCGATGTGGTCAGATAAAGAAAGTGCATGGTCATGCCACTGGTAGTTGAAGAGTTCGACCACATGAAGTTATCCGACACTTGATCGAGAAAGTATTGAACAGTCCATAGATAACGTAATATCTCACCTGGAGTTCAACTAGATATCGTGAGGCAAATGGAGAATACACGAGTTGGTCGCTTAGTTTGATAAGTTACTGACTGGTCATATGGAGATACGAGTTGGTCGTAGACTGGTCGAACGTAATCACAGAGTGGTCGAAACCTAGTCATAAAGAGTTACGAACTGGTCATGACTAAATACGAACTAGCCGTATAGAGATATGAGTTGGTCGTAAGTGATGAGGACCTGGTCGTAGACCATATTACATTAAGGTTTGTCCGATATAATTTGTTTGTGTTGGACCGAAAAGGCGACTAGAGGGGGGTGAATAGGAACACGCTCACTTTTTCACAAATAATGGATTCAACACAATTTCACTTCAGTAGCTATGGAAGCTATGAAGATCAGTATATTAGTACAGCGGAAGACTAATATTGAATCCAATAAACACCCCTAAGCAATACTACAAAAGATCAAACACAAGATAACAAATCTCAGTGCACTACCAGGAAGAATAGCGATCCTTTTCGATTTGATCAAAGAAGGGTTCAAAACAGGGTCAAATTGAAAACTTGATTCAAGATCTTGCTCGTGGGAGATTGATGATCAAGATGATCCTATATAGGTTTCCACACATCACAGCAAGCTAGATCACGTGAACAATTCTATCAAAAACTCGCGGATCAAAGAAACACCCAAAATCATCAAATATAGAGAAAGAACGCAATGAGCCAAAACATTGATCAAACTTTCCTTTGATTGATTGATATGATCTGGGCTTACAGCCACTCCATCAATGGAGTAAAATGCTCAATCCAAGAGCATAAAAATCACATCAAAACATCAAAAACCCTAGCCTCCACAAAAGCTCTCCCTAAGAAAATTAGGGTTTACAAAATAGCAAAAGAGACGAAGAGGTGGTGCAGCCACCAGCCTCTCCCATTTATAGTGGAGGCTTAGACCTTCTAGAAGTTTGACTCAATTGGGCTCCTGTTAAGGTCCAAAACAAATGGGACACATACGCACGCATTTTAAAGCGTTGTCTTTATCTCCTCTTGACCTAACTAGCTACACCTTGCGTCATCTTGCGCCTCGGATTAGCTAATAGGTCATCCTTGTCCATCTTGCACTACGCTTGAGTACATTGACCTCACCCGGCATCGTCGATCGTTCTGGACCTCAGCTCTCCAAGCCTAGTCCCGATCATCCTCGTTGTTGACCACCAAGCAACCTGCACAACAATAGACAAGTAAACCAAATTTTGGAACAAGTTCTTCACAACTTGATCCATGTTAGTTAAAACATGCATCATGCAAAATATATGCCCTAAAACTCATGACTTTGACCTAACAAACGAATATCGACGCCTCGAAGACCGACGATCAAAGTGAAAACCGGTCAGATCGACCCCAGGTCCAGCTGCGACTTAGCCATTTTTCCTCTCTGCAAAACCAAAACCTACTGGAATTTTCAAACCAATAGAACTTTTGACTGGAGACTCCAAAAATTATGGGACCAAGTGCAATAGAATCTCATCTCTTGCCTACACACTCTATTTTTGGCCCAGCTCAATCCACCACTTTCTAACATTGCTGGTCCGACCGCCGCCAGGCTGGCGGTCGATCCGATTGGGACGGCCGACCGCCATACGGCGGTCAAACCGTTCGATCTGACAGAACTGAACTTTGCCGAAAACACGTGAAACGACAAACCGTAAACACCATTGCCAATTGTCACATCATCCTAAGATCTGGAGCATATCCCCATGATATCCACAGTTTGTATTCGGGAATCGTCGTGTCCTGCTAGGTACCACTAACGACTAATGGTAAAAAAAGGTTTCTAAGTCAGAACTGGACTACACATGAACCTACAGGGTCACACACTTAACGGGTTGGAACAAACCAGGACAGATACGATTCGTCAAATGTGTTCAGATCGGATCCGTCATGGATACTATTTAAGAAGATGCTTGAGGCTGTTGGGAGAGATACGTAATAGAGTAGACACACGACGAGAGTTGACGTAAGTTGCTCCAAACCCCAGCCACCATCTTCTTGAGAGAGCCTTCCCGTACGACTTGGTGCTAGCACACTGGGGTACGGTGTTCCTGCCCTGGACATGTGGATACCATAGAGGCGCTACTACGGTTGATGTTGCGCTAGAGGACGATCCGCGATATTACAAGAAAAGTGATCGGTTGCTAGCGGAGACGATCGGCGACAACTATGATGGACGTTCAACTACGTTGAATGATCAACTACGTCGGGCGATTGACTACGACCGCTACTTCGCCACGCTCTTCGTTGGACCAGGCTGCTACAACTCTTCTTCCATTGCATTGCGCGGCTGGTGGTAACGATCTGTGATCTCTTACTTGCATGGCATCTTGACTTACGTGGTAAATTTTTTGAATTATAAGCTAGTGTAGCCTACCCATACCCCTTCAGTGATATCAGAGCCATCCTGCATAGTTTTTTATCTTGATCGGTCATATATACTGGATATGTGGCAGTAGTAGATTGGATCTATTAATGGTCGGGTCTGGTAACCTAGATCGATTCATGTGGATGGAACGGTCAAGACACTGGTCGATGAGATCGATCAATGTTCGGCGATAGTAGATGGGTTTACGAGGAGGTATGATCTAAAAGGACTAGATGATTTACTCGATTTGTTTTCGACTGCCTTGCATGATACTTCTACCAGTCGGAATTCCACCATTGGAGTTTGCCGTGGTGTGGTTGTATCAAGGTAGTGATCAGATTGGTTCGGAATAGGGCTAATATGATTAATCCGGTGATTTCTGAGGCTCAATTACATGAATAAGATTCATGTCCCAAAAAAAGTTTCTAAGAGCGCTGCCCCTTCGAACCCCGCTTGCTAACCATCTAGCGGGACCGCTCTAGTCGTAGTAGCGTTATATGGTATTATGTGTTCATGTCACCTGATAGAATTGGATTCTATGCATAACTCGTTTTTGCAGGGATTGATGTGAATAGTATGGCCCATTGTGTATGTGATACATGAATGGATTTCTCATGGCCTACATGTCATGCTGTGAGATAGCCATCGAGCTACATATTATTGTATAATGAACGGTCTGTGTACCAACATGTGATGTATGATATTCTCGTATGTAATTCATTACTAGCTCTTGGGAGTAATTGCATAGTAGATGAATGTGGTCAGAGACTTCAAGCATGATGGTTGAAGCACAGGAAGCGTGGTGATGGAGATCGTCATGATAAGAGACATACTATTTCACAGTTTAATTTGATTATATGTGAATGTTTATTCCTGTCATACTATTTGATCGTGTTTTTTCATTAGTTGTTTTAACATGGTAGAATAGTATCCCTTAAGAAAAAATAAGTTAATTTTATGTCTTTCCGATTGTTGCGCCCGTCACGATTTTGATTGTTAATTGATAGGTCAGCCAAAGTAGAGTGTCATTGACTATCTTAATAAGACGGGGTGGGTGTGGGACACCTATATGCATAGTATTGTTTTAACTTGACAAGGATACCAAGAGGGTTTTGGGCCTCGGGGCATAATATTGTTGATTGCCGGGGTATAGAGATGACGCCCAATAGACTAGAGTCATGTGTGATATGATTGGCAAGAGGTTGCCCATCTAAAATCACTAGATTTCTAGCAGTGATGCCAAGGGTTACTAGGACTTAATGATTTTCTTTATCTTGAACTCACTATATGATGTTTGAGGGAAACATGATTTATAACATATATTGGGAGTATCTTTTATTGACTATTGATGATTAAGTTCGATCAGGTATGAACTGGTCGTATTGTAATACGACCAAATCCAGACTAGTCGTATAGTGATACAACCAGATCCAGTCTAGTTCAGACTAGTCGTATAGTGATATGACCGAGTCCAGACTAGTTCGTATGATGATACGACTGGATCCAGACTAGTCGTATGGAGATATGAGTTGGTCGTAGACTGGTCGAACATGACCACCAACATGATTATCTAAAATATTATCTTACATAAACATAGTACTAAATCTTTGTGTATATTTCTATTGTAGATCATGGCGCCTACTACTTCTTCTGCACCTACCTTTAACTTGTGATCTATTCTTGAGAAGGAAAAACTGAATAGCACAAACTTCATTGACTGGTTTCGTAATTTGAGAATTGTTCTCAATCAATAAAAGAAGGAATATATTCTAGAGGGTTCCTATCCCGAGGAACCGAGTACCGATGCTCCTCGTGCTGATAAGAAAGCTTACGAGAAGCATTGCAATGATGCAGTCGATGTGCACTACCTAATGCTTGCGACCATGAACTCTGAGCTTCAGAAGCAATATGAAACCACATACGCTTACAATATGATTATAGATCTAAAGGGTATGTTTCAGAATCAAGCAAGGGCCGAAAGGTTTAACACCTCTAAGACATTGCTTTTTTGGACTCTTAGAAGGTAACTCAGTCAGTCCTCATGTGATAAAAAAGATTAGTCACATTGAGAGCTTGGAAAAGCTTCATTTTCCCCTTAGCCAAGAATTGGTTACTGATGTGATTCTCCAATCGCTCCCTGCGAGCTTTGACATGTCATATTGAATTTTCATATGAATGACATGGAGAAATCAATGACCGGGTTGCATGGTATACTTAAGGATGCTGAGGAGAGCATCAAGAAAAGTTCTAATCATGTGATGATGCTTCAAAAGACTACTAGCTTCAAGAAAAAGGGTATGTCAGAGGGAAAGTGGAAAGAGAAAGGAAAGACTCAAAATAAGATCGAGAGTCTCAAGGCTAAGCTTAAGAAGCTCAAGCTGGGTCCTAAGCCTGAATAAGAATGTTACCATTGTCATGAGACTGGGCATTGGAAGAGAAATTGCAAGAAGTACTTAGCATATATAAAAAAGAACAAGGGAAGTAAGACTTCCAGTTCAGGTATAAATGTTATAAAAATTAATCTTGCTTCTTCTCCGACCAATTCTTAGGTATTTGATACCGGATCGGTTGCTCATATATGCAATTCGATGTAGGGACTGATAAGGAGTAGAAGCTTGGCAAGAGAATATGTTGATCTTCGTGTGCTCAATGGAGCAAGAGTTGTTGCATTAGATATTGGCACTTTACCATTAGTTTTACCCTCAGAATTAGTCATGAAACTAAATAATTGTTATTATGTTCCTGCCTTAAGCAAAAACATTATTCCTGCTTCATGTTTAGGAGCATAAGATTCAGAATAAAGAACAATTGTTATTCAATTTATTTTGAAGATGTGTTTTATGGCCATGCTCCATTAGTGAATAGATTGTATATTTTGAATCTTAAGGATGAGTCAATCTATAACATAAATGCTAAGAGACGTCGACCTAATAATTTGAATCTCAATTTTATTTGACATTGTCATCTAGGTCATATAAATGAGAAAAGCGTGATAAAGCTCTGTAAAGATGGTCTTCTAAACTCATTTCATTTTGAATCATTTGAAACATGTGAATCTTGTTTACTTGACAAGATGACAAAGTCACCTTTCACGACTAAAGGTGACAGGGCAAGTGACTTATTGGCCCTTATACATACAGATGTATGTGGCCTAACGAGCATTTCGGCCAGATGTGATTTTCAGTACTTTATAATATTTATTGATGATTTCAGTAGACATGGTAATTCTACTTGATAAGACATAAGTCGGAATCTTTTGAAAAGTTCAAAGAATTTCAAAATGAAGTACAGAATCAACTTGACAAGACAATCAAATGTCTACGATCTGATTGTGGAGGTGAATATTTGAGCCATAAGTTTGGTGATCATCTAAAGAAATATGGAATTGTTCCACAACTTACTCCGTCGGGGACGCCTCATTGGAATGGGGTGTCTAAACGACAGAACCAAACATTATTGGACATGGTTCGGTCAATAATGAGCTAATCTAATCTTCCATTACAATTCTGGGGATACGCTCTAGAAACAACAGCTTTCACTTTAAATGGGGTTCCATCAAAAATTGTAGAGAAAACTATGAGATATGGACCGGGAAGAATTATGGATTGTCTTTTCTCAGGGTATGGGGTTGTGAGGTATGTGTCAAACGTTTGACATCTGATAAACTCACACCCAAGTTCAACAAGTGCTTCTTTGTGGGATATCCTAAGGAAACTAAAGGATATTATTTTTATAATCGGACTGATAACAAAGTGTTTGTTGCCTGAGATAGTGTCTTCTTAGAGAAAGAGTTTCTTTCCAAAGGAGTCAGTGGGAGCAAGGTGCAATGAAAAGAAATTCGGAAACTATCTAAAAATATTTCAAGTCCTACTGAACCTCTACAGGATGAACAAGATGCTATTGAACCTGTAGATGAGGCATCAGCCCTACATAGATTTAAAAGGCCACGTGAATTGCCTATAAGATATGGACATGACGTTTTATTACTGAATAATGATGAGCCTAAGACTTATACAGAAGCGATGATGGACCCAGACTGAGTTATGGCTTGAAGCCATGAGATCCAAAATAAAGTCCATGCATGATAATCAAGTTTGGAACTTTGTTGATGCACCTGATGGTATCACGACCATTGAGTGCAAATGGATTTTTAAGAAAAATATAGATATAGATGGAAATATTAACATTCATAAGGCACGACTGGTCGCAAAGGGTTTCAAACAAATTCAAGGTATTGATTACGATGAAACCTTCTCGCCTGTCACGATACTTAAGTCTATCCAGATCATTCTAGCAATAACTGCATATTTCGATTATGAGATATGATAAATAGATATCAAAATAGTTTTTCTAAATGGAAACCTAAGTGAGGATGTGTACATGACATATTCTGAGGGTTTTGTCGATCCAAAGGAAGCTAGAAAGGTATGCAAGCCTAAAAAATCCATCTATAGATTGAAGCAAACATCTCAGAGTTGAAACATTCGTTTTGATGAAGTGGTCAAAGGGTTTGACTTCATTAAGAACGAATAAGAACTTTATGTTTACAAGAATGTTAGTGGGAGCAAGCTTGTGTTTCTGATCTTGCATGTGGATGACATACTACTGGTTGGAAATGATATTCCTATGCTTGAATCAGTTAAAACTTCATTAAGAAATAGTTTCTCAATGAAAGATTTAGGAGATGCAACATATATTCTTGGTATAAGGATCTATAGAAATAAATTTAAAAGGCCAATTGGATTAAGCTAGGAAATATACATAGGCAAGGTGTTGAAACGGTTCAATATGCAAGATTCTAAAAGATGTTTCTTGCCCATGGCACATGTCATTAATCTCAGTAAAAATCAGTGTCCTACGACCACTGATGAGCGAGACAAAATAAGTAGAATTCCATATGCTTTAGCTATAGGATCTACCATGTATGCTATGCTACGTACACGACCAGATATGTCATTGCTCTAAGTGTTACGAGCATATATCAGTCGGATCCAAGTGAAGGTCACGGGATAGCAGTCAAGAATATCCTTAAGTACTTGAGAAAGACTAAGGATGCATTCCTTGTGTATGGTAGTGAGGAAGAACTGGTCGTAAATAGTTACACCGATGCTAGCTTACAAACTGACCAGGATGATTTCAGATCGCAATCAGGATTTGTGTTTTGTCTTAATGGGCGAGCAGTGAGTTGAAAGAGCTCCAAGCAAAGAACGATTGCTGATTCTACAACAGAGACCGAGTACATTGCGGCTTCGAAAGCTGCAAAAGAATTCGTATGGATTAGAAAGTTCATTTGTGAACTGGGTGTGGTTTCGACTGCTTCTAGTACAATATATCTCTATTGTGATAATAGTAGAGCCATTGCACAAGCTAAGGAGCCTAGATCGTATCAAAATTTCAAGCACATACTTCGGCGATATCACATCATTCGATCGTTGAGAGAGGTGATGTGAAGATATGAAAGGTGCACGTGGATTTAAATATTGCTGATCTATTGACAAAACCTTTCCCGCAACCAAAGCATGAGGCACACACAAGAGCAATGGGTATAAGATTCCTTTATGATTGACTCTGGTGCAAGTTCAACCAGATATGGACTGGTCGCATAGTGATACAACGAGATCCAAGACTAGTCGTATACTGATACGACCAGATCTAGACTAGTCATATGGAGATACGAGCTGGTCGTAGACTGGTCAAACATAACCAAGTGCACACAAAAGCCATGGGTATAAGATACCTTTAAAGATGGAAGATGACCAGCAAGAAGAGCAGAAGCCAATTCATTATAACAAGACTCACGATCCAGAAGATCAAGAGGCAACTGAAGCATAGCAATATACTCAGTGTAATTAGGGCTAGTTTGTCGCCTTACTTAAGGCACCCCCTGCAATAGCCAATTCATTACAATAAAGAGCAATCCCACTATCATCCAAGAACTCTTAGCTATTTTTCTCGTTTTATTCCGTAAGATCGGCGACTTGATCGTCAACAATTAGACATTCAAATGTATGTCTTGTACGGTTTTACCATGTTAGCTTTCTCTCATAAGCACCCCTGTATTTTTGTCTTATGTACGCCAGCGCCCCTACCATTATGTGGCACATCAAGAGAGCATTTGTCCCATCGGATATTCTCAATAGCTCATGACCAACACTGGATCTGGGATTTGACAATGTGAATCATGAATTCATGATTCATCAATCGCATGCCACTAGAACCAATGGGGGCAAAACAGAAACAGAATGGAAGGAGCTAGAAGGTTACGAGATAAATATCTCCTTCAAAATCACATCTCGATGTGGACCACCCTCTTCCTCATTACACTTTGGACTCTTCAATGGATCTCATACTCTGCTATTGTGCTATTTGCCAAAGTTATGAACACGCGACTTTCAAGTCAAGAAAATAAGACGACTTTGGTTTTGAAGCAATGAAAGAAATAGTTTAAATATTGTTTGGGCAACAAACTAGAGCATCTTACCAATGGGGGTTCCTCCAGTCGCAAGATTTGAGCAATATTTTTTTCTGGTTCTGATTCAGTTTGGACAACTAAGGAAATGGCACTCGAAGAGGAGGAACAAAGGTTGAAGACTTGGGAGCACGAAGTTTCCCCCTTTTATAGTTGGGCGAAGTATAAGTTGTAAATGTTAAGAAACATACCACATATCATCTGCAGATTTGCAGAGTATTACTCCCTCTTCATCTTCTTTCCCTGAAAGAGCAAGTAGGTGAGTAGAACTAATGGAACAGATACACATATCTTGGATTTTTAGAGCTAGGTGGGATGCAAATCTCTCTATCTTTTTTAGCTGAGGTGGGAAGTGGGATGCATACTTTGGACCGGTTCTTTAAATGACTTTCATATGAAATAGAGAGATATTTGTTGACAAAAGCATAACTGAGAGGCAAAATTGTATAAAAGTTGGTGACGACACCTTGCTGAAGAATATAGATGTGGCAATAGCTACTATGATTTAAGTTATGTGTTGCAACTTGGTTGGCAGAGTCATACCTGAGAGGCAAAAAATGCTTACAAGTTAGTGTCGACTCGTTGTTAAAGAATCTAAATATGGCCAGTAACTACTATGAATTGTGGAACTTCAAAATTTTGTGTTGCGACCCAGCAAATGGAAGGACAAATAAGTTTGCAATTTTCTACTAGAATAATTTTAGAAATTACAACCTTTTTTAAGTGCTGGACCGAGGAGGCGACTAGAAGGGGTTAAATAGACGCCACACAAACACCAGTCTCTTTAAAAACTTTTGCCTTAAGGGGTTCAAGAATATTTCACTCCAATAGCTATGCTGAGCTATGAAGATTAGATAGAATCATTCAAATAAGAACAGGGTAACAAGATGATCAAAACTCGCCAAAACCCTCACTGGACCAGTCAAACCAGATGAACAATAACGGTATGACCGGAATAAACAGTGCAACGGGAGTAATGCACATAACTGAATTTCAGCACGATTTCAAAATCACAAATTTATCCAACTTTTGATCTATAACTCCAAACTTCATGAAACTTGAAACACGCCTTCACTAGGATGCCAGGAACTTATTCCAATCAAAGATCTCGAATATCATTGCCAAAGTTCTGATATTTTTTCGTTTGAGTGAAGGTTGCACAAAAACCGGGCAAAATACGAAAAGATGATAGAGAGGAGCTCATGAGAGGAATCAATCAAAGATGGCTAAGGATGGTTCCCCACTGGTCCTAGCATCATTAATCACAGAAAGAATCAAGCTAAAAGCCCACAAGAGTAAAACCCCCAAATATTACATTTTCTCCAACCAAAACTGGGCAAACTCAAGACTTGCAATAGAAAGTGTCTAGATGGATGAGATCTGGTCTTTAAAAGATATATCCATTGCTTACATGTCCTATGTATAAATCAAGATCAAGAGGGGAGGAAGAATCACAAAAAAAAACCAAGTCAAATCAAGAAATCAACATTTGAGCATATGAGAGGAAGACTTGGACGAATTTAGAGATTTGATTTCTACTTGGAGATGAATGTTTACACCCACTCCCTTGAGAGGACAGAGCCACTAGGTCGGCACACACACAAGTGTTCTTATCTCTCTCAATACATCTCTCAAACCCTAGCCTCCTCTCTCCACTTTTTTCAAATTTTCACATCTTGGTTCCTTGGCTAGTTGGTTTGCAAATCCTACACCACCCCTTTTATAGTGGATGCTAGGTCTAAGAGTGAAACCCTAACGAACACCTGTTAAGCCCACACACAAACATGTCTCTCACCTACGCACACTTCTCAAAGCATCATCTTTGTCTTTAGCTCCATTAGACTAAATCCATCATGCCTTACCCTCCATGGAGTATCCTTGACCTAATCTACTTGGGCCACTATCGTTGTTTCGTATACCACCACTTTTCTGGTATTGGGCTATTTACCAAAATACCCCTTTGCCGACCTTTCCCGTATCCTTCACATCAAAGCATCGCCTATGCTTCGCCATAATCCATGTGGTCCCAATGAATTCCTGTCAAGCCTCTCACGTGTCAGAATCCCGCTGAACCGTCATCGCTTGCAAATGGGTCCAAGTCACTTAGTGCACCACATGCCTTACATGCACCATGATCGTACCCTGCTTACCGGACCGTTCTATACCGCAACTCCTCCCTGAGCTTAGTCCCAGTCCACCTTGTCGTTGCATGTCATGTTCATCACCGGTAGCTCCCGCTCTGGTTCCTTGTCTTCTCGGCATGTAACCACCCTAGTAGCATCTGTCATCTTCTGGCGGCACCTTGATCGTTCTGGACCTCAGTTCTCCTAACCTAGTCTCGATCCCGTCGGCCTCACCATGATGTAGCTTCAGAGTCCTACAACCAACACCAACATGCAAATAGTCACGTAGCACTGCACGATGCACCAAAATCATCAATTGACATATTGATAAGTCAAGAACACATACCTTCAAAGCTTTGCTCTCGGAAGCATCACTTTACCTTAAAAATGTCTTTGCTCAAACTTTGTCTTCTATGATTTTTGTCCATCTTCATCTTGCTTGAGTCCAACCATCTCACTTGTCACCCATGACTGTTATGGACCTTGGTTCCCCGAACCAAGTCCTGGTTCTCCTCACCATTGACCATAATTGACTCCAAGCCACCTGCACAACAATATATCAAGCAACCATTTTCGGGCACAAGTTCTTCGTAACTTGACCCACATTAGCCATAACATGCATCATGCAACACATATACAATATTTATACGACCCTAGGTCAAAACATAAAATTCAGCACAACTCATTGTGCCTGGACCGCCATGGTCTGTTAGACCACTACCACCGGTCCGGTTTGACCACCAGCCCTTGCCTGATCATACTGCCAAACTCTAGCCGGTTTGACAGCACTGGCCAGTCTGACCGCTCCCCACCGGTAACAGGGGACCGGTTTGACCATCGCCGGTCTAACTGCCAACCACTAGTCGGTCAGATCGCCTATTTCCAGAAAACACCTCTCTAGACTTTTCAGTAAACTCTATCTAATTTCGCGTCCGGTCTCCATTTCAAATGCCCTCTGGTGCAAACACATTCCTAAACACTCTCACATAAGTGTTTGGTGCCTATTTCCCCAAAAATTACACCGTCGGTCTGACCGTCTAAGTAGTATAGCCGGTCAGACCAGCTCCACCCTAACAACAATCCAACAAGTTGCAAAATTGAGAGTTCGCTCCCCAAACTCCCTCAACAATCTTTGTCAATTGTTCATCTAGACTATGATCAAACCACATGGTAAATACATTAATTCCCTTGCTGTGCAAGTCGTTTAGGTTTTGGTTTTGGATATTTGTGATGTGGATGGTGAAAAACACGTATTGGCTTTCTTTTTTCCCCCCGCCCGTCCATCTTGTCTCTGTTTCTATTATCCTTTCGCATACCCTTTACTTTTCGTTTTTGAAACCTTCTCCATATTGCATTTTCAATTGAGTTCAGAATATGGAATATTTTAACACGCTAGCAACTCTTCCAAAAGAGTCAGAGAAAACAAGGATTTAACGTATCATTTGTTAGTCCTTAACAGATTATTCTTTAGTCCTTAACAGACTAAGGCAGTCACCAACTTTGAACTAATTTGGAGTTTAATAGCTCCTAACACTTGCCAACTGAATTTGAAAGCATTGAAAATTGAAAAATTCTCATGACTATGTTTACGAGCACAGTGAAATCGGGCGATGAACATAAACTAACACTGACTGTTACTGAAACCATCATTTTAGACTTCAGAGCTCACGAGTGGTCTGAAAGTAAGAAGAATAATGTCTTTTATTTCAATAAATATTGCTCGTTCTACATTGTTAAGATGAACAATGTCTTTTATTTAAATAAATATTGCTCGTTCTACATTTTTACAATAATAACACAAAATTCGCTGTAGGCCTAGAAACTCTGAGAGCTTGTTGTATCAGAAGTTTGTTTTCTTGTCCCTTGATAGCGGCTGAACATTATCTCTACTGTATCACGAAGATGCCACTGCAGGTGTGGCTGCACGGAGGACATCCACTAACCGCTCTAGCATTTCCAATTGATCATAAGGTGCTATCTGCAAAACATCAGATGCGTATGCATTTTAGGTCTTGCATGTAATCCATTTTCTAGGAAGATAATAATGCCATCTAGACAAATTCCATAACTACTCGAAACATTCGAACTAAGAGGGAATGAATCTATATTTCTGTGCCATATTACCTGACTAAATCCATCAGGCCAAGTTATAGAAACTGCATAGTTGCCCATCGGCCGAATCTCCTCAGGCTCGATGTCTTCTGGTATATCACCATACTGTACTTTCTGCTCTCCTGTCCATTCGTCCTGCAGACAAGAACTACTTAGTTTGTAAATAATAAGCCAAGATGTGGAAAATAGGACTCTGGAAATAAACACAATGCATGACTTAGTTTTCTGATCATTTTAGGATTGTATGTAGCTTTTGGATTCTGACCATGGTGAACTATGATCAAACTTAAGTAGACGCTATTCATGATGTGAATACATAAAGAGTCTTTTAATTGACAGACTTAAGAGCTGGTGTTAGAATTATATATCCAAAGTATCGAGTAATGAAAGGGCATACGCACCACACTTTGTGCAGAACGATCGTTCCGTCTGACTGTTGCTGGATGCAACAAGAACTCTTCATCTGAATCTGGTACTTTCACTCTGATTGCTCTAATTGATCTATCATAGGACACTGCTGTTGAAACTAAAAAAAAAGGAAAATAACAATATTAACACAACATTAAAGGAGAAACATGTCCATTTTCTATCATACATATATATATATATATAGGGAACGTATCTGGTGCTAATGGGTAATTCAGTATTAAGGTGCTAATACCAATCTTGACCGTTGGATCTGAATTGAACAACCAAGATTAATGCGGGCTCCCACCTCTAAACCATTTAATCACTTTGCATACTCCCACCTCCAATGGTCAAGATCCAGATCCAACGGTCAAGATTGGTATTAGCACCTTAGCACTGAATTACCCATTAGCACTAGATATGTTTGTGTTTGTGTGTGTGTGTGTGTGGAACAAGGGTTGCACCAACAATTTCTTACGTTTTGTTTTCGTGTCTAGGTAGTGCAAATTTTTTATCTCTTTTACTTCTAGCTAATTTTACTTCTTCTATATTGTAAGTTGGGAGCTGCTAACTTACCTTGTTGCCTAATTTTAGCACATTGTTGAACAACACATACTCCAAGATTCTGAAATGTCTTGGAAACATCCCCTTGTGGATCAGCCACTACTTCAGGAATTCCAGTATCTCCAGAAGCTGAAAGCTGTAACATTTACCAAACTGTCGTTTCCGCTCATTTTTTGTGAAGCGTAAGCAGGTAGGATTGAACTTACAGTTGGCCGTATTGGCAAATCAAAAAGGTGAGGTATTCCAAACTGCTGTACAACCTGAAAGAGTAATCACATTGTCGAAGCAATTCAATAACTATCCAAGAGAAATATGCTATGAAACATGAATCAACCGATATGTTGATGTCTTGCCTGAGCTCCAGAACCTTGTCCAAATGGGTAATAACGCTTTCCATCAGCATCAAAGTAGCACATGTTCTCAACAACTGCAACACATGGAACCTTAGCAACAAAAGAGGAGACAGAAACAAGTCAATACAAGAAAATAAGGTAGATTAGACTTTTAATGCATCGTGTTGTGCAAAATTTACACACCTTCAACTTAGAAAACATCCTAACTCCCTTTGCAACATCAATGAAAGCAAGCTTCTGAGGGGTGGTAACAATCACAGCTGCAGTCAATGGAGCTACCTGATGTTTCAGACAGGTTATATATCACAATGCTTTTAAGAAACATTCATGTTACTACATATGATTTGTAGAAAACACACGCTGGAGGTTCCACCTGACAGAGTGTTAAATGTATATCGCCTGTTCCAGGAGGCATGTCAATCACAAGGTAGTCAAGTTCGCCCCTTAATGAAACAAAAAACACTGTCAAGTTCTTTTATTGCCAGAAAATTAAGAACATTCTTGGGAATATAACTGATGTTTATCCATGGTAAAAATGCCCTATCTTATTTTGTTCATCTGATGGCTTTATACAGGTATCAACTAGTCTTTGCATACCATTCAGTAGTGGTCAGTAATTGATTAATGACTCCCGAAACCATTGGACCTCGCATTATCGCTCTTCCTTGTCCAGCAAAGCCAAAAGACACCATTTTGACGCCCAAATACTCAGTTGGAAGAATAGTTCTGCTTTCTGGGTTCTAAAGGTAAGTCTGTTTACCATTATTAGTGCAAGCACTAAATTCCATGCTAACATAATAATTCAACCAGCATGTTTACCATCACTAGCAGCCGGTTCTCGGGAGAAACCATCGTTGGTAAGCTCGGACCAAAGACATCAGCATCGAAGATTCCAACCCTGGCCCCCATACCAGCTAATGTATAAGCGAGATTTACAGCGACTGTAGACTTTCCAACTCCTCCCTGAAAAAATGAATGTAGTTACCACAAGGATTTATTATATCCTTTGATATACACAGAAGTATCGAGTCTTGCCTTGCAGCTTGAAACTGCTATGATGTTTGAAATCTTCTGTAGTCCTTCTGGAAGCTCCCCTGCATATACCGGTTGTGCAGGTTGTGCAGACATTGTAACATTGACCTTCTTGACCCAGGGAAGTGCTGCAACAACCTCATTTGCCTTTTCTTCGAACTGTAGAGCACAAGAAAATAATGTTTTGGCACTTAAAATCGTTTGTTGCAAGGGATCATGCAATGTTGTCCAAAAAAACATGTCACTTGTACAGCAGAATGCTTTTAACTAACAGATAGTAGAAATCAAATTCACATCCATCCGTCCATCCCAACGTGAACATAGTCGATATAAGTGTTCGCTAAGAGGTTTCAAGCAGTATCCTTTTGTGACATAAAACGAAGTAACGAATTGTGTGTGAATAATTCTACTGGAATCACAAAAAATAAGTGAATAATTCTACTGAGAGAAGTGGATACAAGAACCGTACTCACCATGTCTTTGACGGGACAGGCGGGAGTCGTCAGCTCCAGACGAAATGAGACCTAAAACATAGTCCAATGTCAACCAAAATAAGCCACCGAGTGAATAAATGTCAATTAAATTGATGCACATCAGAATTCAGAATCCTCATTTCATCAAGAAGTGCCCTTCTTTACCTCTTCCAAGGGCTCACTAATCTCTAAATCCTTGACAAACCCGCATGAGACAATGTCCGTCCCGAAATCAGGGTCGATGATCTGGGAGAGCGCTATGAGCACATCCTTCTTGGCATCGTCCACTGACGCCACTGTCGCACCAGATGGGGAATTAAACAGGCAGCAAAACACATACACAGATTTGCAGTTAGGACGACAGTAATTAAGCCCGCAATAAGCACACGCCGGTGCATAAACTTAAATTTTCCAGGATTTTTGCCATTGGTACTGCTAAAACTATGACCGAACATGTAAAAGCGGGAGTAGTTGAAGTTTACCACCGGACGAAGCAGCTCTTGCGCACCGCCGGCGCCGGCCCACGCGCGGCGACAAGGGGAACAAGGCATGCGACTGGATAGTCGCCGCGGAAGGAGGAGCCTTTGCTGATAGAGCGCCTGCAAGAACCATGAACGCGGAAAGAGATAGCTGACCATGAGAGCTCGGACATATTACACATGTACGTTTCGTAAAGACGGAGACATCATCCGCGTGAGCAAGAGGAGTGAGGGGAAGAACCTCACTCACCTCTTGGGGCTGAAGTCGGCGAGAGGTGGTAGGGAGCGGGCGGCGCGAGGAAGGAGGCGGGCGCGGCGTGGAGGGTCTGCATTACCGCCTTCTCCGGTGGCGAGGGACGCGCGGTGAGGGAGTGTGGAGGGGATGAGGGAGTGGCCGTTTTTGGGCCGCTGGTTGCGTGGATTTGGTTGCCTCCTGGCTTAAAGATTGGTACAAGCAAGAGCTTGCCAGACACCGACCAGTAGGCCCCGGTATACGTGGCCGTCAGTGGCTAGTTGGCTACGTCGCATATTCATCGGGTTTTTAGCTGAAATATCATATTTTTTTAGATGTGATAGCAAAACTAGCTTTGTGTTCGAAATCAAAAGAAAATGATATCCCTATCGAGCTAAATTTCTATGAAAAATCATATTTCGTACACTCGGATCGTGGAAGCCGACATACCGCGCACTCAAACAACACAAGTAGCCAGTAATTATCTTCATTAACAACGCTGGCTACAATCATGTTGCGGCAACAATAAAATTAGTGCTCGAGTATCCCATGTACTCGGTCCTAGTTGGGAGGCGCAGCCAAATTCACGGTCCACCTTACAAAAGAAGATAACAAAAGACTGAGCTATTAGATTTCTCGCAAGATGTTAGTTATATCAGACCAGTTTTCGCCTCTTGAATGCCACAAATTGACCAAATTCAAATAATTTGTTTTCTATGAGGACATGTTCAGCATTCTTATGAGAAATCATCTCGATGCCATCTCTGCACGCCAAAGCTTTCAGCATGAAGGGCATTGGCCAAAGAAGGATACCATCGCGCCTCAGCAACAATGAACTACCAGTTTTATTTCAGGCGACAACACCAGACGCTCCTTCAAAATTAATAGCTGAAAAGGCTCCATCTACATTCACCTTGATCACGCCGGCAGGAGGACGATCGCCAGGCCACCACATTGCATTTCTGAGTTGTATCTGTCAGACCCGGAATTTTCAAATCCCGAATCCTCTGTGAACAATACTGTTCTACTCTCTGGATCAGTAGGTAGCACTCACAGGCTCATTGCTGAATCATTACATACATGGCGCGAATTGAAACATTTAAATATAACAGACATCAGAGTGACATAGACCATATTGGGTCGAGTTTTACATAAGGGTCACCAGGCCAAATTGATTACATCATAAAGTAGCGGAAACGACAACGGAAGCAAAAGGGGGTGAGGCACATCTCCCCACAGGCACGCGACTGGGGAAACCCGTATACATCCGATATTACCCGAAAACTCAGATAATATAGGATGCACATAAGTACCAGCGGAGTCAGCTAGACTAGGGCGAGACATATACTACAGAATCTATACTACTCTTCAGGTTCCTTGGCCGTCAACTTCGGGATCCTCATAGTAGACGTAGTCTCCTTACTCCATATCATCTAGAGGGTTGGGAGGAGCGAGAGTGAGCACAACCACCGTGCTCGTGAGCCAACACACAGTATGCAATAGTATACATGCAAGGCTTAACAAGGATGGCTCAGGTTCTTTTATTTGCCAAAGCAACATTTTCAATTATCATAAATACAAATCCCTATGACTTAGCATTTTAAACCAATCGTATTTCTTTAAAGGGAATAAGTGCAATATTAAATAACGGTAGAGGTTACCTCCACCTCATGCTTAATTTTGATAACAGCTACATCCACCGACTATCAACATTGGGTAAGGCTACCCAGGAAAAATCCAAAACAAGGGCTAGATGAGCCCACCACATTTTCATTCCACCCACAAAGGTTTTTAAAATAGAGCTAACTCAAGTTAAATTCTCATGTCCGCCTTTGATCGTAGGCGCGGCTGTTTAAACAGTTTAGACTCTGCAGAGGTTGTACACTGTACCCACAAGAGATAATCATACTCGTTATCCCACATGATTCCTTAGTCATGTAGTTGAGCGATCGTCACACTAACGTTTCAAACTATCTTGCCCCTTCCGTCATCTCACCCCTATGGGTTATCCCCATAAGTTGTGTGGGATGTTTACCACAACGACTAGCGTAACTGGCCCCGGTCACAACGACTAGCGTAGCTGGCAACTTCACCCTCCCTTGGTGTCCCTCTCAAGCATACATACATCCTGCCGCTTGCACGCTCCCAAACACCAACTGTGGGATGACTTTCAGGGTTCAATAAATTTTACTAAACCAAGTTTCACTTTGCAGACTTGTGGTTGTATTTGTTTTACACAGGAGGTCATGACAATATTAAATTCTTAATTCATCTGGGCGGTTCATACCACATTCCATATATTATTGTGCTACATCCGCACCCACCATTCTTTTCATCCGCCCAGATGCGGTCCTAACAAGTTGTTTAGGGTTTTGGGAAGGAAAACCAATTAACACAACACGCCAGTCATTTACATCCAATGACTGCACAAAACTATTTTCACTATTTAAAAGATGATGATTGGGACATTTATTGTCCCGGTACTTAAACAAGACCAGCATGTCGCTTAAGTACAACCCAGGCTAGTATTTACCATATATTTACTAGGGTGACAAATAATACTGAATTCGGTTATCAAAGGATGAGTAATAATTAATTAGTCATCAAATGAGTGTTTAACTACCTTAAATTTTAACATGCATTTGATTACAGAAGTACATCATGCAACTTTTGATATTTTTAAATAAACATAGTTTGCATAAAATGTAGGCTCAAAATGATCAAAGTATTGACTCGCATTGGTTAAAGGCAGTGGGGTCTTGGTATTCTTGAGCTTGATTGAAATTGAGGTCTCCTACGTCTTCGAACCCTAATTGGACGAAAATACCGGAAAAAGACACAACAGTAGAGAGAGCAAATAAATACCAAACTCATAATAAAGGAACTCCAAAATGAACAAGACCAGTGCCATTAGCAAGATCTTGATTTTAGAAAATTTTAGAAACTGGTTTCATAATTTTTAGAGTTATAAAGAAAAAGATATGAATTTTGGAAGCTTTTCAATGAAATTTTTAATTGAAAATAAAAATTAGAAAACTGGAAAAGCTCCGTCTTGACACGTGCACGTCGGAGCGCCTGTGGCGCGTGATTCGCCTCGCGATCTCCGCGCGGCGCGAGCGAGGAGAGGCGCGAGGAGGAGCCTGGCGCCGCGCGGTGGCGGCGGCGGAGGAGGAGGCGGCCGGCCGCAGGCGGCCGAGGCGGTGGAGAAAGCGCGAGGCGGGCCGAGTGGGGGAGGCAGGGGCTCGGCTCGGCGGCGGAAGGCGCCGAGGGAGCTGAGAGACGACGGCAAGGGGCCGGGCGCAGCAGGCTTCGAACAGGAGGAGGCGAGGCGGCAGCGGCTCGGCGGCGCGGCCTAAGCGGAGGAAGGAGCGAGGTGGGGAGGGAAAAAAGGAGGAGGCGGGGCTACTTATAGCCGTGAGCGAGGAAGAGGGGAGAGGGAGCGGCACGCACGCGTGGTCCCGGCGGGCGCATGCAGCCATCATTACTGCACGAGGCGGCCAAGGCGAGGCGGCGGTGGCAGCAGATTGGCGTGGAGGGGGCGGTGATGGAGACAAGGCGAGGGAGAGAGCAGGCGCGGACGGGCGAGGGGACGGGACGACGACGGAACCGGGAGAGCAGGCGCTGGGATTGGGGGAAGAGGGCGGTGGCACACAAACCGAGGTAAGAACGAGATCTCTGAGATGATTTTGGTCACTGCAAAACTTGATTCTTGCCAAACTATGGTTTTTGAAACTCTTGCAAAAATAGGATGTTACAGTATCAATCGGCTTAGAGGCATGAATCAGGTCCAGGGTTGCACACGGGACAGCTCTTGGTAGCTTGACAGGTGATTCACCATGTTTTATCCCATTTCGCGCACACCACATAGACCGCGTGTACCACACAGAAGAATAAACTTACGGACGGTGGTTGATAGCGGCGTGTGGGAGGCAGCGGCATGTAGAGGAAGTGGCGGGAATGTTTTTCAGTAGAAATACACACAATGTACCGAAATTGCTCAAGCCTTTTTCAGCGCTCTTGCAGCTTTTCTGCCGTAAAATAATGGTCCATGGAACGGTTGAAGCACCGTATCGCAACAATACTCAAGCAAATTTATTGACCCAGTACCCAGTACCACAGGCGCGCGCCCTTCATTAAACTTTCCGCGGCAAAGCCGTCTTTCTTCAAATCCCCAACGCCGCGGCCCAGTCTCTTGCGCGGCCTCCTCCGCACGCGTCAGCGGCGGGTGAATCCCTCCTTCGGCTGGTTTTTCACTGGCAGTTGAGCACTGGTGTTACCCTCTCGTTAGTTCCAAGCGTGCCGGGCCTTCGGTTAATGAGGTTTCTTTTCTGTCGACCATGAGCTGGGCCTCTTTTCTCTCGCGTCAAATCTTCGTCGTTCGAGGCCTCTCTCTCAAAACTCTACAGCCTGATGCCGATCTGTTGCGCAGAAAAGGTCGGTCCGTTCCTCGTCAGTGTTGTTATGTTTCTGTGTCGCAGTGTGGGGAGAGACAAAAAAATATATATTTCCGAGCAATTTGGCACACGATTGATGCGATGTACGCGCGAGGGAGGCAAATTCTTGGCAGAAGCGTACATTTTTTCCCCAATTGCCCTTAAAACAAAATCCACAGCAACACGTTTAATTGTTACAAGCGTCAGGAGGTAGGTAAATCCCACACTCGATCTATTGTACACACCACCAGTAGTGGTGGTCCAATGCAGAACCAAGCAAGCATGTAGATGGGCAGGCTGAACAACAAAGATAACCAACCCTTCTTCTTTCACCTCCTTAGTCACACTTCTCTGAGCTTCTGACCGTGCTTGTGTGTTGCTGTGCGTGACCCGCTCAAGATGGTCGATTTGACGAGATCTCATCTACTATTTTGGAGTTGGGGGCCACCCACAGCTCTGCAAACTTCGTCACCTTGGAGACGCTCTCCAGCACCTCATACGGTGTAATGTCCCCTATCACAACCACCTTCTTGCTCTCCAAATCTACCTCAAACGATGTAACGCCTGGACAAAAGGAGAAAACACACACATGATTGCAAGTCATGGCTCATGAATTAACAAATTTTTCACTGAACCGTTGTGTTCTTTAAGCTAGCTAATAAACCGACCCTGAACCAATATGAATAAGATTTTCTAAGAACGCTCATTGACAGGTATACATACACCCAACGCACGAGGTCAAATCTGGGGGACTGAGCTTCTGCTCTGCCCTGCCAATTGGGTGAAGGAAATATTTTCTTGTTCCAGCAACGGGTTGTCAATACTGTAGCAATTGGTATGGACTTGAATATTAGAAGTTTAATTGAACGGTGAATATTACTTCTAATGTTACACCACTGTAGATTCTTCAATCCGATAGATCCTTCCGATCCGTGGTACTCATGCTTGCAAACTTTTATGAGTGACCAAATCATGAGCACCGAGTGGTGGTGTCACCTAAACTTTTCCAGGAAAGGTAGGCAGTCTGCACATGTGCACAGTACAAACATGTGCCGAAGCATGCATGCAATGCAACCCAATGCATGCATATTTGGTTGCTTGCTTGCCTGCACAGCCAAAACGACACGAAGCCAACTCAGGAGAAGAGGATGGTGACTGGTTTGTGATCTGTAACATGCTGCTAATGCTTAAAAACTTTCTGGAGCACATTTTTGTCGTGCGGCTGTGTTTACTGTTCGCGATTAACCCCAACAACGAGGGAGGCAGAGTAGCACTAATCTTTGGGGCTCGTTTCTTGTATCGAGATTATTGGAGGTGCACAAAGGTCAACCGCTGGAACGTATTTTTCTCCCTGCATCTGACAGGCGCGTCTTATCGCTGCTCCAAATGCTTCTGAAACTCTGTAACTTTCTGGCCTATCTGAGACGCTGCTCACATCCCAAAGACGCCCATGTGGTACTACTACTCTACGCTAGAAGATTCTTCCATCGTGTAGATGTGTGCCATTTCAAACTCGGTGATTAATTCGAGATTCTGTTGGAAAGTTGTTTTCAATAGATACATTTGATCAACTTATATTGCTATCTTTCATATGGGTTTTGAGAAAAATTAGATCTAAATAGAGCTAGTCTCAAATATACTGAAATTATCATTTATATTTGTCAAATATATCAGCTTTCCTGTCAGCTCAGTTCACGTATCACCTTTCCCTATAGAAAGTCTTACCACTCTTACGGATTGTCAGACAGCTGGTCAAGAGAAATTGTCGCACGTATCACCTTTCCCTATAGAAAGTCTTACCACTCTTACGGATTGTCAGACAGCTGGTCAAGAGAAATTGTCGCGCACAGAGAAGTACAGGCAGTATTGGTCACACGGTAGAGTGTTTTTATTGATACGTGATCTGAATTTTAAAAAAGCTAGAGTTTGAAGGTGTGAAGCGTTGTGTTGACAGATCTGATCATAAGATGGTCTACAATGTAGCTCAGGGAGTGCTGGACTGCAGTACGGATTTTCTTTTTTTCTTAATTTATTTTCGTCTTCAACTCGAATCAGTTTTACATCATCATATATACTCATTGTAAAACGCACGGGAAGAGTTGACGACTCATTAAAATCTTTTGCATTTTGTAAATATTTTTTTGATATATTAAAGATCGTCGTCGTGCGTTTATAGTTTTTTCTCACAATGTTTTTTTATGTAAAAATCGGTATCTCTCTATTCTTAATCTGCTTTATTATTTTTCTGTCAATTTCAAACCATACCAGCAGTGTGCGCCTCTTAAGAGTTCTATTTCTATTTGTATCAGTTAACCGTTTCCCCAGCAGTTGACGGACTGAAAAAGCACCTTCATAACAATCTTTTTTGCCTTTAATTCTAAAAAAAGTTGAAAGAAATTCCACTCCCATGTCCCAAGAGTAAAATAAGATGTACTATTGTTGTGTGAGTTCTCAAGTAATTGCAATGAAACGGGCAAGAAGGGAAAGTAGAAGTGGGCAACTTGTTCCTGAGTGAAAAATCAGCTACATAAAGAGTTCAGTGTGATCAGTTGCATAAACTTGTGGTTTTGTTGGTCTTGTAAAAGAAAAAGTAACTTTATGGCAACAAGTACTTCAACATGCATCCTTTTAGCCCTAGGACCTATCAAAAGAATCTGAACACCGTCCCAAAAAAAGATTAAAAGATCAGTTCTCATACCGCTCATCTTGGAGATGTGCTTCTGAACTTTCCTGGCACATCCATAGCAGTGCATGGACACCCTGAGCTCCACAGTCTGCATCAAACAAACAACAGTTGCAACAGAGCGTATTATGCAAGTGAAGTGAACAGTAGGCACCATGTTCTGCTCTGCAGAGGTGTCTCAGAGGGGGGGGGGGGGGGGGGGGGTGGGGTTCACCTTTGGCTCTAGATGGAAAGCAAGAGTCTTAACTCCATCAACAAAATCCTTAAGCTTCACCAGCTCGTCCAGCTGAGCACTCACCAAGGCCTTCCTCTCAATGGCCTCTTCCTCATCTTCCACGGAATGTATGCAAACACAAGCGTTTGCACACATGGAGAGGGAGAAGCAATCTAGGACCTTATCAAAACCTAGCTTCCTCCCCATCCCCCCTCTCTCTCTGAAGTGAAGGTCTGAAGTTAACACCACACTGCAAAGTGCAAACACCCTTTTAAAAGGCAACCAATATTTCCCTCTCGTCAAGATTGGCTGGGATCTACTGATGATGGCCGGGGCGTATGTAAAAGGGCACAGCTTTGCGTGAGAAGAGACTAGTAAGCCAGCTGAGCTAGTAGACCTACCAAAGTAAGATGGGCGGATCCAAGTGAAGCTTCGGTGTATAGGACACCGGATTCAATATCGTTTTATTTTTATTAAAACTCACATATGTGTAGATGTGCATCATGTAGTTTATGCACATTCACTTTACATATATGTGATGGTATGTATGGTGATACACAGTCAATTTCGTTCTGAATCTACCACTGAAAGAACTAATATTACTCAAAATTCTGAAGCAACTTCCAAGAAATATAATTGACTTTTGTTTGGTGCAAGACAGAGTCAGGCACCGGTTTGACAAGGAGACAAGCTGGTAAGCTCTCCATGTGACAATGTGCTTGCTTATTGGCACTAGCACTGATCGAATTATGCATCTGAGAACACATTGCAATGTGTTACCCGTAGAAGATAACCCCAGTTAGGGACTGTTGGTTTTGGGTCTAATTGTCATGTGTGTCTCGTAGGATCCCACACCTCATTTATTTATAGTCTCAACAAACCTAAACTGATTCTTATACAAAGAGTTATCCTAGTATCTATAGCCCTTCTGACTTGATGAATAGCATATGAAAATACATTTCAATGCTCGTGGATCCAGTTTGCCAACCGCTGGTCGATGGTCTCGTACAAAGCACACACAACCAAACACCTTGGGAGGCACCTTGAACTCCCGTTGACCCAAAAGAAGTTATGCTGGAGACTTCATCTCAAGTATTCGAGACGGCATGCGATTGATGAGATATACTGCCGTCATTACTGCCTCGCTCCATAATCCCTTTGGCACATTCATCTGAAACATGAGTGAACGTGCTACCTCCAACAAGTGTCGATTCTTCCTTTCAGCCACTCCATTCTGAGATGGAGTTCCTGGACAAGTAGTCTGATGAAGTATTCCTTCTTCTGAGAGATATATTGCAAACTCATTATTAACATACTTAGTTCCATTATCTAATCGAATAATCCGAACTTTTGCATCAAACTGAGTAACGGCCATCCTATGGAAGTCCTGAAAACATCGAAGGGCCTCGCTCTTATGTTTCATCATATAAATCCAAGTCATACGAGTATAGCAATCAATGAATGTGACAAACCACTTAAAACCACTGACAGAAGTAACTGAGCACGGACCCCAAACATCCGAATGTATTAATATAAAAGGTTCATAACTCCGAAGACCAATGCTACTTTATGTAGACTGTGTATGCTTTCCAAACTCACAAGCATCACACACAAGTTTACTCTTGTCTACCTTTTTGAATAAATCAGGGTATAACCGACTTAAATTCTCAAATGATAGATGTCCTAAGCGACGATGATGTAATAAGACTTTTTCCTCGATTCCTCCTACAACCACAGCCACAGCCACAGCCAATGCTGCATCAACCTAATCAATGTACCACAACCCATTACGCCTTATTCCAGTCCCAATCCTCTTCCCAGTTCTCTTCTCATGTAATAAACACAAATCCTCATCAAATGTGACAGTGCATTTGAATAGGTCAATGATAGAACTGACTGAAAGAAGGTTGACTGGAAAGGAGGGAACATGCAAAACGGTGGACAGAGTAATGGATGGTGTACACTCTATAGATCCAACACCCTAAATAAGCTGGGAGGTTCCATCTGCTGTTTGGACCGTTTTAGAATGAGTATATGGGGTGTAAGATGCGAAAGCACTACAAGAACCTGTGACATGCTTGGATGCCCCTGAATCTATGATCCAATCAATATGAGAGTGCTTATATGTGCATGCAAGTGCATGTGTCTGAGCACCTTCGCCCACGTGGGCGTAGTTTGCAAAGTTGCCAAAGGCGATGGAATCATGAGAAGTCTCCAATGCCTTTCCCCGCTGCCACTTTTCCCACTGCATAGCTTGCTCGCCTGTCAGAGTAACAGATGTGTTCTCCTCTGTCTGAGCTACATTCGCTCTGGGGCCAACTCAGCCCCTTCCTCGGCCTCCACGACCACCACGATCTCCACCTCGGCCTCCACGACCACCACGACCTCCACCTCGACCTCCATACTGTGGAGAGGGACAAGCACGGATCAAATGTCCTCTCATCCCACAGTTGTAGCACTCTCTATCATCAGGTGTGCGTATGCGGATCTGACCGGGTTGTTATCCCCCATTACTCGTAGTCGAACTTCCTCCTTCACCATAGCTGAAATAGCATCTTCCATTGTAGGCAAATTTGCCAAGTGTAACATGGCAGCCCTTCTACTCTCAAACTTTGGATTTAATCCCTTTAGAAAGTGTGTAACTATCACCGCACATGTCAACTGCGTGGAACATAATGATCTAAGTGCACCCAAAGTTGTTCACTCACTGCATTCTGAGGTCTCCACCTTGCCTTGGACTTCCACTATCATCATCACATTTCCTGCTCCGGAGTACATGTTGCTTAGCGTCTTCCTTATTGCCGGTGCACTCTGCATCATCTCCACCATCCGAGCGATGGATGGAGACATCGAAGTTAACAACCAAGCTACCACCACAGAATTGGTGGTGTTCCACATCCTCTAATCAATGCTCGTCTTGTCTGCAGGCTCAACACAAGTCTCCTGCAGGTAGTGTTACACCCCCTTTGTCCTCAGAATTAGCCGGGCCCTTCTATACCAACTCAGGTAATTGTTATTTCCTTCCAATTTTATATCATTTGGCATCAGCTCCAGCTTTAAGTCAGATGACCCTGCACCAATCCTCGGACCTATCATACCTGTTGTAAAGAGATCTTGTAACATGCTTCTCATGTCATCTTGAGTTACTAGCGGGGAAGTAGTCTCAATAACTGCTTTCCTTGCAGCCTCAATTTCCTCACGGGTCATCTTCTCAAATAGCCAGAGATGCCAATTAATATCAAGATATGCCGCGCGTATCTCCCACGATCACGACAACTCTTCACGCATCAATATTCTGTTGAATCTCGATGTTTTCTTTTAACCAATCATACATAACTGTAACTTTTTGTTTTTACCGAACAAAAAAGAAAACCGACTGACCTCTGACCTCCTTTTTTTTATTCCCCCTCGGCCGATTCGCCTCTCACCTCCTTTTTTCTTCCCCCTCGGCCGATTCGCTTCTCTCGGCCGACTCGCCTTCCTCGGCTCGGCGCTCGGCCGCTTCACCTCCTAGCCTCTCTCGGCGCTCGGCCTCCTCTCCCGACCGCAGCTCCCTCGGCCTCCTCGCCTCTCTCGGTGCTCGGCCTCCTCTCCCGACCGCAGCTCCCTCGGCCTCCTCTCCGAAACACTCGGCCGCCAGCGATTCTCCTCCTCCCCCCTCGATTCATCCACCGAAGCTCGTTCTCCTCCTCCCCGAGCTCAGCTCTTCCCCGTCTTCTCCACCGACAGATGCGAGGCGGCGGCAAGGGCAACCAGAAGCGATGACTAGATCTGGCGCGAGGTAGATGCACGAGGGACGACAAGGGAGAATGGCGACGACGACCAGAGCGAGCTCACCCGCCAGGCGACGCGGCGGCGGCTCGCAAGACGACCACGAACAGCGGCGGCGGCGACGACGGATTAGATCTCAGGTGAGTGCCAGACTAGGGTTAGGGTTAGGTGGCGGCGGCTCTGATACCATGTTGGTTTTGGGTCTAATTGTTGTGTGTGTCTCGTAGGATCCCACACCTCATTTATTTATAGTATCAACAAACCTAATCCGATTCTTATACAAAGAGTTATCTAACTCAAACACAAACTCTCCAACAGGGACAATATCTTGAGGTAAAGCACAACTATCGAATAGAACTCAGTCATGCATGCCAATGAATGGCTGGCCTTTCGTCAGTACATAAGTAACCCAGAACATAGAAAATTTGAAGGTTAGACGACGTCAAGATTCACAAATGGCCACATACGTGTTTTTCACTTGTGTGCTTCAATATATATTTGATCATTCCACTCGGTGGGGGAATATATGTCAACGTAAGCTGAGCAAAAGGCGTACAAGCAAGACGGCGTCAATTACCATATAAAACCATATCCACTTGCCCTTGCGCCGACGAGAGGATAAGAGTTTAAATATGGTCGGGGAATATGAAATGCCCTTAGGTCACCTTCACAGACGCATGCCACAGCGGTTCTCGCCCTTGTAGGCGACGACTTTGCAAGCGACGACCTTTTAACCTTTGCCAATTGCCAGTATATTTGCAAATTCGGCAAATTATATGGCAATTTGCTCATCTAGACTCGTTTAGTCGATGCAAATTAATCGCAAATGCTCCCTTCCCAACGCAACGAGACGCGCTTCCCCTACGTGTTCGCGAAAGTACCATCAGTAAATTTTACAATCTCGTGCTGTCACCTTTACGTTGTGAAAAGCATTCGCTCCCAGCTTTGGTGAACAGTGATTCATGGGGTGGGTGGGCATTGGCCCGGGGGGCTGGGCAGAGACATGGCCGGTGGGCCCGGCACGGAATTAGTGGCTCAGTGGGGAGGGCAGCCATACGCTTCTTACCCAAGAGGGATTGGCTGTAGCATTTGGCCTGCCTCTTTGTGAATCACTGAACTATCATCCTTGGAAAAGCAAACAAGCTATGCAAAGTTTTTAGTACTTTCTGCCATTCTCCGGGTCTTTCTGAGCCACCAACACCGAATAGAGTACTAGGCTTTTGTTAGAAAACATTAGACGTCTCGGATGTCATGCCTCTCGTTTCTTGAGAAATGAGACGCAGGACATTTTACCAGAACTAGTACGGTGTGTTCGTTGCCTAGTTCAGTGGTGAGCCGCATGCTCGGTGAAATGAGCGTGCTGTGTCTCCTGAGGGGCTAAGACCCACACCATGCATACTTCCCAGGGGAAACGAGACCATGAGAAAGTAGAGGAGCACTAGAGTGGCACTTTCCTGCGAAGAATTATCAATCATATGCAAGGGAAGGAAAAGCCATTGTTCAGTCTCTTCAGGGGGGCAATGGGTAATGAGCTGGTATCTAGGTTTGATGGTTTTCTGAATTCCCTGCAGCGATGTCAAGTGTTATCCATGGAGAACACCACTCGCAGCAGATAGGGATATAGGATGCTGCTTGTGGCCAGCTCACAAGCTGAAGTGGGCTCCCATTGCCGTGTCTTAAGCCAGACGACAACGTGACCATGTTTGGAGGGTGGGGCAGCAAATGAATGGATGTAGGATCAAGAGGACCCGACATGATCACGGCAGGCGCTTCCTTCTCCCTTGCCCGTTTTGTCCAATTCCGAGGAAAATCTCTGCGGTTCCAACCAGATGTTCACCAGGTTCGAATAGTTGAGCGAATAACACGTATAGTTGTAGTATTACTCCTTTCCCTCTGTGTAGGGTAAGTAGTCGTGTATAATATAACTTGGGCAGAAAACCAGCTTGAGCTTTCTCCCAGCAGTACGTAATAATAGAGAATCCACAACCAGCGTATAAACAAGAAGACATGTATCCGGTGCTAACAGCGTATAAACAAGAAGACATGTATCCGGTGCTAACCCCTTACTAGGTGCTAACATGCTAATAAATATACTGATAAGTAACATGGTATATCTTTATTGTAAAAAAAATATATGGTATATCTTGCGCTGCCAGTGCGAAGTGCTGCTTATAAGTATCTAACAATGGCCACGCTGTGAAAACAAGCACTTCAACTGAAAACTACTACAGAAGACAAGAGCAGAAGCAAAGCCTCTCCTCTTGCCCATGAGCAAGTGTTACCGAACGTAATTGCCACCTCGGGTCCTTCATGGGTGAGAAACCTGCCAAGGTCATAAGCAATCAGTATTCAATACCATGCTCCATGCGAGCATGCGCCACCTCGGGTCCTTCATGGGTGAGAAACCTGCCAAGGTAATGAGCAATCAGTATTCAATACCATGCTCCATGCGAGCCATGCTCACGAGTCGTATACCACGGAGATCTCACCTAACAACGGAGTACTACACAAGCCCACCAGAAGGGACAGGCTAGTGAAAACGACTACATCAAAGGACTTGCGTAACTTAAAACAGTCAAACCTGCCGAAGATGCAACGAGCAGCGTTAGTATGATGGTGACTTGGTGAGAGTGTATCCCATAATTTTGACTTGTACATGCAGCATATGTGGGAGTTAAATGGCAGAACAAACAGTGCAAGATCACAATACGTATATTTCAGAACGTAGGTACAGATAGGTTTGCTTTCCTAGTGACTGCTGAACTGAAGGCGGATTAGGAAGAAAGAGAGAGATGCTGGTCAAATCATGGCAGAATACAACAAAAGAAATAGATTGATGGGTCTAACAAAACATCACAGTGGGATATAAATATACAAAACAGTAAGGGGCAAAACATCCTTCCTATGGCAGTCAAAGTGCCTAATCACTTCATCTAGAGCCTACATGTTACTAAAACAAACCGTAGATATTCACAAACAGTGGCGGGGATGTATAAGGTGCATGGGGTGCAGTTGTACCCCAAAATTTTTTGGTAAAAACCCCAATATACACCCCCCTTAATACACAAAGTAAACACTATATACCTCAATTGCAGCCCGCAACCCAATAGGCCCAACAAGCAGTCCAGCAACAGACACAGCCGAGCAACGCTATCACCAATCAGTCCAACCCTGGTCAGTCGCCTCCAGGTTAGGTCTCCAGGATACAACTGCTCAATAGCAGGTTAGTTAAATTTGATACAACTGCTTATTTCCAAATTCCAATGTATCTTTGTTTCCTACTAATACATTTGCTTCTTATAACAGGTTTGATGAAGTTAATACGGAGCTACTTCTTTGCACTTCTTTGCATGGCATCTTTGAATCCTGCTGATTCATTTGCTTCATATGATAAGAATAAAAATCTTAAACTTGCTAAGTTTTATCCTAAAGATATTTCGAACACAGATTTGGTCCAACTTTATTTGCAACTTAATATGTTTATTGCTGACATGCGCCAAGATACAAAGTTTCGAGAAGTGAAGAATCTCAGTGAGGTCTCTATTAAACTTGTTAAGACAAAGAAGCATGATCGCTATAAACTTGTTTATTTGTTGCTCAAATTGGTGTTGATCCTTCCTATGGCTATTACAAGTGTAGCGAGGGTATTTTCGGCAATGAACCATGTGAAGAAAAAAAGCTAAGAAATAGCATAGATGAACAATACTTGAATGATTGCTTAGTTACATACATTAAACATGTGTCTCTTTTCTATAAGTTAGTGATGATGTTGCCATCAATCTCTTTTAAGGCATGAAGGAACGTCATATCAAGTTGTAATTTTTTTAAAAATATTTATGATGTTGGTAAACATGTAATTTGTCACATTTGAACTTCCGAAATATGTCATTTGAGCTTTTATATTAGAATGGATGTGTCTTAAGTTCGCACCCAATCGTCAAAATCCTGGCTCCTCCACTGTTCACAACCCAATGCAAATACAGTAAAATGCAGTAAATAATGTAAAAAGTGTTAAGGGCATTTGTGGTATTTCCCTATTGTTCTAGGGTTTAGTCTTGTGTCCCTTGTACTCTATATATTGTCCATTGGACTACTGCAACACACAATATTCATAACATAGTATCAGAGCTAAGGTTCAAACCCTAGTCTCCAACCGTTTCTGCTGCCCGCTGCCCCTGGGAGGAGCAATATCTGCTCCCGAGGGTGGCCACATTAGTCGTAGTATTTCCTCGTCTTCCAGCAGCAGCAGCAATCCTCGTCCTTCCTCCACCGAATTGGCCTCCAACATCGTCTTCATCGTCGCCAGGACTGGATCCGAGCACAGCTCGTCGTCCCCGAGCTCAATCCGGTGAACCAGGCTTCCTCTTCATTCGTCCTCGACGGATCCAACGCAGATCATCGCCGCCGGCCTTATCCTTGTCAAGTTTGGCGCAGCTTGTCGCCGCCATCCTCGGATCCCGTCGGATCTGAGCCTCATCGTCGTCGTTGACTGTCGACTTGGCTTCATCCTCGCCGAATCCAGGGATCCGGCAGCGAACTGCCTCGGATCCTGCCTCCCCGCCTTAGATCGCGCCGCCTCGGGCGTCGCCGCCGCCGCCAGATCCGGACTCCTACTGCGCTGTTTGGTGCCCTCGACGCCTCCCACACGCCACCTCTGCTTCGAGTGTCGCCCGGTCCTCCCGTCCACCGCCGCCGGATCCGGCTCCTCTGCTGTTGCCTCGCCCTCCAGAGCCTCGCGCTCCGCCGGATCGCGCCCTAGCCCTCAGAGCCTCAGCCGCCGTCCACTGCCGCTCTAGGCTCCCCTTCGATAGCCGACCTAGCGTTCTCTGCTCTGCGAGCCGACGCTCGTGCTGGCCTTCGACATCGTCCGTCGGTTGAGCGCGCACGCGAGCATGGGGCCACCAGATCTGGGCCGGGCTGGGAGGGGTGAGATCGTGGGAGCAGGAGATGGAGAGGAACACCAGCAGTAGCACACCCCATGGAAGCTCCATTGCTAGGCTCACTGATTTCAGCTCTCTTTTGCTTTCTCTCAGGCGAGGGAGAACATAGGTGGAAGTAAGAGAGGAGAGGAAGTGAGGCAGATCTGGTTTATAAAGCAGATCTGGCTGCTCCAGCTTCACCAGCTTCATATTCTCTATCGGCTCTGGTTTCAGTTTCTACTTTGGCTTCTCCAACTCTGGCTTCTCGCAGCTTCTTCCGTTGTTAAAGAATGATGCTGCTAGTTATCTTGAGTCATTTCTTTCTTCTTGTCGTTTCTTCCATTGCGTCCATCCAAGTTCGTACCACTATCTTTGAGTTCGTCTAAGCTATGCGAGTCCACAAATTCATTCTCAGTCAGCTGATTGCTTTGCTAGCCACAGTCTGTCCTCTTGGATCGAGAGTGGCGCTCTTTTTTCCCTTTTGCATGGCAGCAATTGCCACTTCTCTCCGAGCCGCTACAGATCGTAGAAGTCGTTATGATACCACCGCTTCTCTCTGAGCTGTCACCTCGAGCTTCTAAGGCCATCGCGCTTCTTCCGCACTGCGCCTATGTTGCGCTTCTTGTGTACTGCGCCGCCACTGTCTTGGGCTTCGATCTGCGCCACCATGCTTCTATATATTCCTCTTCGGCTTGATTTGATAACTCTCTCTATTCCTGTCAGTTTCACCATCTTCTTCGTCGTGTTGTCACGGTCAACTTTGCTCCCGTTTACCTCTACTTTCTCAACCACTGCACCTTGTGCTTTATGCGTTATCGCACGACCCCGGCTGAGAGATCTTTTGATACTCGACATATTTTCCAAGAGCTGCACGCGACGACGACATTATCGAGACTCGGATTTTGGATTTTTCTCTATTTTATTGTCAACCCTTTCCAAATGCAATGCTATTGATACGCTTTGCATTTGAGGGTGTGTTGAGGGTATTTATCGTATTTCCCTATTGTTATAGGGTTTAGTCTTGTGTTTCTTGTACTTTATATATTGCTCATTGGACTATTGCAATACACATACAAACCATCTTTACATTCCAAGATCACAACTATGAAAGTTATAAATGAAAGAAGTGTCCATACCTGGTGTATGTTGTTATACTGAACAAAACGAAATGCTTCAGAGAAAAGGCTTAAGTTTAACAAGGGGCTCAGGACTTGGTATTGAGAAAATACTGAGCTGCGCGGCGATGTAATTAACCGCTCTAGCAATAGATTGTGCTAGTTCTGTCGAGACTGAAAGCTGGTTCTGTGAATCCACTTTCGTTGTCAATTCTCATCATCAACAAACTCATTATGTTCACGAGGCAAAGTTCATCTCTGAGTATCTAACAAAATGTAAGGATGTCAATACGTCCACTTGCTGTTAACACACCAAGCATAGACTTAATAAATTCCCATGATCCCTGAACTTACCTGCGAGGGTTGTTTTTACGCTGGACAAGTTCATGACTTACAACCTCTGCCAAAAAGGTAGAAAAGAAAATATAAAACTCAAGTACTTTTGGAATAATATCAGGAGGAGCATAACCATTTAAATATCAATCAACAATCATAGAATAAAGAAAACACAAAAGTTCACCTGGTATTTCTTGGGAGTTCAATGAAATAGGAACTTTACTCGAACTATGGTCTGCAGGGAAAAGAAGAAATTAAGTTAAGCAATAGATACCCATCCTTGTTCTACTGCGCTATAGTTATTGGTCCTTGAGAGGAGAACAAGTACTATGCAAGTTCAACAAGCAACATATCATGGAATCTGACTTGAAATAGTCAGATGATTGGCAGGCACTACATGGATAGAAAAGCTCGAATCTGGAACAAAGTGGCCAGAATCATGCATGACAGGAAACCGACACATCCATACGCGAATGTATTGATGTCTTAAAAAGAATCAATGAAAAAAGTGGTACAACAAGGGAAAACAACTTCCACATCCCGACCTCCCCAATATTTTAAGGAAACCATATATTGACTTCCTACGCACCCAGAAAGATAGATAAATCCAAAATACGATTTGGACAGAAAACATGTTGTTATTGTCAAAACCAGTCATTAAATGAATTTTAACTAGAAAATCTGAGCTCTGAGATTAAGGTGTATTAACATCTGTATGTTTTTATTGTGATTACATTCAAAACAAATAAAATCTTTAGCATAAACCTGATCAGGAAACCATTATCTTTAGTTATATTATGTTCAGGCTTCAGAGGATAAACTCCGACTGCAGCTGATGTACCTGTAACTACAATTGGGCAAATACCAGCTAGCTTGCCCAAATCCCGAAGTATAAACCTTTTTTTTTTGCAAGGAAAAGTATAAACCTATACATATGATGATATGAAAATATAGAAGACAACAAAGCTTGAATTTTACCTTGGAGATAGTGATGAAGATGAAAATTCAGAAGGTTGGGGATAATAACTGCCAAAATAAGGGGGACTATATGTTGCCCCCAGAGCCCCAGTAGAACCACTCAATATTGCCAGCCTAATTTCATTAAAAATGGCCAAAAAGAGGGATCAAATACGGATTTAGTCCCAGTACAAGAAATAAGAGAACACAATACAATTGTGATTAAATGGATGCCACATTTAACTAGAATTGCTAGTTATCGGTGAAATTGAACCTATGAAGTAGTGCACTCACGGTAATTTTAGTCACTACAGTGCTCCCAGTCCAATGGTCATGATTTGCTGGGAAACAAGTTGAAAAGTTCCATCTTATATTACATCAGATAATGGATAAGACATGATTATGCAGTATAAACCAAAAGTGCAACCATAGCCCGCTACCATGTGACACCCACCGGTGAGAGAGTAGTAGGAACTTTCAAGAACAAGTCAGATGATTGAAAAGTACTTCTGGTAAATGAGAAATTGCATAGAGTGAGTTACATGACACTTATAGGCACAAAGATGGAGTACCAAATAACTTCATAGGGCTTGTTTTAAGCCCTAGGTTGGCTAGTGGGGTCAGGGTTTGGATAATTTTGCTTGAATTTATCTTTTTTTCATTTTAGTTTTGAAAAATTCAAATTTTGATTTGAAAATTTCGACCGAAATGCCGGAATTTTCTGATTATACAGTGCCTGTTTTGTTCGCGACTAAAGTTGCACCACATTCACGACACAATGTGGTGTGCTGAAATCTTGTGGTCCTCAATTTCAGCACACCAAATTTAACCGTATTTTGGCCACAATGGGCAGAAAGTGCCCAAAATTTTCATGTTATGACACAATTTTTGTCCCGAACTAAACACTAGCCAAATCCAGTTAACAGACCAGAGCTGGTGCTAGAAGGTCGCAAATCAGATGTGTGCAGTTGTATATATTCCCATGATTTTCAACTGGGAAAATTTCAGAGAATTGTGTGAACTGTGAAGGAAATGATCAAGTTAGGCTGTAAGGGAAAGTTGCCACCAAGCAAATTCTACCAATTTTAACAGCAAGTGTGAGGATCCCAGAAACAGGAATCAGACTGATTCTCAGCCCCACTATTTGCCGATAACTACCCTAAAACCAACCAGTTCCACACTCACATGTTCTTCACCCATGACCTGGCCATATTCAGCTCAAATCAACAAAGTTCAGGCACAACTTGGTCATAATTCAGAATTAAAACAAACCAGGATTTGGTATCTGTTCGCGGCTGCAGCTCATTTGGCCACTAACAAGCAGTAACCAGGCAGTTATCACAAGTTTTTTTTAACCCTACTGAGTACACAACTAAGCAATACCAATCAAAATTATTTGTAGTCCTCGTGAAGAAATTAGTCAATAACTCAAGTGGCTATGACCTATGAACAATGGAATTTTCAAAATTGAGTACACAGCTTCAATTTCAAGATACCAATCAGAAAAATGAAGCGACAGTTCTTCCAAAAGCTTTAGAGAAAATTAAGTCCTGCATACCAAGTCATTTGACTCATTTCAGAATTGCCCCCGAGTTGTTGAGGAGCCACATATCCAGGCAGAGCCATACCAATGGAAGAGATACCAGGTCCTCTACGATATAAGTACAGGCTGAACTGCATAACTATAGAGGAAAGACAATGAGAAGTTAGGCTAATAGAGTGTGTGCAGGACTACAGCCTCAAATATATACAATTAAAAAATAGTAAAAGAGTACGAAATTATATGATGTATAACAGTGCAGACAATGAGATAACCTCCCATAGGATAGCACAGTACCAACCAAGAGCTTTCTAAGAACCCGCAAGGATCATGGTGTTAGAATAGGACTCTTTTGTATTCTTTATTTGTATATAGTACCTCCTTCAACTCTCTATATATATTGCCCATTGGGCACTCTTAAATATACACATAATATTCCTAACATGGTATCAGAGTCAAGGCACTAACCTATCTCTTTCCGCTCCACCACCACCAGGCCGCCACTACCGACGCCGTCCTCCTTCGCCGCTCCACCCGAGGATGGCACTGAGCCTGTCCGCTGCCGACGCCGCCCTCCTCCGCCGCTGCCAAGCCGCCTTACCAGCCGTCTCCTTCACCATTGCCCGAGCCACTCCATCTGTGCGTGCTCTTGCCGTCGCCCGCTGTGCTAGCCGGCCGCGAGCGAGCCGGCCGCCTGGTCTCACCTTGCCTCCGCCGCCATCCCTGCTCGGCGCACCGACCGTCCCGCTAGGGCAGCCGCCGCCAGCAGGGGGAAACCCTATTTTCCCCCTGCACGTGTGCTGAGCTCGGGTCGTGTGGGCTTTTTTATTTCACAGGCTGTTCGGTTTTGAGTGAACCGGCCCAGCTCAAGAAAAGGAAGAAAAAAACGAGAAAAAAACGAGAAAAAAACGTTGATCTAACCGCGCCATGTCGGCGCGCTTACTAATGGCTTTCGTTCCATCAGCTGCCATCCCATTCTCGGGAACCAAGCTTAATGGGACGAACTACAGGTTGTGGTCTTCACTCATGGAGATCACCATCGATGGTCTCCACCTCTGGGGACATATCACTGGTGCCCGACCTTGTTCGCCATCGCCGGTTCAGCCTCCTCCCAGACAACCTGCTTCTTAACATGCTGCAGAAGATGAGGCCGCCAAGGAGGCGAGGCCGCTATTGCTGCTGCTGATGAGGCTTTTCAGTATGCCCTAGACGTTTTTGAGCGCTCGTGTGCTGATGAGGCCCGTGTTCGAGCCATCCTGGTGGTCAGCGTCGACAACTCCATCCAGCCAGACATTGTTGGTCTGCGTGCCACTCGTCAGATCTGGGAGTACTTGCGCAAGCGATACCAGCAGAGCAGCGATGCTCAGTTTTTTTTGTGCCAGCATGAGTTGGAGACACTTCGCCAGGAGGACTCCTCCGTCGAAGACTTCTTCTGAGCCCTGGCCAGTCTCTGGGGCCAGCTGGACGAGCTAGCTTCTCCGCTCTGCCAGGAGTATCATAAAGTGCAGACGGCGGATCGTGATCGCCTTCGCCTTTATAACTTCGTCTGTCGTCTTCGCTCGGAGTTTGAGCCTGTTAGGGCTCAACTGCTGAGCCGCTCACCACGACCGACAGTCATCAAGGCTCCTTTGACGCTTCGTGCTGAGGAGCTCCGTCGAGGGTTAGCAGTACAGTTTGTTCCGGTTGTGCTTGTGGATGAGATTGAATTTTGTTGGTACTGGCAAATTTCTGACGAAATATCGGAGTAGATGTCTTTGGTGTGGGTTGAACAGGTTCTTGAACTGACATTTTCTGATAATGGGACTGAGTATAAGATCTAGTTGCTTCACTAGTTGATGAAGAAAATTTGATCTTTGTGGGACCACCAATGTTCAAGCCTCTTCCTTGATCCCTGGATTTTGAATATTGGCTGTAGTTGTTTGATGTTGATACAGATGAACGCGAAGCAGGGCTGGGCATTCCAACTATGGAAACTGTGAGAAGAGAATAAACAGCATTTCCATGCCCACCAGATGGAACAAAATCCTTCACTCTAAGAATGGGACGAGATTGTTGTTTCAGAGAACTATGTGCCATGCGAACAGAGGATGAGAAAAGTTTAGTAAAAATTCCAGGGCGCACTTTCCCTCTTTGAATAAGGGAGGGTTCTTGACAGGATGATCTAGAAGGGTAAAAGGGTGGTGAAGTTGAATTTAAGTTTGATGTAAAGGTTCGCTTCCAAGGAAGGGTTTGTTCATGCTGAAAACTTCAAATTTGAGAGGAATGCTTTCCCATGTCTGCATTGTATGAAGTCTCTTCATTCTGCGATCTGGAATATGTTTCACTGAAGCATACGCAACAACATTATTGCTGCTAAATTCAGCTAGCAAAATCTACAGAAAGAAGAAAATGGAATTTCACTTACCTATTATTTTGCACTGAAGGGATTTCAAAAGTATTATTCCAATGACGTTGGTAAGGACTAGAGGCTCTACCTCTGTAAACATCTGGTGCATTGTTGTAACCTTCAGCATTGCCATAATAGGTATGAGATTCTCTTCGGACATTATCAAAGTTCTTGGTATCATCGTGGTAAGAGTGAAATTTTCCTGGAACACTTCTGTACTTCTTGGCATTGTCATAGGAAGTGTTGGATTCTTTTGGAAATCCATTATAGTTCTTGGTACAATCGTAGCGAGTATGAGGCTCCTTTGGGACATATTTGTAGTCTTCTCCATCATCACGATAGTAAGATCGGATTTGGTTCCATCAAATAACCATGGTCATGAGTTGTACCACCACCCCATGCTCTTAAAGTTTCTCTTGGCCTCCTTCTTGCCTAAAAATACAACAATACAAAACAAAGTCAATAAGAATAGGCACATCAAACAATAGGGAATGAAGCATAATACTCACATGATCCTGCTGAACATCATGGAAATTCATCTCATCAAACCGATCAAGCACCCATACTCTTATCATCTTTGGGATACCATAACTTTTGGCCACCAGAAAATTCCCTGAATTAATAACATGGATATATCAGGCAGCCACTAAATATGGACCAAAATTCTAATAGAGAAGGGAGCTAACTTCAAGCCCTGCCACTGCCCAGGAAGCTGTATTTGCCAAGCAGTCGATGACAATAATAACAAATGCAGCTAGATACCAGTTTATCTGTCCAAACTCTTAAGGCAAACAGTACTTTGCGATAAACCTTTTCCAGATACACAGTGTTATATAATGTTTCCTTCGCATAGCGCGACCTTATACTACGATATGCTGACTAATTCACTCACTCTAGTACATATAGGTGCCTCCACTACGATAATGTCGCCATTTTACAAGCAATAGTTAATTTTATTGAAAACCTTGGCTGCAACTAAATGTCAAATCTAAGGCGAATGCTTTCTGACCAGCTTCTACAGTCACTCAGAGCTATACTAGTGCTCAGATAAATAAAGGACTAAGAAGCAACGAGTCAAAGATGAAAATGCTCGAACCTTTGGCGCCCATGGCTGCCGTTTTCCTGGTCCTGGAAGCGATCATCGTGCATGTAGAAGGGGCCTGTAGTCGGCACGGCGTAGGGCTCGCTCCCCTTCTTCACCTCCCCCTCTCCTTACACCGCGGCTTCCACCTCCGCCTCCTCTTCCTCGTACTTCCCCTCGTCCTCTGGCGCCGCAACCACCTAATCCGCCAAGGCTTTGGCCTCTCCACCACCACCGCCTCCCTCCTCGAACTCCTCGTACACCTCCTCGTCGTACGCCTCGGCCGCGCCCTGCCCGTCGGAGTCGGAGTCGGACCCGACCACCCTCGACGGCGGTGGCGAACCCGTCCCGCCGCCCTCGCCCTCCTCGTCATCGTCGCTCGCCGCCGCGCGACGCCTCACCGCCGGGAGGAGCGCGTCGTCGAGGTCGCTCACGTAATCCTCCTCCTCCACCGCCTTCTCCTTTTCGTCCATGGATGGGATTGATCGAGAGGCCACCGGATGGGTTGGGCGAATTGAGCGAGGAAATCCTAGGGCTTAAGCTAGGGTTTGAGGGAATCCGGAAGGTTCGAGAGGCTTCTCCACTTCCCGTGCTGCTCTGCTTCCGCGCATTGGCTTTGATCACCTTTTTGGTTTGCTCGGTGAAGGCCGATCGATCAGCTTATTTTGTCTGCGGGGAAAGAAGAAGCGCATTCATTAGCTAAGCCATTTGCACATTAGGATTGTTCAAGTGCTGTGTCGTTGAGATGCCGACAGGTGGGCCGCAGCGATGGAATTGCACGTGGGTCCTGGTGGCCCTCACATGTCATCGTATAAACTCGTGGTGCACTACAGCGAGGAGGTGCAGTGCTACTGGCATGATCACTCAAGAAGCTAGCTAAGCGACTTATGCTTCTTCCTCTTATGTTTTGATGAAATGTGAAATCGTGAGAGCTAAGCAACCTTTCGGTGGACTAAATTCAAATCTATGCAACACGCCAATCAGATCAATTTTGGTTGGCTTATGTTGGCACATTTTCCATTTTTTTAAAAAAGGGAAAAAATCTTGGCACATTCCAGAGAGGGTTTGAATCACCCACTATTTTGAAAGGACATCTGACTCAGCCCTACAAGAAACAGTAGGTAAGGCCACTTTCCTGCCCCAAAGAAATTGTTTCTATCGGTACGGTGTAATGCTGGCAAAATTGTTTGGTCGCAACCTTGTCTGCAGGCGTTTCAGTTTCACGCCTTTACCCAGGTAACCCAGCCATTCCAATGAGTTCACTAGTTTAGTACTTCACTAAACACAGCATCACGGCAACAAACCATTCGCGCATCACTGATCACTGTTATAATGGCAAAGTACTTTTGACTCGCGAGTGCCACTGAAAGCGAACATCTCTCGCAATGCACACGTTCAGCAAGACTAGCAGGACCTTATCATGCACATAGTCATCCATTTATCTTTGCTAATCTTTCCATGTATATCTCGAACTGACAGGCAGCACAAGCCATTCTTAAGCTGTTTATCAGTTTCGTGTCCGTTTCATGTGTTGATGTGGATATTATGGAAATATGTTCATGATCTTATAATGATATTACAATTGGCAATGGTATTAAGCGTTTGTCGAAACACATGTTTTCGGCAAAAATTTAGATCTGTCGAGCGGTGGCGGTCGACCGCCACCTCAGCGTCGACCGGCCGTGGTTTTAGCTAAGAGATCGCGGTCGACCGCCAATGGGCGTGATCGACCGACCATAAAAGTAGTTTTGAGTTTGGAGCTGGGCCAAAAATAGAGGGTGTATGCAAGAGGGGGAATTCTCCTACACTTGATCTCACAATTTTTGGAGATTAAAGGCAAAAGTTCTATTTGTTTGAAATTTCCACAGAGACTTCGGTTTTCCAGTGAGGAAAATTGGCTAAGTCCCTTGCTAGACGGTCAGACCGGCCAGGGGGGTCAGACCGGTTTTGACTTGTTTGCCGGCCAGCTTGGCGACGATGTTTGTTGGTTAGGTCAAGTTCATGGGTTTTAGTGCATATGTGCTGCATGATGCATGTTTTGACTAACGTGGACCAAGTTGTAAAGAACTTGTTCACGGAATCGATTTCTTTGTTTATTATTGTGCAGGAGGCTTGGAGGTCAACGACGGTCAACGGCGAGGATGATCGGGATTAGGCTGGGAGAGTTGAGGTTCAGAACGAGCAAGGATGTCGGGTGAAGTCAATGAACTCAAGCATGGCGCAAAATGAACAAGGATGACCGAACGGGAAGTTCGGTGCAACGGGTTGCATCAAGGGGCGCGAGGGTCGGTGCAAGTGCCATGGTGGTTTCGGTGGAAGCCGGATAGGAGAGACTCGCCGATATGAAGAGAGCCGTTGATCAACCTACACGTGGTGAAGCATGGGATTGCTTCATGAAGTTTGGACTCGATCTTTGGAGAAGGATCGAGAAGGGGTATTTTGGTAACTTCACCAAAATATCTCCTTGATAGCTTTTGGCTAAACGACGGTGCAAGGAGAAGTGGTTTAGGTCAAAAGAAGATGAATATGATGCTTTGAAATGCGTGCATGAGTTAAACCCGTTTGTGTGTGGGCTTAACGGGTACCCATTAGGAATGTCCATCTAGAAGCTAGCCTCCACTATAAATAGGGGAGGGTGCTAGTTGTGCACCTCTCAACCCTTGTATTAAAAAAAACCCTAGTTTGTGTTTAGGGAGAATAGTGTGGAGAGGTTAAGGTTCTAGAGAATTTGATTGATTGTGTGCTCAACTGTTGAGTCTTTGTCCTCCAAGATGGAGTGACTATAAACCAACATCAATCTCGAATCAATCCAAGCAAGATTCCTCAAAATGAGTTTCTTCTTATTCTTGCTCTCTCTTTTGTGATTTTAGGGCTTTCTTTGATCCTTTCGTTTTCCTTTGGTTTCTTGCCTGGATCTTACTTGCTGTGACATGTGGGAATGCATGTAGAATTATCTTGATCATCTATCACCCACGAGTAAATTTTTGGATCATATTTTGGTTTTGACCCAGTTTTGAAGCAACCTTCATTCAAATAGAAAAATATCGGAACTTTGGCAATGATCTTCACGATCCTTGATCGGAATAGGTTGCTGACATCCTAGAGAAAATATGTTTCAAATTTCGTGAAGTTTGGAGTTGTAGATCAAAAGTTAGACCAATTTATGATTTTGAGTTTAGACTGATTTTACTGTTCATCATGCTGGAGGTCAGACCACCCCATGGAGAGGTCAAACCGCTAGGTTGAGAGGTCTGACCACCCAACTCTTTGAGAATTGAGTTTTTGATGATTTTAGTTGTTTTGTTTCGGGGTTTCGATTGAATTCAATACAAGTCTTCCGCTATACTTGTATATTGATCTTCGTAACTCTCATAGCTATTGGAGTGAAAAATATGTTAAATCTGATCAAAATAAAAGAAAAAAAAGATTGTACTCCTATTTAACTCTCATTTCGGTCCAACAGATGATACTTATGACCCGTGGATTATGACATCTCATCCGAGGTATGCCAAAGCTAGTTAATTACCGGCCATTACGAAGACAAAAGCCGGTCCTGCCCTCTTGGATTTTATAAGAAAAGAAAAAGGGATAGTGTAGTGACCAAACAAACTAACCAGTAGAAGAACAGTTCAAAGGTACAAATGATCAGCAGTAACATTTGTAATGAAATGGAGAGCATTACATTGGTATCCGCCGTCGATAAATAGTCCAACGCCGTCGATCTTAAAGAGAGACATCACTCAGTTATGCTTTAACTTTCCACTTCATGAGCACTGTGTACGCTCGCTTGGCTATAACTTCGGACGCTCATCGCAGACGTACTCCAGCGCATCCAAATCACCAAGTCAGTTCATTCTCTAACGCAGCCAGTTCTTACTCCAAATGGCAGGCACACTACTACTTTTCTGACAAAATCAACAAAAGCAGTAACACTGAAAGCAAATTGTTCTTTTCACTTTCGACTTTTTTGAGTACCACTGAAAGCAAAACATTTCTTGTAATACACAAGGTTAATTGCTGGTCTGGATTAGCAGAACCTTATCATCCGTGTACTCGCCGACGTCGTCCAAGACATTTCTTCCATCGAGCTACTAGGATACCTGAGCCTGTGGGCCACTAGCACATCGGTCATTTATTGTGTAACACATGATAAAATCGGTCGAACCGCCAATAGCACATCGGTCAGACCGATATGCCACCGGTCCGACCGGTGACCACTGGCGGTCTGACCGCCAGACCACAGAGCTAAACACATTGGCTTCGCTTCAAATGGCAAAACACATTCGCCCATTTGAGTGCAACTTCAACAAGGTTTCAAGATGATATTCTCAACAGGTTACAAAACACATTTGCCAACCTTTAGAATACTCATCACAAGGTATAAGGTACATGGACTTACACCATTTGCAAAACACATTTGCAAACTTAAGTCACAAGCTACAAGAAATCAAACATGAACATCAACTATTTGCAAAACACATTCGTAAATAACAGCATCACACCACAAGGCTAAGGTGCATGGACTTCAACCATTTGCAAAACACATTTGCAAACTATAGTCCCATACTACAAAGATTAAATGCAAGAGTCTCAATCATTTGTAAAACACATTTGCAAATAATAGCTCTATGCATAAATGAGCTATCAACACATGACCAACTCATGCTACTAGTCAAGACCCCTCTTAATAGTATGGTAATCCTATACTAGCAATCCGGTCTTCCAACCAAACACCAAGACCGGTAAAATACTAGGAACACATCCTTAGCCCTAGCTAGTCATACCTTTGCCTTGCATCTTCTTGAAGCTTGATGACGCACATCAACGCTTCAAATCCGGGTTATTAACTTGATAATCATCAACACATGATGATCTCTTTTTCTTCAAGTTCTTCTCTTGAATATGCATCAACTCATGATGCATTCTTCACTTGACCTCCATCAACACATGATGGGTCTTCTTTTGGCTTGATGTGCATCAACACATGATGTAACATTTACTTCAAGTCTTGATATGTATCAACACATGACACATCCTTCATTAGACTTCCATAAACACATGATGGGTCTTCTTCTTGAACATCATCGACACACGATGATTCTCATTTCTTCAAGCTCTTCATATGCATCAACACATGATGCATCCTTTACTTGAATCTTGACTTGATGATCAACTCATGATCATCTCAAGTCTTCATCATCTTGGAACATAACCTATACATCCAACTCATGGAAAATGTTAGTTACACAATACGATTATCATTAATTACCACAACATACCATTAACACATAATGGTGGGACAAGATACTTCAATCTTTCCCTCTTTGGTAATTGATGATAACCATTTCAATCACACATAAATTGAATTGAGATAAAAGTAACACGATATGAGTATATATATCAACTACACAAGTCATATATATATACTCACACCATGAGTATGCGAGAACTACACAAGTTCTACATACTCGAAACATGAGTATACGAGAACTACAAAAGTTCTATATACTCACAACATGAATATACAAAAACTACACAAGTTTTATATATTCGAAACATGAGTATACAAGAACTAGACAAGTTCTATATACTCAAAACATAAGTATACAAAGACTACACAAGTTTTGTATACTCAAAACATAGGTATACAAAGACTACACAAGTTTTGTATACTCATACGGATATGTCTCAAAGTAAGGATCCCAAATATATGTGGTAAACGGAGTATGGATCAATACTAATGAAACCAGAAAATATAGCATGAACTCCCCCTAAATGTGTGCATACACATATGTGTAAAGAAAACATATGCACATATTCAAGATATACTTATGGTGGAGTTCAACTTATATTTTGAATCCAAGGAATGCAACATTATATAAGAGTATAAGTCGAATGCATACCTCGTTGAATTTCACCTTTATATCGAAATGAGACTTGACGAGGATCTAATAATCCTCATTTTTATCTTTTATCTATAATTCTTATTATGGGTAAATATGATGTCACATAATCCCCAGAGGTACCCCTTATCTAAAAGGGAGAAGTCCAATAAGTGGTTGTAAGTCTTGCTACGACTATATCATGGTCGTAAGTCCTTCTACGACCACTACATAGTCGTAAGTCCTTCTACGACTGCTACCTGGTCGTAAGTCCTTCTCGATTGCTACACAGTCGTAAGTTCTTCTACGACCGGGTAAACTCGACCACCTTATAATCAAACCTACAGGTGAGTGGGTCCAATTGATTAAGGAATCGAGCAGTGCGCGCACTATTATTCCGCTTATTAATGGTGCGTAATTACCCCATTATCTCGGAAGATAATTGCGGACGGCGTGAAGAAGCGAGGCGCCGGTAATTCTTGTCGACATGCGCGAATTCTTTGGATTAATCGAGCGCATCTCACGCGAGGCAAAGCGGCTACTTCTTCACGACTATATAAGGGCATCGATCGGAGAGATAGAAGGAGGCGAACAAGAGCCGTCAAGTAGGAACACAAGTGCTATTCTCTGTAATAGTCTTAGTCTTTTACTTGATCATCAAGAATACCATACACACAGATTAGGGTTATTATTCTCTCGGAGAAGGCTGAACTGTCTAAACATCCGTGTCAATCCACTCTGCGTGATCTTATCTCTAGGAGACCCCGAATCAAACAATCTTTACGTAAGATCGGTTCTAATACACCGCAGGTTGGCGCCGTCCGTGGGGATCTTCCGTAATCTCTTGTCAACATACTCTCTTTTCCAATCTCATGCAATTATGGCGGGAGAATGGAGCGAGGAGAACTGGTTTGACTTGGCGGATTCTGACGTCGACATGGATGCGGTTTGACTATGAACCGAGTGATGCATCCGTGATGGTGATGTTGCCTTGGAGATTATTCTCGAGAAACCATCCCATTAATAGAGTTGAGGAGGATCCTTATCCCCACAACAATACGTCCAACAGAGGAGCCATTTCCCTCAAAGGACAAGGGTCAATCCGGCAGAACCGCCCCGGGAGGACTCACAACGCGACGAGTTTTTCTCCAAATGTTCAAGTCCCTTAAGGCGGTCCGACTTGGTAAGTCAAGCTCAGGGAGCCACCATTCCGGACTCCACCAAAGCATCTAGTGATTCTCTCTCGGGGTAACTCCGGAGAGGGTGGAGTCAAGCATGCTTTTCTGCAAATCCGGCCGTCTCCGCGGATCTCATTTGCGAGCGGAGGCGATTATAACCGGAGTTCCCCTACGGAGGATTACTCCAAGTCGCGAGATGGTGTCCTCGAGCACTCCTCAAGCGGGAGGCCTCGGCGCAAGTGAGAATCATCAGCGGAGGTCTTCGTCCTTCCCCAAATCGAGTCGACCTCATGGAGGCCGAAATAAGAAGACTCCCGAAGATCACACTGCGCCCCTCGTGGTAATGGCAAGGCACCACCGTTGGCGAGAGGACCAACACTCGATGAGCGAGGAAATCCTCGACATTCTCGCACTCCACTAAGAAGGCCTCAAAGACACGAGGAGGAGGATTTTGATGTCGTCGGAAGAAAGAAAATTGCGATCGTAAGAACTTGCAGGCGCATTCAACATCGATCGGAGGTACAAGAACTCCGGGACATCAACGACTTGCTCGAGAATCCCGATCAAGAGCTTGCTCGAGCGCTAGGTGCGATCTCTTTCTTTGAAGAGATTACGCAAAGACTTGAATCGTGATGACAAGATGGAGGTACCTCATCAACAACACTCGGTAGTCGTAGTAATCGACTTCCTCATTCCGATCAATCGAATATTTCTCTCGTAGGAATCGACACGACCATAAGTCGAATCGATTCCCTATTGAAAATACCTTTCGATCGGTGAAGATCAAAGCCCCTCGAAGAGGTGATCATTCACCACTGACAAAGAAATTCTAGCAGAGTGGAATACGAGGAGTATTCTCCTCGTAGAACGAGGCCTACTACGAGCAATCGACTGTTCACGGGTATCGTCGTATCGATCACTGGTGACATTAACCCTTCTTTTCTACAAAGAAGGCGTCAAGAAGTGATTACTGGATCAGGGCATTTTCGCGACCTTGAGCGATTATTTGCCACCTCATTTTCGACCGATGAACATGGAAAAATTTGATGGATCTCAAAATCCCATCGAATTTCTTGAGATCTATACAACAATTGTCCGGCGGCGGGAGGAGGAGAGCATGTAATGGCGAATTACCTTCCGATCGTGCTCGAAGGATCCGCTCGATCGTGGTTATTAAACCAACCACTCGAGTCGATCTACTCTTAGCAACACCTCTGTGATCTTCTGAGCGAATTTCCAAGGCACATACAACCCTACGAAAAGAAGGCGACTTGCCGGATAAAACAGAACAACAACGAGACTTTGCGTCAATTCATCAAACGCTTTAGTCAGGTTCGTAACTCAATTCCGGAAATTTCTGATTCCTCTGTGATCAGGGCTTTTAAGCAAGGAGTCCGCAGTAGAAGAATAACGGAGGACATTGCTCTGAATCCTCCCAACACTGTTGCCGAACTCTTCGAGATGGCCGATCGATATGCAACTGCTTCTGAGGCAGTCGAGTGGAACAACACTATCGATCGAGAAACATATACTCCTCGAGAGCAAGGTGAAGTTGGTAAGGATAAAAAAGCAAAAAAGTCCAAGAAGAAAATAAAAAATCAAAAACCACAAGCCAGTGGTTCCAAGGAGGTTCTGGCTGTGAAAGATGGAGAGCCCCAAACCACCAAGTCGTACCCTGATCAAGGCAAAGGTAAGCGCCCTGATCGTAGGAACGACAAACCAAGGTGGTGTCCTTTTCATAAAAAGGAAGGACATGACCTCCATAATCTAAGTTTTCCAAAGAAAGCTCGAGGACTACTACACCAACAAAGCACCACTCCCTACTCTCGGCGGGTGGGACATACGAGTGGCCAAAAGTCGTCGGATGATGAGGAGATGCCATTCAAGATCCGCAACATACCGTTGAGCACATCTACGGAGGATCATCGGCATACGACTCCAAACGACAACTTAAAGCTGCTGGACGAGAGGTAAATTCAATACATACTCCTCTCGTCAATAAATTACCAAAGTGGTTGGAAGTTACCATCTCTTTTGAGAAGGATGACTGCCCAATCACTACAAGTCGATCAGGTCGATATCCGATTGTGGTCGAACCCACCATCAACAACTGTCGAGTCAATCGAGTCTTGGTTGATGGTGGTAGTTCTTTGAACATATTATTTACTAAAGCCTGGGACGAGATGCAAGTACCGGGACAAAGGTAAGGCGATGCGATACTCCTTTCATGGAATTGTCTAGGGTCTTGACCAAACCTATTGGCCAAGTTTCTCTTCCTTTAACATTTGGCTCACCAAGTAATTTCAGGACAGAGAAAGTCTCCTTTGATGTGGTCGATTTCGATACGGCATATAACGCCATACTCGGACGACCAACTTTGGCAAAATTCTTAATGGCTACTCATTACGGGTATCAATGTCTTAAGATGCGAGTCCCAAAGGAGTGATCACCATTCGATGTGACAAAAGATGGCGTATAGTCGCGGCCGTCGATCCTCGAGATGGTTGGTCAAATACCAACTCGAGATGAAAGTCGACCTTCGACTAGCAAGTCGGCCTAAAAGCTACACCAAAGCCGAACAACCAAGTCAAAGAGGTTCCTCACGGGCGGAAGAACCCTCGAAGGCTTGCATCGGGGAGACTTCCGACCTCAAATAGGAAGACGCCCTCATTACCTTCCTCAGAGCTAACGCAGATGTCTTTGCGTGGCAAGCATCCGACATGCCCGAGTCCCGGTGGAGGTGATCGAACACGAGGCTAGCTTTACGGCTGATAAAGTACCGTAAAACAAAATTACGGAGATTTGCCTGATCGGCGAGATGCTATTAAATCGAGTTGGATAAGCTACTTAAGCGGGCTTTATAAGAGAAGTCAACCACCCAGTGGTTGGCTAACCTGTAATGGTCAAAAAGTCAAGCGGCAAATGGCGTATGTGCGTGGACTTTCTTGATCTTAATAAAGCTTGTCCAAAAGATGATTTCCTTTACCTCGTGATCGACCGGTGATTGATTCAAGCTGCGGGTTGTGAGATATTAAGTTTTTAGATGCATATTCGGATACCACGGATCAATATGTGTTTAAGCGATGAAGAAAAGACCGCATTCATTACTCCATTTGGTACCTTTTGCTATGTCAAAATGCCATTTGGTCTAAAGAATGCGGTGCTTCTTTCAACGCCTAATGCAATCGACTTTTCATCTCAATTAGGCCGAATTTGGAAGTCTATGTTGATGATCTAGTCGTAAAAAGCATTAAGAGACTTAATCATATCAGCGACCTACAAGAAACATTCGACAACCTCGAAAGCACCGCTTAAAACTCAATCCAGAGAAGTGTGTGTTTGGAATTTCTTGGGAAAATTGCTTGGATTCCTAGTATCCGAGCGAGGAATCGAAGCAAATCTGAAAAATAAAAGCCATCCTCGGATCGTCCTCCAAACACAAAAAGGAAGTCAAAAACTCACTTTGGGTGCATGGCGGCTTTAAGTCGTTTCATCGCACGACTAGGAGAAAAGGACTACCTTTCTTTAAACTTCTCGGGAGACATGAAGGTTTTGAGTGGTCGAGCGAGGCAAGCGCGCTTTGAGGATGTCAAGAGGTATCTTTCGAGTGCTCTGTTTTGGTTTCTCCAAAGCGGAAGAGGCGCTCTTAATTTACCTAGTTGCCACGCCACGAGCGAAGCGCGATACTAGTCGTAGAGCGTGAAAGCATACACGACCGGTTTACTCGTCGGAGTTTTACACGGCCTGAGGAGCGTTACCCTCGGTCCAAAACTTCTATATGCCCTCCTCATGTCTTGAGAAGCTGCGGCATTATTTTGAGCGCACAAAATAGTCGTGCGTCGAGTTTCCTTTGGGAGCAATCCTCCATAATAAGGAAGCAATGGGGCGCATGGCAAAATGGTCAATCGAACTTGGGAGTTCGACCTCCATTCGTGTCGACGGCCATAAAATCGAGATCTTGGCGGACTTTGTCGCGAATGGACAAATCTGAACTCGCTTCGGGATCCCGATCTGATTCCCGACCGATGGATGATGTACTTTGACGGTCACTTACTTTAAGTGGCTCGAAGTCAGGTGGTCTGGTATCTCCTCTGGAGAAACCTTAAAGTATGCCATACAATTAAACTTTCGTGCCACTAACAATGTGGCGAGTCGAAGGTTTGCTAGGCGGCATACGAGTGCGAAGCACTCTCGATTCGTCGACTACTTGTGAGAGGAGACTCTCAACTAGTCGTGAATCAAATCGGAAAGAGTACGGTGCTCTAACTCAACAATGGCTCGGTACTTATCAAGCACGTAAGCTAGAAAAATATTTTTAGGTTTGAGGTACAATTTATCCTCGAAGGATAATTTCCTCATGAGACCAACTCGCTCGGATGGCTTCTTCCCGATCCACGATGCCAAAGGAGTTTTCTTGGAGCAACTCCAAAACCGTCTCTGAGTCGAAGAACCGAAACACCTCCTCTTGAGATGGCCTCATTAGATTACGAAGATACGGATGACTCCCATCTACGAATATCTTTACAAGGGTTCCAGCGAAGAAGATCTTGAGGCGATCGTTTATCCCAAAAGCCAAAATGTATACTTTGGTTGAGGAGTCCTCTATAAGCGAGGAACCCAAGGGATACTCATGCGATGCATTCCAAAACGAAGGAATAACACTCCTTCATGATATACGATGGCATCGTGGGGCGCATGCTTCCTACAGAACATTGGTTGGTAAAGCCTTTCGACAAGGTTTCTACTGGCCTACAGCCCTGTACGATGCTAAGGAGGTGGTTAAAAAGTGTGTTCAGTGCCAATTCCATGGTAGACAGATACACCAACCAGCTCAAGCATTACAAACAATACCTCTTTCTTGGCCTTTTGCGACCTGGGGGCTTGATATCCTAGGACCGTTTCCCAAAGCTCCGGAGGTTTGAATTCCTTTTTGTGGCTATTGACACGTTCACAAAATGGATCGAAGCTGAACCTGTAACTGGGATAACAACGGAAGCAGCAAAAAGGTTCATGATGAGAAGCGTAATTAGTCGATTTGGAGTTCCAAGTCGGATAATTACAGACAATGGTAAACAATTCGCAAGTGCAAAATTTCAGGAATTTTGCGACGAATTGGGCACCAAGTTATGCTATGCTTCTGTTGCACATCCCCAAAGCAATGGGGCGGTCGAACGTGCAAGCGGCCAAATAATGCGAGAATTAAAACTCGAGTCTTGACCCGACACCTTGTTAAGCGCTCGGGGCTTGGGTACAAGAATTACCTTCCATATTATGGGCGGTTAAATGCGACCACCAATCGAGCAACGGGAGAAACACTATTTTTCTAGTTTTGGGCGAAGCCATGCTTCCTCGGAGCTAAAATTGCGGTCGACACGAGTTGAAACCTTCAACAACTCGGACCGGAACAACTTCGAGCGGATGACATTAACCTACTCGAAGAGAGGAGAAACCTAGCCTTAATTCCGTTGGCGGTCTACCAACAAGCCTGCGCGAGATACTATGATCGTAAGGTCCAACCTCGCGACCTTCTTTGTAGGTGACTTGGTATTGAGGCTCGCCAATCCAAGTCTAATCGGAATAAACTTTCCCCTAAATGGGAAGGTCCTTACACAATGGTCGAAGTAACTCGGCCAGGGTCGGTACGACTAGCAATGGAAGATGGACAAGTTCTCTCAAACTCTTGGAACATCGACCGATTCACGCAAATTCTATGTGTGACCGGTTTCTCGAGCAATAAAAGTCCGTGTTCTTTCTACCTCTTTTGCCTTAATTTTTGAGTAGTGCTTTTTAATCTTTCGACTATGATATGAAAACACGCAGCTTTTCTTTACTTGGCCGGCGAGAAACGCGTCATCCGGTGAAACTTCTCCTCTCTGCATGTGGTTCTGCCCACTAGAAGGAATTTCCTAGCATCGACTCGTTACTCACTTTTTCTGCCAATACAAAGAGCTCGGGTTTTATCTAGTCGTAATGTTATCAAAGCTAACTCTCTTAATCTTAGTCTATTTTTTCCAGTAAATTCAAAAAATATTCTAAGTAGAGTGCACTTTCTTACATTTGTTCGACCACATTTGGTGTACTCGATTTGTTTTAACTGGTCGAAGGAAGAGACACACCTAGTCGAAGTCTTTCCTCTCTGCATGTGGTCCTGCCCACTAGAAGGAAACTTCCTAGTGTCGCTCAGTCTCCTACTTTTGCTACTGGAAAAGACTTATCGAAGTCCACCAAAAAAGGACGAACAAATGACTAAAGTACTCTAAGACGTTTGCTTAACTCAAGTTGCTGTTCTTGGTTTGATTAAACTAGTCGGAGATGGGAACATCACCTAGTCGAAGCCTTCCCTCTCTGCACGTGGTCCTGCCCACTAGAAGGAACTTCCTAGTGTCGAGTCGTTTCTACTCTTTTCGACCAGTGCTTAACAACCGTAACAAAAGCTATAAGTTAAATAAACCTCTCTTTGTTTTCAGAAACCCCGTTTTAAGTACTATTTATTTAGATTGTCTAAACAATCTAAGCAAATAGTCGGGGGCTAGGATAAAGTTATTAATTTAACTTCAATTCTTAGTTTTTCTTTCGTTTATTATCTTTTGAGTTACTAACTACTCGACAAGATGATTTTCAGGAAATGAGGCGGATCATATATTACTCATTAACAAAAATTGTCTGCCTTTCAAGGTAGTTACAAGATTACTCTGAAGGGGGAGAGCCTAGCTGCATTTCCTCCATACCTTTTTACCAATCGATCATTTCCTCAATCGCACGACTTGCCTCGATTCGGAGACGATCAAGTCGGCTTCAATTGGTTTAACATTAAGGCGGGGTCTTGAGCTTTAAGTTTCGCCAAAGCGTAACTTCTGCGACTTATTGCTTCCTTATTGATTGACAGATTAGTCTTGAGTGGTCACCATTTCTTGCAATTTTCCGACTTGTTCCCCAATGGTACTTGTGTGAGCGACTATGGTATCTTCTCGAGGAGTTTTCCCTCGAATGTAGCTCATTAAGCACATTGTTCAGAGAGTGATGTTGCCTTGAAGACTAGTCTTCATCGACTCCATCTCTGTTGGGTACAAGTCGAAGCCTCGCAAGCTTCTTGTTTTCACCACTTGTTCTAAAAAGAATAATATCGGTCAAACAAAGATATACTTCTAGAGGAAGATAACACAAAGATAATTATAGGTAAAGCTTTTTCTTACCTACTAATTGAGAATCCAATTTCTTGACCTCTTCTCGATGGGAAGCAATAGTTTCAGCATGCTTTTGCTCCCATGCTCTGATGTCCTCTGCATTCATCTTAGCAATGCGGACGGACTCATTGCAGATTAAGGTCTTTGCTTGGATTTCAGCCTCGAGGCTTCTCAATTGGGCAGCAATTTCTGAACAAGAAATTGGCATTAGAAAAGGGAAAATACTCAAAAAAGAATAACAGGTAAAGATTTACTTACCTGTTAATCGAGTTCTAAAACCCTCGAGTTCTTGATCCTTATTCGCGGTAATGCGGGAAAACTCCTGAATAACCAAAGATTTTTCTTGAACTTCGGTCTGGAGCTTCCGCATCTCTTTTTCTTTATCTGGAGAAGAAAGGAGGGTCGAGTAAAGGTTAAAGATCAAAAGCGATCTTAAGTTCGAACTTCTTGTTATTTTTTCCTGCAATCTTTTAGATGCGAGACAGTCTCTCGAAGTCTATCAGAGAACTAATACTTCATTCCTTAGCCTCCTCGACTCCTCTTTTTCACAGTCGAGTGAGTCAGCTAAGGTCTTCGTATCACTGTTTAACCTACAAAAAACAGGAACGAAGATAAACATCAGCTGAATGGTTGTGAGTACTTCTACAACCACTGACCTAGTCGTAAGTTTTTCTGCGACTAAGATATGGTTGTAAGTCTTTCTACGACCACCACACAGTCGTAAATAGTCGTAAGTTCTTTTCGATCGATACTTAAATCATGAGTTTCTTCCATGACTATTCTCGTGAAACTTTTCACAGTATTTAAGTCAAAAACAACTATGAATGATAAGTGACTTACCACCTCTCTGCCTCTGCGCAGAGTAGTTCCTTCTCTTGTCTTAGCTCTAAAAGTTGTCGATGATACTCACCGACAACAGCAATTTGCTCCAGAGCTTTCTGCAAAAAGAAAACAGTGAGAAGGGAAAGAAAGCCACATATATAAGTATTACGAAGATACTTACATTCATAGTCGTTCTAGCAAAAATCGAATATACAAGGTCAGGTCTTTGCGGCTTATCTATTCTCGCGACTTTGTCCCACCACACCTTCTCGAGGCTCGTTGTCAAAAGTATTATCCGTATTGGGAATATCTTTGGGATGGGGACTCGGTCACGAGATTTGTAGCGAAAGACCCTCTGACGGAGGCAGCCCAAAAGTCACCACGAAGTTGAAATTTTCTCATTCCGGTTCGTGATTTCTCTTTGGGTAGGGAAGGAACGCCTCCTCGATTTCCTTCCCAGGCGGTGGCAGTCGGTCACCACCTTGACGAGGCTTCCACACCGCCTCTGTTGTTTCTCGACCGATGGTCGTGGCGGCCACCTCAACGATGCTACCGCTACCTCAAGAGTCGTAATTACGACTTGGCGAGATGTGGAGACACTGGGGTCTCGACTTCATCGGCCACAGGGCCAAGGGTGATGCTTCCACCACCTCCATTGCTACCTCTCGATGGTGAAGAGATAGCAATGGACTTCTCACAGAAAGCATTCCGGGTGAAGGAGTCGGATGAAATAAAGAAAAGCAAATCAAAGTTGTGAAAAGAAAAAGGTAAATGTCCTTCTTACACTTCAAACATTTCACATACCTCGCACCTGGTCTTAACCGGAATTTTGGAGCAATCCTCCCAGCGGAGGACCTCTTTTTCTCCACGACCACGTGCAGTGAGGTTCAACAATTGGCTCGGCTACGACCACGTCTGTCGTAGAGTTTGAACAGAACCGAGCTCGGTTTCTCGATCTTTTGGATGGGCGAGATCGGTCTCGACCATTCCGATAGCGACGCCCTCGATTGCGAGTTGTCTTGATCAAGATCGTCCTTCATAAAGACACAAAATCCTTCCAGTTCTCCCTTTCAAGTTTCTTAATAAAACTAGGAGTGGCACCAATCGCTGCGAAGATTCCGTGTCATAATAGAAGGGTACCTTAGCCTTGCGAGGTTTGCGCTTGAGAGGTTCAACCGCTTCAACCTCTTCGCCCGGCGGGTGCGGCCTCGGCTTCAGATACAACTACGGTGCCGCAGTCTTGTAGAGGGTTTGGTCGAAAGACCGAACTTGAACTTGCTCCCCCTTGTCGGCATTTTACAAGTCGGCGTCTCTTCGAGGAGGAGCCGAGTCTTTGTCTTCGACAACCCGGCGCCAATAGTCATCGAGCGACTTCTTCGTCGTCTGGCGATTTTCCATGCCTACTTTACGTAAAGCAAAGCAGAAAAAGAAGAATCACTAATTAGTCGTAAGTTTTTCTACGACTAGTACCAAGTCGTAAGTTTTTCTACGACTAGTACCAAGTCGTAAGTTTTTCTCGACTAGTACCAAGTCGTAAGTTTTTCTCGACTTTTCTTGATTGTAAGATATTCTCGATCACCATTAGTCGTAAGCATCTTCTACGACTATAAAGTCCTAAAGAGAGAATCGATTTGATTACCTTTAGGCGCTCTATCCTTTCATCTGCGGACAAAACCGCAATGATTTGAGGAACCGCCCTCGAGTGGCGGGGACTTCTCACGATAAGTCGACTGAGTCAACCTCGGCTGTGAAAGATCTCGTAAAGCAGATAAAAATATTAGACAAAGTTGAGAAAGACCAAGCGGAGAGTTAAGTCGACAATTGCTTACTCTCCTCATAGTCTCGGTGGGGTCTCCTCTTCCGAATACCTCCACATAGGAGATGCTCGTTTCTTGAGAGGACTAATTCGGCGTGTGATGAAATCCTTCACCACATGCCATCCGGTCACCCCTTCTTCCTTCAAGTCCTTAATGGCTTGAATGTAAGGGCTAATCCTACTGATATCTTCGAGGTTGAATCCCATGAAGACTTCTTTTCAATGACCTTCCCCACGAAAGAAAGGTCAGTCTTCAGAGGTGACCTTCGGTGAACCACCTCTTCCTCCACTCGCCACGAAGACCGGGTGAAACTCGAATGTACTCCTTCGACTTCGAGTCGTGGAGCTTGAGATCAGCGACTTCGGCGATTCGGTTTGTCGAGCCATCCCATAATAATATTGGAACAGCTCGAGATCCGCGGAATCCCAGTACGCCTCGCAGATACACGAACACACTCAACATGGTAATGGAATTGGGACCTAAGTTCACGGTTCCACCCCAAAGTGTTCGAGTACTCAGAAGAAAGGGGTGGGCGAGCAATCAAGGCGCGACTCTGTCACGCTTGGAAGGCGGGATTTGCCCATTTTCCCCGATGGCGATCTTGCGATGGCGAACCCACTTCACCGAGCCTTCTGCGATCTTCCGACATCGACCAAGATCTTAATCTTAGCGCATCCATCTCCGATTCCTCCCATTCGAAACTCTCCGGCCATTTCGCTCGTAAGCAAGTTTTTCTTGGTTGGGTTGGCGGCGAGAAGATGAAACCTAGTCAAGACGGAGAAAGCAAGAGCTCAAGAACAAATGGAGTGATTTGGGAAAAAAGTAAAAATCCAAATCTACCTCCTGGTAAGCTTTTATAACCGCACGATCTCCGTCGCTTCGGAAACCGTCCCGGCTATAGGTCTATGATAGATGGTTGTACCGCTTCGGGAACCGCTTCATCGGACAAGTCTATGAGAGCCGGTTGCAATTCTCCAGATGGTCCGTTCGAGAAAAAGTAGGTACGTATTGTCACCTCCAAGCAAAATTACATTCTTGACCAAGTCTTTCTAGTCGAAGGAAGTATCAATCGGAAGAGCTTTTTCTCCGATTCCCCTACCACGACCATCAGACGGTCATAGGGGTTTTTTATGACTTTTTGATAGTCGTAAGCAACCTTCCTGATAAAGCAAATTCCTGGTCAAAGCAACACTCAAATGTCGAAGAGTTTTTCCTTCGACTATCATTCTACGACATTCTCATGGTCGTAAGTCCATTTACGAAACCTTTATCAAGTAAGTTACTTTCACTTGAAGTTGCTGGGGGGCTAGATGACGAGGATCTAATAATCCTCATTTTTATCTTTTATCTATAATTCTTATTATGGGTAAATATGATGTCACATAATCCCAGAGGTACCCCTTATCTAAAGGAGAAGTCCAATAAGTGGTTGTAAGTCTTGCTACGACTATATCATGGTCGTAAGTCCTTCTACGACCACTACATAGTCGTAAGTCCTTCTACGACTGCTACCTGGTCGTAAGTCCTTCTACGACTGCTACCTGGTCGTAAGTTCTTCTACGACCAGGTAAACTACGACCACCTTATAATCAAACCTACAGGCGAGTGGGTCCAATTGATTAAGGAATCGAACGGTGCTCGCACGCACTATTATTCCGCTTATTAATGGTGCGTAATTACCCCATTATCTCCGGAAGATAATTGCGGACGGCGTGAAGAAGCCGAGCGCGCGAATTCTCGCCAATCGCGCGTTCTTTCGGATTAATCAGGCGCATCTCACGCAGGGCAAAACGGCTACTTCTTCACGACTATATAAGGGCATCGATCAGAGAGATAGAAGGAGGGCGAACAAGAGCCAGTCAAGTAGGAACACAAGTGCTATTCTCTGTAATAGTCTTAGTCTTTTACTTGATCATCAAGAATACCATACACACAGGATTAGGGTTATTATTCTCTCCGGAGAAGGCCTGAACCTGTCTAAACATCCCGTGTCAATCCACTCTGCGTGATCTTATCTCTAGGAGACCCCCCGAATCAAACAATCTTTACGTAAGATCGGTTCTAATACACCGACAAGACTACACACTAAATATAGAAATAGAATTATTAGTCTCACAATTCTATTTGTCATTAATCACCAAAACACTCCATTAACTCATAATAGCGGGTCTAGATTCTTCACCCTTCTCGAGGACGGTGCGGGCGGTGAATACACGAGCGGTGAGGGTGTGGCCGCAGGTTTGGGGTAGCAGCTTGTCGACAGTGGTGATGACCAGCTTGCGCCCAGCGCAAGCGGGTGGACTTAGGCAATGGGTTGGGGAGGAGGGGGAGGCGTCGGCGTTGAGGATGGGGAGGGAGGCGGCGGGTGGGGAGAGGAGGCGGCGGAGGGGACGGGAGTGAGGCGTCGGGGTTGGGGAGGAGAGGAGGCGCGGTGTTGGGGATGGGGACGGAGGCACCGGGTGGGGAGAGGCGGCGACGGGTGGGAGGCAGCGGGAGGGGATGGGAGTGAGGCGTCGGGGTTGGGGGAGGAGAGGGGAGGCGGTAGGTGGAAGGCGGTGGGAGGGGACGGGAGTGAGGCGTCGGGTGGGAGCGAGGCCGCGGGTGGGAGCGGAGGCGTCGGGGGATGGGTGGAGGGAGGCTGCAGTCGCTTGTCGGGAGGGGAGCCAAGGGAAGCAGCAGCGCCACTGGGGGTCTGGAACAGCAAAAAACTAAAGGATTGGGATTTATATACAATTGCATTTCGTGGGTAATTTCAAAAGCCAGACTGTTATTCCATTCTGCAAAAGCCAAAAAAAGCACATCTCCCATGACTTATGGCTTTTAGGCTTAAGCTTTTTATAAGCTGAATAAAAAAGGAACCCCTTTGTTTATGCTTAGGCTTTTTTGCTTATAAGCCAAAGAAAAAACCTAAACAAACAGGGCCTAAGTGTTCGACAATCTACAGTGATTTTTCTTAAACTGTTCTTCAGGTATCTGTCTATTTCATGCGCTCACTTATGACTTATGACCCACAAATCATATAATTTCATCTGGAGTATGTGTTACAAGAGAAGGATGATGCCATTAATATTTTACGTAAAGAACTGCTTACCTGAACATTGTATTCTGCATTGCGCGGTCTTGTTCGCTTGTCTGGTGTTATCGTGCGGACCAAACTGTTGCCAAAGCTAGTTAGTGTTACGAATAACGCTTATATTTATCATGAGGCTAATATACCAATATATATACAAGTACAGGTATAATATATATGCAGGTAACCCCTTATACAACAAAAAAATACACAGGTAATAATATACATCTAACACCCCCCTCAAATTTATGGTGGATCAACAATATAAAGCTATGCTGGGCTCTGGTCTGCGCTTTTTTGAAGAAGCCCGTCAAGTGAAGTTCTGAAGTCACATACTGAAGAGTAGCAACCTGGTCTTGCACATGTGTTGACATGTAGAAAGCATCAATACCAATATGTTTTATAAGCTCACGCTTCACTAGATTTGTAGCAATACTAATAGTCTCTGTACTGTCAGATAAAACAGGAGTGGGTGCTAAAACAGAAACACCAAAATCCTCAAGTATCCACGGTAGACAAATAACCTCCACAGTCAACAAAGCCATAGATCGCAACTCAGGCTCAGCAATCGAACGAGAAACTGATGTCTGCTTCTTAGTCTTCCAAGCAATGAGAGAACCACCAAGAAAAACACAATAGATAGAGAGAGACCGGCGATCAAAGTGGTCACTAACCCAGTTGCCATCAGAATATGCTGAAGCCTGTAAAGATCTGGAGTGAGTGGAAAACAAACGACGAGTGATAGTTCCACGAAGATATTGTAGAACACAAAGAAGATGACTATAGTGGAGCTGAGTGGGAGCAGAAACAATCTGACTCAAGATGTGCTCATGATATGAAATGTCAGGACAAGTGACACCTAGATAAACAAGACTCCCAACAAGGTGACGATAACGAGTAAGATCAGTAAAAGGTTCACCATCAATGGGTCAAAGATGAACATTAAGCTCTATGGGAGTCGCGGTGTGCAGATCAGTAAGAGAAAAACAATCAAAAAGATTCTAGATATACTTTTCTTGGGATAGGTAGAAGTCCTCGGGTGTAGAAAGAACCTCAACCCCAAGAAAGTAGCGAAGAGGACCCAGATCAGACATGAGAAACTGCTCATTAAGACGCTCCATGACAAAAGTGATGTACTGAGAATCATCTCCAGTAATGATCATAGCATCAACATATAAAAAGGAGAAGCGTCCGACCACGAGGCCAAGTGTGAATAAAAAGAGCAGGATCATGATAACTGGTAGAGAAACCAAGCTGCAGTAACAATAGAAGAGAAACGATAAAATCAGGCTCAAGGAGCTTGCTTGCGGCCGTAAAGAGATCGGCGAAGGCGACAAACCATACCCTCAGGAACAGAATACCCTAGTGGTGGCTGCATATAAACCTCCTCACGTAGTTCACCATTGAGAAAGGTATTCTTGACATCAAGATGAGAAATAGACCATGCCCGAACAGACATCACAGCAAGAAGAGTGCGAACGGTGGTCATGTAAGCTACAGGAGCAAATATCTCATCATATCACGACCATACTCCTGCTAAAAACTACGTACCACGAGACGAGCCTTGTAGCGCTCAAGAGAACCAACAGAGTGGGTCTTAACCTTGTAGATCCACTTGCACGTGATAGGAGTCACACGCACAGGAAGAGAGATAAGATCTCACGTGTCAGTACGCTCAAGAGTAGCAATATCCTCTGTCATCGTATGCTACCACTCCTCGTGAATAGCAACATCACAATAAGAAGTCGATTCGGCAAGAGCTGTTAAACAAAAGCACGCAGGAAGCCGAATAGACTGGCGATCACGAAGACCATATCGAGGGGGAGAGGCCAAAGAAGATGACTCATCAGAAAAAGATGGCGCATCAGAAGAATCTTCAACTCACAAATGATGAGTATAGTAGAGAGGATAATAAAGAATAAGGCCAAGAGGAGCCTCTAGAGAGGGTGTCGGTGTCGAAGGAGACGATGAAGGAAGCACCAGAGAGGGCAAAGTCTGTGATGGAGGTATGGTGACTATAGGGGTGGCAAGAAAAGTCAGGAAGGAAAGTAGCTCGACAAAAGATACTGAAGTGGTGAAAGGAGAAGGACGAGGGTAGAAAGGGTGTAACTCATCAAAAGTGACTTCCCGAGTGAAGAATCTAGACCCGTCATTATGAGTTAATGGAGTATTTTAGTGATTAATGACAAATCTATTTGTGAGACTAACAATTTTATTGATATACCTATTGTGTAGTCTTATTTGAATAAAAAGGTGAAAATCATGAAGGTATGCACTCGACATCATATTCATATATATTGTTACATTCCTCATATCCAAAATATAGGTTGAACTTCACTAAAAATCTAACTTAAATATTCGCATATGTTTTTATTACACATTCGTGTATGCACACATTTAGGGGAGTTCACTCTGTGTTTTGTGGTTTCATTGGTATTGATCCATATTTCTTTATCCACATATATTGGGAATCACTACTTTGAAACATATCCTTGAGTATATAAAACTTGTGTAGCTCATATACTCGTATTTATCTACATTCAATTATTTGTAATTGAAGTGGTTATCTCAATTACCAACGATGGAAAGATTGAAGTATCTTATCCCACCATTATGAGCTAATAGTATGTTGTGGTAATTAATGATAATTATATTATGGAACTAACATTTTTCATGAGTTAAATGAATAGGTTATGTTTCATGATGATGGAGACTTGGGATGATGTCATGAGTTGATTGTCATCAAGTCAAGACTCGGAATGAAGGAAATCATCATATGTTGATGATGTTCGAATCAAGATCCCGAAGTGAAGAAGATCATCATGTGTTGATGATATTGAAGTTAAGAGCTTGGAGTAAAAGATGCATCATACGTTGATGCGTATCAAGATCTTGAAGAAAAGGAAATCATCATGTGTTGATTATATTCTAGAAGAGAAGATGATCATGAGTTGATCATCAAGTCAAGAAGACCCATCATGTGTTGATGGAGCTCAAGGAAAAAAATACATCATGGGTTGAAGCATATTCAAGTTAAGAACTTGAAGTAAAGGAGATCATCATGTGTTGATGATTATCATAGTCAAGAACTTAGATTTGAAGTAAAGATGTGTGTCATCAAGCTTCAAGAAGATGCTTATGGCAAAGCTATGACTAGCTAGGGCTAAAGATGTGTTCCTAGTCTTTTACCGATCTTGGTGTTTGGTTGGAGACCGGATTGCTAGTATAGGTTGTCATACTATTAAGAGAGGTCTTGACTATTAGATTGAGTTAGTCATGTGTTGATAGCTCACTATGCTTGTTCTAGCTCATCTATGCATTGTGTTATTGTTTGCTAATGTGTTTTGCAAATGGTTGAAACTCATGCATCGTAATCTTTGTAGCATGAGACTATAATTTGTAAATGTGTTTTACAAATGGTTGAAGTCCATGCAACTACTCCTTATGGCATGTTGCCGATATTTGCAAATGTGTTTTGCAAATCGTTGAGGTTCATACATAATCCTTGTAGCATGTGACTTTAGTTTGCGAATGTGTTTCGCAAATGGTTTAAGTCCATATACCTTATTCCTTATGTCGTTTATTCTAAAAGTTGACAAATGTGTTTTGCAACTTGTTGAGAATCTAGCCTTTAACCCTTGTTTGCATCGCTCATCAATTGGAAAATATGTTTTACAATTGAGTTTATTTTGAAACCAACTGTGTTTTCTCAGGATAATCGGTAGTACCGAAGTGTTCTTGGTGATACTACCGCACGGCTGTATGACCAGGAATGTAGTGCGGTACTACCACAACCCGGTCGGACCGAAGTTTAGTTGACGGTACATGTTTTCCACAGAGACACCTTCTGAGCGTGTTTTGCTCTCCTGGAAAGCGGTAGTACCAAAGTTCATTTGGCGGAACTACCATATCACGGTACGATCGCAGTGCTTATCACGCAACTACCGCAACCTGGTGTAACCGATTTATGAAGCGGTACATTATTTCCAGAGAGGACCGGTTTTGGACCTCTAAGGGAAGAGGTAGTACTGCCCTTGTGTTTCGGAACTATCGGCGAGCAAAACTACCACATGATTCAATGGGGGTAGTACCGCGTCGTATTTCCAACGGATATTTCAGAGGCTTTTTATAGCCGTTACTGTGCGTCAGAGGAAGTGCAGTAGTACCGGCCGATGAGCGGTGGTACTACCACTCGTGCTGATTTTTTTCAGAATCTTTTCTACAACGGCTAGTTTTTATGTGTGGGCTATAAATACCCACCTTGACTTGTTGTGGGAGAGGTTGCTGGTGCCATTACCCATTCTTTGAGCAAAGAGCTAGCCCTCTCCTCTCTTGTGTGCATGTGTTGCACCTAGTAAGCTTAGAGAGCAAACCCTAAGTGCGTGTGTTGCATTAGGTAGTGGATTGTGTATCCATTTGAGCTTAAACACTTGATTTTGTTCAAGTGAGCATCTTCAACTTTTTACTCTTGGTGTTTACCGACACCTAGACGGCCTGGAGGAGTTGCGTCGATGTTCTTCTCAAAGAAGGTTGTGAGAAGGCCCGAGCGGTTGCGAGTGGTTTGGTGCTCGCCATCTCCGGAGTGGAGGAAGAGGAACCCCGAGTGGATCAATATTTTGGTTCGTGTTGGAGCCAGTCCAAGTGGTTGGACTTACCTCGGAGGTGTTGGCTTCATTTGCGGAGTCGGCCCAATTAGTTTGAGTTTTCCTCAACGTGGATTAGGGGAGACTGGCAAGTCTCCAAGCACAACGATAAAACATCATTGTGTACTTGTGGTTTGTTCTTCTTGTGCTTTACTACATTACAATTTACATTCATAGAATTAAATTGCTTACTTGTATTTGTATGATTGCTATAATTATCAATAGTTTTTGATTGTTAGTACACTTAGTCGAAACTAGTTAATTTAGGTTTTAATGGGGCAAAACTGTATTGTTATTAGCTTCCGCATTAGAAATAAGTTTTAGCCAAATAAGTTTTTAAAACCACCTATAGCCCAGAAACCCGCATCCGTTGGCCAACAGGATCCCAACAACGATATCCCTTATGCTCAGCGCTATAGCCTAGAAAAACACACTCCACGGATTGAGTAGTTAGCTTGGTGCGCTTACGAGGTGCAAAAAGAACAAAATACACACACACCCAAAGAGGTGAATACTAGAATAATCATGAGTCTTGCCACAGAGACGCTCAACTGGGATCCCACCCTAAAGAGCAAAAGAAGACTGAATATTAATAAAAAAGTGGCAGTAGAAACAACATCAGTCCAGAAGTGTGGTGGGACAATAGAAACAAGCATAGGAGCATGAGATGTCTCAAGAAAATGACGATGCTTCCGTTCAGCCACACTATTCAGGTATGAGCACCAGGGCAAGAAAACTGAGAGAGAGTGTTATGCTCAGTAAGAAAACCATGAAGGACTCGTGACAAGTATTCCCCAGCAGAATCAACACGAAAAATACGAATATAAGAGTCAAACTGAGTACAAATTATGGTGATAAAAGTCTTGTAGATGGATAGAACCTCACTACGAGATGACATAAAAGTATATCCATGTGTGTCGAGAAAAGTCGTCAATAAAAATTATACATTATCAATTACCTCCTTTTGAAATGAAAGGAGCCGGACTACATCAGAATGAACAAGATCAAAAGGACGCTGTGACACTGACTGATGGGAAGGATAGGGGAGGTGAAGCTGTTTACCAAGCTTATAACCCTGACAATTTAGAGAAGCATCACTAGACACAGACCCTAAAAGATTACGACGAAGTAAAGAAGATAGACACGACCCACAAAGATATCCTAAACGATGATGCCACAGAGCAAAAGACGCAGTGGAGGATGCAGTTGAAGCGGAGGTGGTGGTGGAGGTGACAAGACTGGTAGGGCAACGGTAGGAAGATGGAGCTAGTTAAGCTCCCAGAGATATCATGAGTCACAGCAGCGAGGGCTAGTACCAACCAGAGTCCTCGTGCGTCGATCCTGAATAGAACAAGAATCATAATCGAGAATAATATGACAACTATGATCGGCGAGTTGACCGATAGAGATGAGCTGCATGATTAGTTTGAGAACATAAGAAACAACAGGGGCATGAAAAGAGGAATTTGAAACAGTGTCTCATCCTGCGACAGAGAGAGAGTATCATCTACCGTCTGAACAATGATAGGAGCAGCTAAATGACCAATGGAAGTGGGACTAATGGAATCAGATGTCATATGAAAGGAAGCACCAGAGTCAAGAATCCAATGTGATATACATGAGGAAGGACTAGAAGGTTATCTCTCACTAGAAAATTGTGCAGCAGAAGCAGTCGATGCAAAAGCAGTCATGTGATGCAACAGTGTGAGAAACTCCTGAGAATCAGAAACACTAGAGCTCCTCTGAGAGGAGGAACCGCTAATGCCCTTCGGAGGATGGCCATCACGACGTAAATCCTTATTCTTCTTGTAGTAAAACTGCTCCACAAGTTCATTCTTGTTGCAATAGGTTCAGTGGAATCCCCTACCAACAACAGATGTTACTAAGAAAGACACAACTGGTGATGGAGTAGTTGTAGCGGGTGTAGAAGCTGGAGGAGTTGCCAGAATCGAAGAAAACGACTGAGACGGCAGCAGACCCGCAACACGAAGGCGAATATCCTCAGCAAGAACAGCTACAAGGGCATCCAACAGAGTCACACGAGGATGGCGCGCCAGAATCGAGCATGAGTTTGCTCATACTCAGCCCGGAGATGGGTCAAGAAGTTGTAGATGCGACGAAGCTCCAGGTGAGACTGCTGACACTGACAACACTGATAAGTGTGGCAAACATCCAGTCCCAAAGAGTCAATCTAACACCATACCGCAAACAACTGGGTATAAACCTCGTCCACAGTAGCATCTCCTTGCTACAACAACTGCTCCTGACGCACAACAACAAGATACAAGAAATCGCCAGTTGGCTCGTAGCGATTGCGCAAACCACATCAACTGTGCTGAAGCTAAGCCAACCATATCACCAGTGAGGTGCACCTCCATGCTAGCAACCATAATAGCAAAGGCACGTGTATCATCATCAATTCATGTCTTGTAGGCAATATACTGAGTCTGAAAAGTCTCTATAGCATCTTCAAAAACATCATATACCTCCTTACAAGCATCTTCGGAAGCAGTCTTCAGGAACACAAGCTCAGCAGGTGGAGCAGGGCGAGGCGGGCAAGACAACTCGCCGGTAAGAAACTTCCAAAGGCGCTAACCACAAATATGGAGACACATGTGCTGAAACCAGTCCCGATAATTGAGACCATCAAAGATCACCGGACATCGAGGAACGAAAATAGTGCCTGAAGACATTTTCTTTCTTTCTTTTTTTCCTTACCGGCCGGCTCACTTAAAACAATCGAAGCCTGCTTGCTCAGCCTGTAAACCAAAAATGCGCAGGGGGGCTTAGGGCTCCCCCTTAGCGGCAGCGAGTGGTGGAGGCGATGGTGGCAAGGTGGCCCGAGCCTGGGACGGAGGCGGCTCGGTCTCGACAGCAGCAGCCCCCTGGCATTCCCGACGGCTTCCAAGAAGAAGCAAACGGGCTTGAGGCTGGGCGACCGGCGAGGCGTGCAGGCGACAACGACCCCAAGCGAAGAAAATCTCAGCGGTCCTGACAGAAGACGACGGCGGGCGACGGCGGCGTCTCCAAAGCAGAGACGAACTCCATGCGACGATAGGAGACAAGTGAATCGACAACGAGCCAAGGAAGACGACGACGGGCAAAATTAAGCGACAGCGGCGGCTGGAAGAAGAACCAGCGGCGTTGGTGGCTTAACAAAAAACCCTAAGTAGGCTCTAATACCATGTTATAAATAGCGCTTGTATTCATCATGAGGTTAATAGGCCAATATATATACAAATACATGTATGTTATATATGCCGATAACCCCTTATACAACAGGAAAATACATATGCAATAATATACATCTAACAGTTAGTACTTGGGGTTGCTCTGCCCTTCCCAAGAACAGAAAAGTGAATGGCCAGCACACTCAATCCAGGCAGGCAACAAGGACATCCAGCTTAAACACTAATAATGTGGTACAAATCAGCCATAACAATCATAGTGAAGCCAGCTAGTGTGGCGCATTGCTCTCTTCCATCGATCGAAGATCCGTCACGCATCAATCCTCAAAAACTGGACAGAGTTATAAGGGTTAGGTTCCACTGCATGCATGAATAGTGTGAGGTCGCTCGACTATAAATTCAGACACCCATCTCGTACATTTACGCGCATCCAAATCCCCACTCTCTTGCGCCTGCGATTTGTGAACTTTGCATGATGGCACTTCGCAATGCACGACTTAGGGTCAACTTGGCAAACTTTTCTGAAAAGCAGCTTTTGGTTGGCTGAAGGGCTAAACGAATGAGCTGAAGAGGTTTGGTATTTACCTGTCTGGCTTTTACGTAGGCTGGCTGGAGCTTATGAGTTGAAAAATGTCTAAAATGAGCCTTAATCAAATGATGGCTTGTTTGATGTTGTTCAATGACAATTAACGTCATTTTATGATAATTGCCGCAATTAACGACAATTAACACACTAGACTGTAATGAACAACAATTAATGTAACTAACTACAATTGTAACACTTTATGACAACCACAACGCAATTAATGCAATTGACCGCAATGAAGAACAATTAATGTTAATTAACATAAATAATGACAATTAACATTAAATAATTAATTCAATAAACAATTATTAAATAAATAATTACAATAAAATTTTATTACAACAACAAATTATTGCAATAAACACTTTTTACAATAAATAATTATTACACATATAATTATTTTACAACAGAAATAAAAGGTAAAAATAAATGAAAAGAAAAGAAAATCGGGCTGGTGTCAATCGGGCTGGTGTCGACTGCGGCGGCGGCGGCGGTGGCGGTGGAGGGAGGAGCTCGGGGCTAAGGGGCGGCGCCGCATAGGGAAGAGGAGGTGGAAGAGGGGTGGCGGTGTGGGCGCGGGAAGAGGAGGGGACGACGTGGGAGGAGGAGGGGTGGCGGCGCCGCGCGGGAGGAAAAGGGAAGGACGGGGTACGGGGGGTAGGGTTTGGGTCTGGGTCTAGGCGGGGGTTCTGTGTGATGGTAAAAGCGGGTAAATACCTCCAAACTTTTGGGGTAAATGTGGAATGAGGGTTGTGGGAAGCTGCCCAGCGGCGGCTTCCGGTTTTCACACATTATACACAGTTTCTGACTTTGGGAAAAGCCACCCGTTTAGGACGGCTTTCGGCAGGTTCTGTTTGGGACAACTTCGGCTTTGGATTTTTGAGTCTAAGGTTCTGACTCGGTCATGCTGATCTTCTTCCTCTTGTTCCATGCCACGCTGGGGGCTGATCATGAGGACTGCTGCTACTGCGACTGCTACGGCAAGTGCATGACCAAGCACCCCAGTAAATAAATAAATAAAGAAAGAAAGAGGTCAGCAAGTGCATGACCAAGCCGCCTCGCCTCATTCGGTCGTGGGAAGAAAGAAAGAAAAAAGGAACCGATCAATCGGGAGTTGGTTCAGCGGGAAGAAAGAAAGAAAAAAAGAGGTCAGCTCGTTTTTTGAAAAATAAATAAATAAATTATTATGTTACAGGTCTGCATGCTTTGGATAACTACGAAGGCGGTCATCGTGGTCCGGCAGAACGTTGACACGTGAAGAATTATCGTGATCGTGGGAGATACGCACGACATATCTTGATAGTGATTGACATTACTCTGGTTGTTTGAGAAGATGACCCCTGGTGAAATTGAGATTGCGAGGAAGGAGGAAGAAGCCGCATTGAAGGCGGTAGAAAAGAACATGAAGGCAGTTGTTGAGACTATTTCTCCTCTAGTAACTCAATGTGACATGAGAAACATGTTACATGACCTCTTTGTGGCAGGTATGATAGGTCTGTGGGCTGGTGTAGGGTCATCTGATTTAAAGCTGGAGCTAATGCTAAATGATGTAAAGTTGAACGGAAATAAGAATTACTTGAGTTGGTCTAGAAGAGCTTTGCTAATTCTGAGGACAAAGGGGGTGGATCACTACTGCGGGAGACTTGTGTTGAGCTTGCAGACAAGGCGAGCATTGATTGGAGGATATGGAACACCACAAATTATGTGGTTGTAGCTTGGTTGCTAACTTCGATGTCTCCATCTATCGGTCGGATGGTAGAGATGATGCAGAATGCACGGGCAATGTGGAAGATGCTAAGCAACAATGTAATACCCCGGTCTGCTCATAGCGTGGCCCATGAGGAGTTGTGTGGTGGGATTAGTTCCATATTGCTTGTCTCAAGTGAGTTGTAGTAGTTTATAATGTCTGTTGGATCCAAACGTAGCACCTCCGGGTTAACCTTTTTACACGTAACGAGGACGAAAGTGTAAGTGAGGCGCTATGTGTGGCGGGTCCGCCCCACGGTGGGCTGGGCATTGAGCCGATTTTGGGTCAGGGTGTTACAGATGGTATCAGAGCATCAACCTTCGCTGCACGAGCGTATGCGGGACAGGGGCGCGGGTATATGACGCATGGCGCATGTGGTCCCAGAGTGGACACATGGCATGGCATATGTGCCGGCACTAGACGCACGGACGTGTACCGAGGGGTGGTTCTGGGCATTTGCTGCATATACGGTATGCTGCCGAGGGCGTCAGCCCTTAAGGGGGGTGAGTGTAATACCCCGGTCTGCTCATAGCGTGGCCCATGTGGCCCATGAGGAGTTGTGTGGTGGGATTAGTCCCATATTGCTTGTCTCAAGTGAGTTGTAGTAGTTTATAATGCATGTTGGATCCAAACGTAGCACCTCCGGGTTAACCCTTTTACACGAAGCGAGGATGAAAGTATAAGTGAGGTGCTATGTGTGGCAGGTCCACCCCACGGTGGGCTGGGCATTGAGCCGATTTTGGGTCAGGGTGTTACAAACATGGACTCTGAGGCAGGAAATATGGTGATGATGGTGGAAGTCCAGGGCAAGGTGGAGGCCCTGAAACAGGAGGAGAAAACCGTCTAGGAGTATGCTAGTGAAGTGCAGCAACTGTTGACAAATTTATATCACTATGACCCACTGTAGTTGACATGTGCTGGTGATATTGAGGCTGGTAGAGTGTGGCTGCAACGCATACGTGTTACACACTTTTTAAAGGGGCTGAATCCAAAGTTTGAGAGTAGAAGGATTGTCATGTTTCACTTGGCAAACTTGCCTACTATAGCATAGAGGATCACATATCACTATATTGACAGTCTATGTTGATGATATTATGATTATGAAGACGATGTCGAGGAAATCAAGTCCTTAAAGAAAAAACTGGGAGAGGCATTTGAGGTGAAAGATCTTGAAACTTTTCGATAATTTCTTGGGATTGAGATTGTCCGTTCTTCGAATGGTATAGTTCTCTTCCAGATAAAGTATGTCCTTGATCTACTGGTAGAAACAGGTATACTTGGGTGTCACCCTATTGCTTCACCTATTGATAGGAGTCACAAGCTATGTGCTCAGTCAGGAGATACAGTTGACAATGAAGTTTATCAGAGACTTGTTGAGCGTCTCATCTATTTGTGTCATACAAGACCTGATAATTCATATGCAGTGATTGTGGTTAGTCGATATATGCATGATCCCAGAACAGAACATATGAATGTTGTGTATCGAATCCTACGGTATTTGAAGAATAGTCCTGGGAAAGGCATTTGGTTCAGGAAGAATCAACATCTGAATGTGGAAGGGTATTGTGATGCTGATTGAGCGAGCAGTGTGGATGACAAGAGATCTAACTCTGGATATTGCATCTTTGTGGGAAGTAACCTTGTGTCATAGAGAAGTAAGAAGTAGGAGGTTATGGCTCGATCTACTGTAGAGACAGAGTACAGAGTAATGTCGTTGAGTGTGAGTGAAATGATATAGATAAAGGGTTTATTGTCCGAGTTTCGAATATGGAGGAATAATCCATTGGTGTTGCATTGCAACAATAAATCTGCAATCAATATTGCTAGCAATCTTGTTCAACATGATCGTACCAAGCACGTTGAGATTGATAGATTTTTAATCAAGGAAAAACTCGATGGTAGAATATTAATGTTAGAGTAAGTCAAGTCTAATGAACAGTTGACTAACTGTATTGCTAAAGGGTTAAATTCTAATGATGGTGCTACAATATATAACAAGATGGACATGATTAATATCTTTGGCCCATCTTGAGGAAGTATTAGAAGTTCATGTTAGATTTAAATAACAAGTTGTATTATTGTCGACTCTACTTTAAAACTATAATTAAAAAGTATAAAATTCTACGGGATCCAAACAACAATTATACCCCAACATACAACAGAGACCATCCAGACAACCAATCCATCCGATCGAATCGTTACTCGCAGCTCTGAATCTTCTACTCATGCTAAGGGGGCGCACCTTGCTTGCCTGACACAACAGTATCTACAGCTACACTCGCTAACGGCAATGCCACGAAAGCTATACTTCGTTTTCTCCCTTGCTTCTGGACCTCTGCAGCGTGTACCGGCATGTGGTGATGGCGTCCTTGACGGTCAGGAACACCCACTCCTCCCCTATGATGTCCTTAATGTGTCCAGAGAGCACCAGCCTCTCTGTCACCTCTAGCCTGGGATTTGTCAGAGCTATCTGCAGTGACAAAACATATGTACTGATCACATTCTGCAGCTAAGATTCAGAATGAGTAGTAGTAATAAGTTGTAGCATTGGGGTTTAGTTTTTACCCTTATCCCTTTCCGGTCGAGGCTCTTGTGAACTTCTCCGAGCATACTGATTCCTGTGCTGTCGATTGAAGTCACACCTACAGTGTTCAGACATGTAAAGTTAAAGATTGGTGACCTGAACTCCGTACGATCAGTCATGAAACGGATGAAAAGTGCTGAAATGGGAGAACTAAATATTTGATCATACCACCAAGATCAAGAATCACGTATTGCAAATCTTGCCCGCCTCCCTTGCAAACGTTCTCCTCATCTTCCACCCATCTCAAAATCCTGTAAGGCATGGTAGATTAACAACATCTCATTACATGATAAGATCGAAAACCCAAAAGGTAGGTACGAGAACAATGATATTCAGTACCATTTGATTTGAGGAGCCTCCCGGGTCACTTAGTTCAAATACTCTATTCTTAAATACATTGGGCAGGAGAAATAAGTTTTATCATTTCACACCAGAGTTATATTTAGTACCATGTATTGCACTCACCTTTCTCTCAAGTAACCCGCATTGACGAAATAGATGGGAGAACCCAGCTGCAAGGCGAGGATGTTAGGGATGCTCTTCGCATACGGGTATTGCTTCACGTCGCGGAAGGTCTCGCTCCCTGCTATGCTTCCGAGCTTGCAAGTGGTTGGCCTAGCCACATACAACAATGCCCTGAGTACTGACAAGCCTACCTGCAGACGAACATAAATAAAGCACATCAACATTGTGCAGCGAAACATGACACTAGTATAATTTACCAAGTAGAGGGTAATATAAGTAAAGAACACGCATGGCAGTGGATGCTTACTGATGCACTGAGGCCAATGACCATGGTGAAGAAAACGACGCCCACGAACGCGACCATGCAGATGCAGAAATCGAACTTGTCGACCTTGTAGAGGTGGCAGAACTCCTTGACCTTGATCAGCCCGATCATGGCGACGACGATGATTGAGGAGAGCGCCACCAGGGGGGTGTACTTGAATAGAGGAGCCAGGAACAGCAGCACCAGCATTATGCACACCGACATCACCACGTTCGACATCGGCGTCTTGCACCCGGCGTGGAAGTTCACCGCCGACTTCGAGAACGGCCCTGAAACAACAAATTGTTTGGCAGCAAAGATCAGACAAAACGTATCACTTCTGAACATGAGTTGTAGAGCCTAGTTTATACCTGTTGTGAGGTAACAAGAAGTGAAAGAACCGGCAATGTTCATGATGCCGAACGCGATCATCTCCTTGTTCCCGTCAATCTGTTCATTCTTGACCATCGCCAAGCTTCGGCCAACGGCTATTCCTTCCTAAGAACAATCGATATGCGTCGATGAGAACGCTTGCCGCAGTGAAAACATCGAAAATTTCGTGATTGAGAGGTGAGTCAAAATCATGTTCGTACTGCCAGTGCTAGGATCCCAGACAAGAGACCTGCTTTCACGGCCGTCTTTACGTGCTTGGCCTCGAACGTTAACTGGGAAATGGAGAGAGGATTGAGCCCTTTCTTCAAGTCACCAACCTGTTTCAAGCAAGCGTACAACATCTATAGCCGGCACTGGGAATTTTTTTGGCTCTAAAGTCCGAAAATCCCGAAGTAAATGGACATCTTGCCATGGACGACTTACTATTGGGATGCCATGCTCCTCTCCCTTGACAAGGAAAGCGAAGACGCCTCCGATGACGACAACCATGAAAGGCGCAATGGCCGACACCCAGAACAACTTTGGTATTTTCCGTCTCTGAAAATTTTGCAAATCAGCTCATATGAACATAAGGATAACATTTTAAATATCAGCAGCGGCTTGAATCTAGCGTGTACCTTTAACTAGATTCCATCGTATAAACCCCCACTTACCAGGTGCTTACTTGACAGCAAGAACAAGAGGAAACATATGCCAAGAACTGCGCTCTGCCATTTCCACTGCAAATATAGGATAAAAGAAGACAGATAGTTCAGTTTCATTACGCCTGCATTTTCCACTCAGAAATCATTTGTCTAGAATAAAAAACGAACGTGCTACACGTCAGATGTTAGCGTCTGATGATTCTTGATTTTTTTTCTGAGGGAATCGGCAAATGATTCTGACGTGCACAATGGAGTATGGACATGGATCATTCTAGTCTATACACGACATTGACCATGGTCACCGAGACATGTAAGGTACACTGTTCAGAAAGCTACGGCGCTGTACAAAAACAAGCACGACATTTCCTCTGCGTACGCAATGTACACAGCTGGTAGGATCCCACCAATAATTAGGTCTTTTCTTAATTCTTACACGGACAAGATCCCGTGACCGCAAAACATATTGTTTGTTCGTACATCATTGATGCACGTTTGTTTTGTTCTGAAATTGCTAATCCTGAGACGATCCAGTTACTGTTCTGGTTCGAGAAAGTCCTAGCTGTTGCAAGATCAAACAGTAAGTAAATACTACTACGTACTAGGAATACTAGTTTTTTACTCCTTTTCTTCTAGGCGCGCGGTTATTCCTCGGAGAAGTTACAGGAGCGGTTATTCCTCGGAAATACTTGCGTGGGGCTACATGCTACTTTAGCAGTTATTCATTGGACATCAAGAAAAAAAGCGCACTCAAATTCGAACGAAAACTCTTTAAAACGTCCAAAAAAACCGGGAAAGTAGTGGAGAAGCAAAGAACCAGGCAACCTTTCCTCCTAGTTAAGTGCGTAGAGGAGAAATGTGCGCCAGATAACCATTTGTTTTACCTCGTGTCTGTAATGGAAGATGGAGCGCAGGACGGAGATGAGATCGGTCTTGGAAGTGAAATGCTTCATCCCCAGCAGCCCCTTGAGCTGCTGCAGTATGATGATCGTCGCCGTGCCGCCCATGAACCCGGTGATCGTCGACCGCGACAGGAAATCAATTATTAGCCCTAACCTTCACCAACCAACAAAAAAAAAATACCACGCTAATTAACCAGCAACGGACTAATGAAGAATCCGGTTAGATATAGAGAGATTATCAATTAATTACTCCATCAGCAAGGCCTACGACGTAAGCGCGCACCTAAAGACGCCTAATGCGGTCTGGAAGATGCCAGTGAAGAAGGCGGCGGTGTAGAAGAGCTGTAGGTACAGCTGCGGGTTCTCCGCGGCCGTCACTTCCGTCTCGATGATGGACGCCAGCAGCAGCGACGCCGCCGCCACCGTCCCCACTGCCAGGTTGTTCGAGCTCCCGAACACCGCGTACAACAACGGCGGCACGAAGCTCGAATCTGTAGAAACACAATCCAAACGCAAGGATTAATTAATCAGTGCGCACGCAATGAACTCGTAGTCTCGTATGCAAATCCACGTCTCCGTGCGTGGCAAAGATGTACGTGCCAAAGTAAGAACGAGCCAGCGTTGGTGTTGGCACGCACAGAGGCCGATGATGGGCGGGAGGTTGGCGAGTTTAGCGTAGCTGATGCCCTGGGGGATGGCGAGGCTGGCGATGGTGACGCCGGCGAGGAGGTCGTACTTGAACTTGCCGAGGCCGTACCGCGGGGCCCACTCCAGCGCCGGCACGAAGTACTTGAGCGCGCCCCACGCCCGCGCCGGCGGCGGCAGCTCCCCGAACCCCCTGAACGGGTCGTCGGGGAAGAACGTCTCCGCCAGGTCCGACCGCACCGCCTCCGCGAACGGCCGCCGCGCCGACAGGTTCACCCTCTCCGCCGCGCCATGGTGCGTCACGTGCCGCCGGTCATCGTCGGCGGCCGCCGTCCCCATATATATATCACAAGATGGTACAGGAAAGGAAACTAATTAAACTGAAGCGATCGAATCGGACGTGCTTTTGCTCTGTGTGGCTAGTATCTTCTCACGACTAATTAAGGGTTGTATTAGCGGCCGCGCAAGCACATGCACGCGCCACGCTGGGAGGAGCGCATGGTGGTATATATAGACGGTCGCGGCCGCGGGTACGGGTCGAGAAGACGACGGCGACGTGGGGCGCGCGCGGCAGTGGGTAGTTTCTGCTTTTTGCGAGAGGATTCTTTCTCGGAGGCGGATGGGGTTGTACATTCGGTGGTGGCATGTGACAATTGCCTGTGCTGAATTTGCTATCCGGTGGCATGCGACAGTTCGGCAATGTGTAAGTTCCCGCGCCGCATGCATGCGTATGCGTGCACATGGCGCCGGCTGTAAGCTTGCGATTGACGCACGGGTCCGCTTGGTGTGTGGTGGTATCGTTTTGGTAAGCCAAATGCGACGAGGCGTTTATGGTGTGTTTGGTTCGGGGGATTACTAGAATTACACTTAAAAGGCTATTCCTAATAAAAAAATATATTACATATTGTGATTAGTTTAATTAGGAAGAATAAATAGCGGAACAAAGGAAAGCTCCAAGCATTATTGGAGGTCTCATCATCTACATGGTTGGTCCACAAATATTGGCATCTCCAAATTAGTTGGAGGAAGTTTTGTGAGATCAGCGAGCCAAACGGTGGGAACCTGTACAATACGTGCGAGAAAAGTTTTTTTTAAAAAAAAACTATCGTAATAAATAGTGCACTACCTCATTGCATACCGCAACTACTCTAACTAACCGAACTGTTGATCTAAATGTCGCACTCTCACTCGAGGCTGCACACAACACTCGAAATGAAGTAATGTTTTTTCACCTTTTTTGTACGCTATAACGCATGTTAGATAAAACATGACAAACTAATTGATCAAACAACATAACTCTATGCTATTTGCTAATAAATCTCACCAGAAATAGTATGGCGCCTTTCGTACGAGCAGATCCGTTTTAATTGTGTCGAAGCTAATGAACTCTGCCTTCCTGCAGTCGGCGTCTTCACGTAACCTAGAATAACAAAATAATTAGCTATGAACACTATCAAAAGAAATCATATGCAAGAATGAAATAAACACAGGGAAACTAGAAAAAACAAAGGAGTTGCTTGTTGGCCCTCACCATCGAAATTGCCATGGGCGGCCGCTAGGCGTGGGGTGGTGTGTAGCACATGTAGCACCTAGAACGCCGTTGGATGTTGAGGGCACTGCCGCTGCGAAGGGGAGGGCGAGGACGACTAGCGACTGCACGGGGGCGACAGCTTTGGAGAGGGGGAGGGAGGGGAACGGGGGTTCGCGAGGGAGGCACATGGCAGAGAGGAGGCGGAGAGGACGCTGGATGGTAGGCGGCACGACACAAGGCGAGGGATGGAAGGGAGAGGAGGTGTGTGGATATCGTGGGGATATGTGCATGATCTTAGAGTGATGAGTCAATTGGCAATGGCGTTATTGGTTTATCAAATCTCGCATTTTCGGCAAACTTCTGTGCTATCAGGTCATTGGCGGTCCGACCGGTTATGTCACCGGTCAGACCGGCCGTGTGCCGGTCCGACCGGCGATGCTTGCTGGTCCGACCGGTCATATTTTATGATGGAGTTTGGGGCTATGCCAAAAAATAGATTGTGTAGGCATGAGAGGGGAGTCTTCTGGATGTGGTCACATAATTTTTGGAGCTCCCAATCAAAAGTTCTATCAGTTTGAAAATTCCAGAGAGCTTGCGGATTTCCGAGTTGAAATTTGGTTAAGTCTTTTTGGGCGGCTAGACCGCCGTTCTTGAATCGGTCCGACCGCTGGGAAATCGGTCCGACCGGCTTGGTGGGGCGGTCAGACCGGCTTCCACTTGAACTTCGGCCATTTTGGCATTGATGTGTTTTCGTTGTGTTTAATGCATGAGTTTCAATGCTTTATTGTTGCATATTGCATTGTTAAGCTAACGTGGGTCAAGTTGTGAAGAACTTGTTCCCGGAGACGATCTGTTTGTCTATTGCTGTGCAGGTGGCTAACAGGTCAACGACGTCAACGGTGAGGTGGATCGGGACTACGCTTGGAGAGCTGAGGTCCAGAACGATCATGGATGCTGGGTGAGGTCGTGTGACTCAAGCAGGGTGCAGAATGGACAAGATGGATCGAACAGGCAGTTCGTTGCAGCTAGTTGGATCTAGCAGCGCGGGGGTCGGTGCAAGTGCCTTGGAGGTTCCGATGGGATTCGGACGGGAGAGACTTGCTGACATGATGAGGGCCGCTAATCAACCTACACGTGGTGAAGCAGGCGATTGCTTCAACAGATTGATGTGTGTGTGTAGGTCCCATTTGTGTTGGGCCTTAATGGGAGCCTATATGAGAAACCCTAGCCTCTCCTATAAATAGAAAGGGGGGAGATGGAAAAACCCCTCAAACACTTAAGCTCTCATTTCCAAAAACCATTTCTAGGGTTAGGGTTAGGAGAGAAGAGGAGAGGGGAGGAGATTTGAGTGTGCTCTTGGATTGAGCTCTTGTCCTCCTTGAGGGAGTGACTTTGTAAGCAACATATTGAATCAATCAATCTATTGATGTTTGCTTAAGGGTGAAGTCTCTTTTGTGTTCCTCTCTCTCTTTTGATGATTTTGGTGCTTCCTTGATCCAAGTGTTTATACTTGGTCTCTTGACCGATTTTATCTTGCTTTGATGTGTGGGAATACTCCTAGAATCATCTAGATCATCAATCCCCCACTAGCAAGTCTTGGATCAAGATTTTCATATTTCTAGGTTTTGGAACACTTCTTTGGTAAAACTTTGAGAGATCGTTTCTTCGAAGTGGATCTGGACGATCGTCGCTAGAAATAGGTCTTAGATATCCTTAGGGAGGTGTGCTCCAAATTTGGTCAAGTTTCATTGGTTGAATCAAAAGTTGGACCAATTTTTGTTTTGAATTTGGGCATTGTGTGTTGCCTCTGGACTAAATCGGTCTAACCGATTTTACACCGCCGGTCTGACCGCCCTACATTCAGACCGCCAATTGATGCCGGTCCGACCGCCAGCAGCACACCGGTCCGACCGCTCAGTGATATCATTTCTCCATATTTGTGTATTGTGGTTAAGGGGGTAGTTGAATTCAAAGACAAGGCTTCCTCCGCATGCATCGATCTTCTTAGCTTTCATAGCTAAAGGAGAAAAGTGCGTGTTGAATTTGATTAAGGCGAAAAATAGAGAAAGCGCCTATTCACCCCCCCCTCTAGTCGCCTTTACGGTCCTACAAGGTGCCGAGGTGGCGGCTGGGGAGTGAGACCGAGGGGGCAGGGGGGAAGAGGGAGACCCAGGGGCCAGCGAGGGAGTAAGAGGGTGGGAGCGACGACGCTGATGGAGGAGGGCTGCAGAGGAGTGAGAGGAAGGGGAGGCGAGGGGATGGACGGGAGGTGAGGTGTCGAGGCGGTCGTCGAGAAGGGAGATCGACGGGGCGGCGGGGAAGGAAGAGGGATGGAGCGGTGGTGTTGGCGAAGGGGAAAAGAAGAGGAGTGGGCAGGAGAGGAGGTATCAAGGCAACGACCGAGGAGGGAGCTCAAGAGAGCGGCGGAGGATGAGGAGGGAGGGATTGGCGACACTGGTGGAGGAGAGCTGTGGAGGAGGGAGAGGAAGAGGACTGGAGGGGGAGGGGGAAAGCGCCAAGGTGGCGGACAGGGAGGGATATTGAGGGTGGGTGGGTGGGGGAGGAAGAGGGAGGAAGCGGCGGCGCTGGCGAAGGAGGGTGGCAGAGGAGGGAGAGGAAGGGGACTGGAAGTGGAGGGGAAAAGGAGCGAGGTGAGGAGCAACGCTACGGGATGGAGCGAGCGAGGAGACGAGATGAGAGAGGTGGGGTGGGATTAGGGTTTTCGCTGCACGCGATACCGGCCGTCCGAAGGCGATTCGATGACCGAAATGTGGCCGGCACGACTATGGGCTCCTCCACGAGATCGAGGCCGTCTGCCAACAATATGATGGCCCAGGTTTCTTGGGGCGACGTGTCCCGCACGACCATCAGGCCTTTTTCAGCTGCTATATTAAGGTTAGTAATTATGTCAAACAAGCATTGTATAGTCTGTATGTGCGTATGGAGCGTTGTGAGGAGCATGGATGGCCAACAACGTACTCAAATTTAAAATGATTAAATGACATCACCGCATCTGCTCTTCACACCCGCTTCTGCTCGTTCCATCTTTTGTATCAAACCCATTGTCCTCTCCCTCTCTCTACCCACACACATCGACGACGGGCGGCGGCGGCGCCAGGGCGACGTGTGCGAAGGGTGGCAGCGGTGATCAGCCATGGCGGGCGAGTAAGGGCAAAATCGTCCCATTGCCTAGCCAAAACGGGAGAAAACAAAGGAAAATAATAAAATAATGCAAACGTGGTATTTAAACAAGGTTTCCATCTAAAGAGGGGTATATTATCAATTACTTCGGGAAAAGGAGTATATGCGAGATTGACATCTAAAGGGAGGATATATTGCCAATTCCCTCTTTACATAATTGTTGCACGGAGTTCTTGTTCTATCATGTTGCACTAATGACATCTTCAATAGTTAGAGATAACATTGTCTCTAACATATGCTACATCTTTATAGACAACATCTCTAATATACAGTCTCTAGCACACTCTCCAACATTTATATATTATAATTTTCCTTTGAAACGGACCCACATGTCAACTAGAGTAGATTAATGTATCATGTCTTATTTCGCATTGTTATGTCTTGTTTCGCGTGCACGATAGTCTCTTCAAGAAGAGACGACGTATGCTCTCTCTCCTCCCCCTCTCCGCCACATAGAATTTTGTTGACGTGACATAACTAAGAGCCGACAATAAATACAATATTGGAGATACTCTGATATGATGCTTGTAGATATATGTATCATTATCTTTTAATTGATCGATTTGTTTTATATGTTAAAAGAAAAAAAATATTTATGTAAGATTTAGATTTTCGTTGTAACACACGAATATGTACTAGTAGAACTATATATAGCGGCCGGGAAGAGAAATGCCGATGTGGTGACACGTGACAATTCTGATGGACCAAAAGTTTCCGCATGTGCACGTGTACCCCGGGAGGTTTGCGATGGACGCACGGGTCATCTGCTTCGTTTTGGTGAACCAAATGTGTGACGACTGACGAGTCGCTTTAAATCACGTAACTTCCTAATCTATTTATCTAAATCCTAATATTATTAATGGAGGTGTTTAAACTTGTGAAGCTTTTGGATTCATATTTTTTACCATTTAATGGAACTAGACATTTGTCGGCTATCGTTACATTAGTTCATATGTAGGAAATGCTTTTGTAGTTATGCAATTGTTGTTGTAGCATAATTTTCTGTAGGGGGGACTATGGTAGAGTACGTTTTTTTTCTTAGATAAAGAGTAGTTTAAATAACTTTTGAACTAAAAGTTGTATGTACCATGCCCCCTTGTACATTTATGCACGCGCACTTTCTTTCTTTCTTTCTTTTTTGTCCCTAAAACAAAAGATGGATAGGTGCATACGTTAACTCGAAGTTCTCGCCCCGTTCGAAAAACTCGATCGGAAGTAATTGAATTGGCGTGGCAACCAAATAAGGAGGATACAATTGCTACAAAACAACATTAGGTATTTAGATCCCTACACAATTCTAACTCTTGATTGGAGGAGAGACTTCTGCACTTCGATTTGCGACGAAAGGTGCCTTTCACTTCAGACTCGATCTTGAGACATGTCAATTCCGTAGCCAAACTTGCAGCAGGTTACCAGCAAAAAATCATCTTGATCTCCCCCTCATCGCCAATTCAGAAGAAAAAAAAAACACTCCCCCATCGCCTAAAAGTAGATTCTTTGAACCCGTCTTACGTAGTCTAGTACAACTTTTCCTTATCAGATTTTCAGGTCTGCGTGTAAATAAATCTTCTTCTTCAGCAACAAGATTAAAGGTGCACTGCAGCATGCATTCGTTGACTGCTTTTAGAACCGGATAAAAATATGCCAATATCTACCGTCTAAAACGCTACCTGAACCTGACCCAGCAGCACCTACTATAACCACCTACCGCATGACCGCATGGAAGAATAGCAAGTATAACAGCCAAAAACCGATAGATACAGATCGATGGATATGAGAATCGGCATGCATGCTTACAACAAAACCGCTCACGGGCGTGTCAGTCCGTGTGCCATGCGTACGCGCAGAACAAAACACATCAGCGTCAATCCGTCAAACGGCGAGTCGTCAATCATACACCCCTCAGTCGATGGATATTTCCGATGGAGATTCATGTGGACTGACCGAAACGGCGAGTCGTCAATCATACGCGCGGTGTGTAGTCGTGTAGATCAATCAGAGCTGGTAGGCACGCACCGAAACGGGGGGAGGCGAACAGGAGGTCGCGCGTGTTGAATTCAGGGTTTTGGTTACCGGTAGTGATAGAAATACCGGAGGTCACTGATATTTTCTTCTGCGGTAATCAGAAATCCCATAATTTTTTTAAAAAAATTTAAGTTCAAATCTTGTTACTGTCTTACCGGTCAATATCTCAGTAAAATCTCGGCAAAAAAAAAACTTGAATTTAAAATTACCTTTTTTTTGCCGGTTAAGGCTGAGATTTTTAAACAAATTTTTGTTACCGGTCAAGATCTCGATAAACTTTCCGTCAAAATGTTTTGAATTTAAAAAATATCTAAAAATATTTGCCGGTTCAAAAATATATTGTGCCCACTGATATTTTTGGTTACTCATGGTTACCGGTCGGTAACCAAAACCGTGGTTCAATTCAGACTCCTGGCTCTACGTTTCAAATAGTATTGACCGGCTGCTGTAGGAAGGAAATTTGCTAAAGAGATCCTCTTTAATAACCGTTGATTTATTCTCGATCGACCGAATCAACGGATGATGCAGCGCCTGGTCGCATTTTCTTCCGTGTATATGTGCTACGCGAGCATCCGCTTCTGGGGGAGTGGTCTTCTTCAGAGGCAGGCCTAGCTTGTGCACGCAGAACCGACGCCGCGAGCGCGGCTAGCTTAGGACATGTCACCATCGAGACTCGCTTTTTACCGTGTGGTAAGCCATTCCATTCGCATTGTTTGAGTCGGCTAGTGGATTCGATCGGACTGGAGCATGCATGGAGTCACGTTGGCTGTAGTGGATTCGGTCTACGCATGTCCGCAAGAGGACATTGCAGAGTTATGTGGTTCAGTGTTCGGTGATCTCAGCAAGCCACTAACGTGCTTCAGTGTTGCTTCGTGTGGAGCGCATGTGTCCAGCTTCTAGTCGAATCCAGTCGAAATGGAGATGTCATGCATGAGTGCATGAACAGAGCATAGATGACACGTACTACCCGAGTATCCTTGACTGAAGCGTATGACAAAGCCTTCTTTTTGCGCATTCTTCTGAGTAGCAGAAAAGATGTACTACCGCAAAATGATGCTTTCTCGCGTGTACATCGAGCTACATGCACGTTGGGTGTAGTTGGATTTACTTCGAGATTCGTGCTTCTCTCCCCCTGCCTGCCCTATCCATTGTGCAGAAAAGCTACCTCATTTCTTCCTTCTCCTCTCTTCCCTCCCCCCTCTCTTTCCCTCTCTTTCCACGCCCGCCGCCGCCCACGGTGGAGTGGCACCGCGCTAGGCTGCAGCCGCGCCGCTGCTCCCGTCGGAAACCTTGCATAGCCATCGAAAACCTCACGCCGCCGGCGAAACCATGTGCCATGAGAGGTTTCCAGGCGAGGTTTCCGGCGGCGACGGGCCGCAGCACAGGAAGAGGGAGCGAAGGAAGAAAAAGGAAATGTCTTTTTGTGTGTGTGTGCAAAATAGAGTGATAGGGGGTGCACGGAGCTAAAAGCCCATCCAAAAACTAAACGCGGTTTGATTTTTCCGACTACTGCACCCCCAATGTTCAGATTTATCCAAGTAAAAACAGTCTCGGTCGACCTGACCATCTTCGTTATAGTGCGTCGATCCTGCAATGTCTGAAAGTAGACAAGAGCATACACGTAGTACCCTGCTGAATCATGGCGCCTCTTCATCACCGAAACCTGAATAATTTGACCTCTCGTATCACCTAAAGCCATTGTTTAGGATTGGTGTGGTGTTGTCCCTCCAGATGCAAAAAAATAAAAGGTAGGCAATCCAAAAGAAAAGGATGTCCAGTTTCTTCTGTCCTGGCCTCTCGGTACCAAATAAAGCCATATATATTGCCAAATGGTTGCTTTTCCTTCCCACATGCCATTTAACTTGTCATCCTGTATTGCTGCTCATGCAATGCTGGCATGATTTAGCTACAAAATGATATGTATATTGGTGGTACTGCAGCGCATTTGATTGATAGAGAAATGTTCATGAGATGCACTTCTTCTTTTTCGAAAAAAAAAGATATGATGAGATTAGAAAAAAAAAAGGATTACACGTCCAACAAATTTGGATCATTGGTGACAGTAGGTTCTGTTTTGTCACACAGTTATCTGAAATAATTTATAAAGATTCAAAGCCTATATAGTAGCCTCCTCAATAAGAGGCCAGAAATATTCATCAACCAGAATATCGACACCATTGTTAAGACACTAGTAAAATATTCGCTAGAATATTACTGATAACACTACCAACGTTATTCCCTGGTCTCAATTCCCCATAATCTAAGTGCTAAACTAAATATTCCGATTTCCAACTTATTTGGGAGGAGATAGCATATGTTAATGCCCTCCTCAACACATAATGGTGTTCAGAATCTCTCTCTCTCTCTCTCTCTCCTTTCATCAAAGCTTACTCTGCTAGCTATGTCACTGGAATTATTCCCGATTCATGACTTCCTACTCGTAGCTTTTGAACCACCCCCTGCTGAACAGGGAGGAAATCTGAAACACGAGCAAGGATGAAAGGTCCATGCCATCTTCTTCGACAGGAGGATATAATTGATCCAATAATGCCAAAAGAGATATTGCACTTCCGTCGAATCCGACTCGCTCGTTCCAGAAGCACCACACAAGAAGAGCTAATAGCTAGTCCCCACAAAAAGAGAGTTGAATATTTTGCCGTCCTTGGTGGAATGTAGTCATTAGCCACCGGCGAATGATACCTCCCTCAGGTGAACTAAATAAAGCTTTGCAACAACACCGTATGACTGCAAAAGACTCTGGCTGCTCTCCACGGTCATGCATGACGGCATATGAGTCGGTAGAAAGTTAGAAACTGCACTCACTTCTTGGCATGCACTCACGTGTCTAATTGGTGATTTGCTGCTTTTTCATCTCACTTCTGATGAACTGCAGCACCAAAGTAGTAGTAATTGCAACTGAACTGACTTATCAATTGGTGATTTGCTACTTTTTCATCTCACTTCTGATGAACTGCAGCACCAAAGTAGTAGTAATTGCAACTGAACTGACTTATCTTTGAGAATATCTTCCTCCTAATCTACCCCGCTTTCTCCAGCTAGATTAATTATACACACAAATATAGTGAACTGAGAGATCCGGGAACAAATATTCAAGAGTCTGAGAGTGAAAGGTGAAGCAAACAATTTGGTCCAGATTGTACACATGCACGTGAATTTCGGTCAGCCAGACCATTTATAGAACCCCGATTGTTTATTGTGCTTCTTTAGTTACTGAAAATAATATATATGTACACCAGAAATCTAGAACCCGCAAAATATATTGTTACACCTAACTCATCACGAACTCAATGACCCATGCAACGTCCAAGACTTACCAGCTAGCTTTTGAGTCTTGACTGATGGTTAGTATGGGCATTACAGGGGTCAGAATACATAGAAGATCATGCATACATGCATGCAGGAGAACACAGGTCTGTCTCTTATGGTATGCATCTTTAGTGCATGGCTTGAAAGATGACAATTATCATGAGAAAAAAATAATGAGTATGCATATACAATCTATCTAATATATTATTATATGATACAAAAAAGAAGTCACCACGTTCGCACTGGAGAGCTAGAAATTACCGCGTTAATATAAGAAAAAAGAGAAAATCCACACTACCGACTGCGGTGGTTGATCAGATTATATATAACGGTGCAGATTAATCGAATGTATATGAAAGCTATTAAAGTAGTATGAAAAATATAATTGTATTTCCAATCATATATAAGTATTGGAGTTGGATAACAAATATAATACTATGTTTAGAGCTATTGTAATAGCCAATTACTCGAAGAATTGGGCTTAGTTGCAACCTAAACCAAAAAGCTATTACAAAGTTGAAGGCAGATACACCTGCCACTACGAAGTAATACTAGAGTAGTGAAAAAAAATTCGCCAAAATTTCGGCAGTAACCGGTGCTACCGGTGACCGCCGGTAAAATTCAAATCATCCCCGAAAATTTCGGTTTTGGTGAAATTTGTCCAAAAAATTGAATTTACTTGAATTTTGTTAGAATTTGATTTTTTTTTTATTTAAAATCCGAAAATTTACGTTTTTTTTTTTGAAAATTTTGGCCGACCCTCTGTTTTTTTTTTTTTCAACCGGTAGCCTACTAGTACTAGTATTACATATATGGGTGGAGTTCAAGGTGGTATTCAAGCTTTCGAGTATATAGCAGCTTCCTTCGTCAATAGGACGTCTGTGTTCAGCTTGAGTTGCTGGTCCCTTACCCCCATCGTTCATTTCATGAATAGTCCTTGATTTTATTTGAACTGACTGCTTTTTTGTTTAGTAGTCGAGTGCAACGCATTGGCAGGCATCATCTCTCTGTTCTGTGTAAGGTTCTTATAAATATATCCATATGTTCTAAATGGGATAAGAGAGATATGGGCTTTCCCGCCCAGCGTCTAGCTATATCCTACCGCACATCAGATGCCGCACATCCCCTAATCACTGCTGTAGAATAACATTCAGAATGGATCAGTGACGCATGATGTGGATTAACCTACTAGAAGAACACGTGCATTCACCGTAAAGTCCACCAGCGGTCCAGCACTGGCTGCAACATTAAGTAAGGCTTGAGAATTGAGAAGGAAGGATGGCTCAGATCACAATTCTCCGAAAGGCCAAAATCGAATAGAGATGTGGGATGTCCCTGGGCCTGTATACAATATGGGCCGTGTGGGCCTTGTGAATGTCGTGCGATTCTGATGATCATGTCTTTTTCGTCTGAATAACAACGTACGTACTGATCCCAAGAACAATCTGAGCCATCAATTCTCTTTTATTGCAGATCATGCTAGCGATCGAGGCCTCATCACTTACCTAATCACCGTCGATTCTCGCCTGCCGCCCCTCTTGTAGAAAAATGCTGTCTGGTGACCTCGTTCGCAAAAATCACCCCTGTCGTCGATATTGTCTTCTAGCTTGTAATGCTACAAATAGACTCCGTATGTATCAAGTGGATGGGACATCGGTACAAAAAAATATATCATCCATTCATTTATATCGTTTCCTACGCTTCAAAAATCTTAAGATCCCTACCCTTCACAACGGGTAACAGTTATAAGAGTCTCCTCTCTCTCTCGTTTGGTCTGGTCTGGTATGGTCTGCAGCCGCAGCAGAGAGGCTGCTGCTGAACAGCAGATTCCGAAGGCACGAATACGAGTGAATCAAGGCACGAATACGAGTGAATCAAGGCAACGATGATTTCGATGGTCCGATCGAGTCAGGGCGCATGAGCGCGTACGTGTTCCGTGTCTATCCTTCCATCTCGAGACCGGGCTGGGTGCGTGGATCGGGATAGAGATGAAGCATATCAGCGTACACAGGCACCACGCCAGTTGTAACACTCAAATCATATACACGACACGCATGAATCCACACATGTTGATGATACTAGTACAAAATTGGAGGAGTTCAGTGTTCAGATCGTGCAGCGTCTCACGCCACGCCACGGCGGAGGCTGTGGGCGGTGGAGGCCGGGGCGTACGTGGCGGCATCTGCGGCGATGTGCGGTGGCTCCGGTCGGGGGTGGGCCCGGCGCATGTTTATAAGAACGTGAAAGAAAGAATATCTTGTGGAGATCTACTTCCGAAGTGCCATGACACACGAAGATATTCTTCGAATCTGACAGGGTTTTGAAATATGGCATACGTACAATATCTTTGTGGGCTTTTCAGGATATGTTCTTCCCATGGTGCTGAATTTCATATTGTCTAATTTTCTTTTATGTGGAATATTTTGTGATAGATATATAAAAAAAAACTATAAGACTTGTGCATGTACTTCTTATGTAAATGAAGGATTTTGCCATGAACTTTAGAGAATCATTTTTCTCAGAAACAAAATAAGGTCGCCTTGAAAAATATGAATAAACAAGCCCCAACAGGATAGCTCGTCTATAGGTTACATCATACTCCTTATCTTATAAACATTCATTCGAAGGTTGCTATTTACTGCACCAAAAAATTCTCCTTTATCCGGTGGTAGCCTCGGTCGGCGAATGCTCTCGTAGACGTAGCCGAAGGGTATGTTGTCTGAGATGACTTACAGCTTGTTGTTGATCGGGGTTGCTTTCATCAGCTTGTGATTCGTGAACTCACGTCACAACACAGTTATCTGTCTATTATGGAAGATCAATCGAGTGTAAGTTTTTGTTAGTTTTGATAAACTTCAACCTTTACGGGAAACATAATGCTTTTATCTTCCTAACAATCTGAAACCTTTTGTTGGGATTACAAGATAAGTAGTAATCTGGTAGTTTGCATTAAGGAAAACCTGTCATGTGGTTTTGCAAAAGTGTATTGAGATTTTTGTTTATCCACGTCCATACGCCGAATTCATACTTGTGCCCAAACAATACGGCCAAAACCTCAGGCGCGGTCTACGAGGCCAGGTCCACGTCACCCGAATCCTCTGGAAACCGCGTCTCACTGTCTCCTTCGAAGCCGTTTAAATACCCTCCCCCTGAAGCTCCCCTGCCGAATCACTCACCACTCCAAACTCTCGCAGCCTTCGTCTCGTCCCGATCCACTGCCAATTCCCCAAGCCACACGCACTCCAGGGATCCAGCCTCGATTCCGTCGGCGAACGGCTTGCCGAGGCGACCGCGCCGTGCCGCGTCGTCCCGCCCACTCGATTCGATCGCGTGTGCGCTAGGAAGTTCGTCATACGCCTCGCGGTTTTTAAGTGTCTTGTTCTGATTCGTGTGCTCTTAATTTTAGTTCGCTTATTCGATCTGTTTAGGTACGTGGTTTGTTTTGATTGCGATTGCGTGCGCGTAGACGATGATGACTAATTGTTTCATTTGGTTATGGGGACTGATTGCTTGATTTTTTTTATGCGACTAATTGCTTTATTTTTGTAATGCGACTAATTGCTTTATTTTTGTTATGGTGGATAATTGTCTGATTTGGTTGTGACGACTTATTGTATGACCTCTGCTAGTTTTGTCTGAATGATGTTTGTTCGGTTGATTTACTGGCTAGTACTGTTTGGACGCGTCGGGATCATTGTTGCACGAAGCATATTTGTGAATTAATTTACATATGAACGACGAAGAAGCATTCCCTGTGCATTGGACTCGTTATTTCAAGGAATTTTTCCTTTAAATTTGTGGATCATATATATCTCTATATGCATCACATTCTGTGCTTTTCTTACCAATCCTAACTGCATATGCACACTGCATTTTGCTTCCTCTCCTTGTGCCAGAAACAGCACCCCATTTTGGTTCCTCGTTCAACTCTCCTTCTGCATAAAGCGAAACGGGAAAATATTTTTTTCACCAAATTAAAGAAAGCAGTATATATATTTTAACAAAGTACTAAGACAAAAACATTAAAGCGCCCCAACTACAGAGATGACCTTGGGAAGGCTGCGATTTGTGGACTACTTGCTGCCTGCAACATTGGTTACTAATTCTCTTTACTCCTTAGCAGAGTTGGGGAACTGATTTCTCTTATGCAGGTTCTGTGAAGAGTATCCCATGACTAGTGATCGAGATGATCTCTATTTGTTAGGCAAGTGTAGATAGGTTAATTTGAGGTACAATCCTGTGAAGTAGTTAAATCTCAGTATGACGGATGGAAGAGCAATGCTGGCTTTCTCACGATGTTTCTGATTGGAGAATTAAAGGAAATTTAGTTTATATGTGGATATGGAATGGTTTTTAACCAAAGATTGGAGAAGTTTCTTTTGTTGAAGATGAATATGGTGGCTGCTGGAGGTAGGCTTCCTTGCAGTCTAACGTCTTAAGGAACTTTTCAGATATACAACAACATACACGAACGGTATAAGCTAACACGTCAAAACCTTATCAAACCATCACGTATCCTTTTTTCGTTTCCTGGCATTTGATGCTATTACGTGTTCCTCTTGCCAGAGAATGGGGTCAGCACTGCGGTAAATTTGATGCCGATGGATCACTGTGTGCGAATTGCTTGGGAATTCTTCTCTGGATGGATACCTGTTGTGTAATTTCTTTTCACTGCTCACTATACAGATAGTTTGTGCTAGCTGTGATTGTTTGATCAATCTACGGGATTTTGCTGATTGGAGCTGCTCGACGTTGTTTGGTCTTGTGTTGATATGCGTGGTATTCGGCAGTATACAGCAATCCAGAACTGCATGCTATGGTTTCCTCCGTTTTAGGACCTGTGACTGCATTATGTATTGAGAACCATCCTGCTAAATGCATATTACTTGCAGGTATTTGTGTTGTTTCTGCACGTGATAGCTCTAGTGGTACAAAACAGTCAAGATGGGCGCCATGGACCTGCAGCTCGAGTCTGCTGCTGTTCAACATGGGCAAGCTAAGCTAAATGTGGAGGCACATGCCCAAGGATCTTTGCTGTCTGACGGAAATTACACGGCCGAGAAGATCAATGGTTTGAACTCTGATCATTATGAGAGGCTTGAGAAGGAATAATGCAGTATGGGTATGTCCTGTTAGCTCTGAGTTGTCATATCTGTTTGACATCAGCTTATAGTAATTGGTTTCATGATAAAGAACTAACAAGTATGTCATATCGTAGATGTGCACATTACCGAAGGAGATGCCACATACGAGCACCATGCTGCAATGAATTTTTTAATTGCCGGCACTGCCACAATGAAGCAAAGGTATGGTTTTAGAGTTGTTGTCGTGGAAGAACAATTTATATGAATATTTACTTTTACATATATTGTTAGTGGTTTCGATATAGGAATCAATTGTCATTTTTTCAGATGAGATTTGATTTAAATGTTGTTTATGCTGATGTTCAATCTTACCAAGCATAAAAGGCCTAGAAAAACTAGAAAAGAGAGAGAACGTGTAGGCTGAACTACACATCTTTTAATCAAGATAGGAGATAGGGCTCAAACTCGTGACCTCAACCACTGAAGCTAGGTGCTTTACCACCACGGTACATTGTATTTCTCCAAGCCTAGAAAAAAAGCAGACAATGTCTCTATTTTAGTTTGAAAATTGCAGTAAGTTATTTGATAGTTGGATTAATACGGTTTAGAAAGTTGATAGGTACTTGGTTGTCACAGAAGATACTATAGTGTTTATCTGCTCTGGACCACTAGCTTCCTGACTGCTGTCCATTATAATTTTATGCACAGTTATTGCACATATGTAATTCTGACGAAGATCTGTAATGAACTATTTATTATCGTTATTTTGAAACAATAAATAGTACCTGTTATGTGCTGATCAGTTTGTCGGCAGCTGTAATATCCTGTGATATGTCACACCATTCACATATAAGCTTGACTGTTTATATAGTTAACTCTTGCTCTATTTCGTGGTTCCTTTTCAGATGCAAGTATGTACCTTTTCTATTTGGTTTATATTGCATAGAGGGTCATCCATAAACGATTTTCATGTTCTATTTTACACATGTCCATTTTTGTTTTGGAACTAATTTTAAAAACGCAGAAAATTTATATAATCTGCATTGACAGAATTCAATTAAAATTGATATGATGAAGCGGCATGAACTTCCACGCCATGACGGGCATCAAGTCAGTTTTGTCTCCATAGGCCTACTACTAATTTGCAATGCGAGTTACTTTTACAGTTCTACTGAGTTTTTTTTGTTGATCTGTAATCAGGTTATATGCTCATTGTGTGGCACTGAACAAGAGGTACGGGACCGAACTATTGCTGTTGCTTCATAACACAGTAACACACTAAATGTTTTTCATCTAGTGTCATCATGGTGCCTTTTACTTATCTGCTGCCAGGTACGCCAAGTATGCATCAATTGTGGTGTATGCATGGGGGAGTACTTCTGTAAAATGTGCAAGCTCTTTGATGATGATGTCAGTATGAGTTCACATTTTTTATGTCTTGTCTATCTGTATTAAGTAGATGTTGGAAGTATGCCATGCTTACACTTCTTTTTATGATTTCAGGTCTCAAAACAGCAGTTCCACTGCCATGGTTGTGGAATATGCAGGTATCCATTGTTTTTTTCCCTGTGTTACTTCAACTATCATTTTTTGTTAAAAATGGTATTTAAAATTTGTCTTATTTGCAGAATTGGTGGCAGGGAGAATTTCTTTCACTGCTCAAAATGCGGTAATGCCTCGCTCTTGTATCTAACATTGCATTCATGAAAATGTAGTATATTGTCATTTAGGAGCCATTTTTTCCAGCAACATTTTGCATTATGTTGTAATTTGTAAGTTACTAGGTGAATAATGCTGTATAATAACTTGAATTTCAAATTTTCGAAAGTATACTTGGCTACTGTTTATCAATCGATATGCCATACTGTTTACTTAGTACTATTTGCCCTTGTTAGACGAACTTATTCTTCGTTTACCCATTTCATGTAGGATGCTGTTATTCTACAGTGCTGAAGAACAGTCATGCATGTGTCGAAGGAGCAATGCATCATGACTGTCCAATCTGCCTTGAGGTAGGTGTTCAGTATTTCTATCTGATATGGTTTGAGGATTATATTATTGATGAATGACCCAACACACTGCTTTCAAATTGTTTTGTGGCTGATCCTATTTCACGATTTTCAGTATTTGTTCGAGTCGACCAATGATGTTTCTGTCTTGCCTTGTGGGCATACCATTCATGTAAACTGCTTGAAAGAAATGGAGGAGCACTGCCAGTAAGTTGATTCTGCTTGGCCCTTTGTTTATCGTACATAGCAAGAGGTTTTGACACGCCTAAAATTATTGCTCAGGTTTGCATGTCCACTTTGCTCCAAGTCAGTTTGTGACATGTCAAAGGCATGGGAGAGACTGGACATGGAACTGGCTACTCTATCCAATTCCTGTGACAATAAAATGGTAACGCTCTCTTTCTGTGCCTGTTTATTTACTCCTACGGTTCTAGTGTTTAGGAATTAAAAGTAGAGCACAAGGAAGCCTAGTAGAAATTTTTGCCGACGAACTTGGCACTATCGGAGTCTGTTTGCTGTTTTGTCATCCCTTTTAACATTTATCAGCTATTACCGCCGGCATAGAAACTTTGTTCTAATATCTCAAATACTAGCCATGATGTTCTCAGTGGAGTAAGTTGAAATGACGTGTGTAATTTACTTAATGCATGCCAAAATCCATCGTTCTTATCGGCTTTTCACTGATGAAGTGCTAGGTAGTTTCAACTGGAAGCTGAATTTGTTGGCCAGTGCTAATTTGATTTATTTTCCCCTGTAGGCCCGCATATTGTGCAATGACTGTGGGGCAATATCAGAGGTGCAGTTCCATTTGATTGCGCACAAGTGCCAGAATTGCAAGTCATACAACACCCGCCAGATCTGAAGTAGTGAAATTCCTGAGTTAGGGGATTCTACATTGTGCAACACAAGCACCGATGCCGCCTATTGGAAAGCTGCTGAGTTCTTGGCGCAGTTGTTCGCGGGATTCGTTCATTGGGTGCCTCGGCTGAGAAAAATCACTCCAGATTATTTCTCATCTAAATTCACTGCTGTTGGCTGAAGTTAATTTGGTTATGTTAGAGATATACTAGAGATAGGATTATTTTGTATTCTTTATATGTTTTTTTGTATTTTCTTATCTATATATGGTATGTACCCCTTGTATACTTTATATATATTACACATTGGGCATCTTCAATATACACATAATATTCATAACATGCAGTGGCGGATCCAGAATTGAAATTTAGGTTGGACGAAATAAACCATCAGTATTATCCGATAACAAAGCAAGACATACATAATACACATTGATGTCACTGTAAATAGAACATATAACACTACTAATAATCTTTTCACTCAGTCTTTGTACATAGAACATATAGCAAGGCATATATAATCGAGGGCGCCATGGAGTACTACTCACCGTTGAGATAAGTACTAGAGTTTACTCCCAATCAATTTGATACATCTCTGTTTCTTGTGTATGCTCCCCTGAAAAGTTACTACTCAGCTGTGTACTTGTGTGAATGTCCAAGTCATTTTCAATAAAGTGATCATGTGTTGTTCTGAATCCTTATCCTTCAAATCGTGATGCAAGTCAGAATTTAATCGCCTCGGTGTGCCGCTTTATACTCTATTCAAAGATATTTTTGTTGGTCGATATATGCCGCATGGTGCATTTGGTGTCAGACATAAGCTTTGGATCAGTTGCTGAACAGGATTTTGCAAGTAGTAACAAGCATATGCGGGATTAGGGGTCTTAATTTTGGCTTAAGGCCACACATTCTTTGCACAGAGAACATATCAAAGGGAAATTGATCATTCCGTGTGTTGAGCATTCAAACTGCACGGTGCTTAAAAAATGATCCCAACTATATATTCAGTAACATCGCAATAGCGGCAAAGAAAGATTCTAATTTCTAAACCGACGATTCTCACTCTCATCCATACAAGACGCAGGCCAATAACGGTATGGATGAACAACTCCTTGATCAAAAAAATCGTTGTCACGCTTTCGATCCACAAAGAGGCCAAGAAGATCTATCCGTTTTTACAAACTGAGCACTGAGTAGCCGATCCATCCCCTGATCTAAGAACACTAACTTGCAATGCATTCCAATTTGCAACCCATGCATGATGGTGATGCGTCATGATAGTAACTAGTCAAATTAGAAAGACTCACATCAACAAACAAGGCTTGCATTTGCAACGAGAATATCGCACCATTTAAAGCATCGAAGTAACAGCAAAAACAATGAGTTCGACCATGGTTTCAGTACCCACGATGAGTTCAAGAACGCAGAAAAACACGTGCTATGCAAACGCAAGCGATCAAGCAAACATAGTCCTCTCGGTTCATGCGCGACAATTTCGGGCGGCGCTGGTGAGCGCATCGATGTCCAGCGCTTGCTGCAGTGTCCTCGAGGTCACCGACGGCTACCTCGGGCGGCCGCCCGGTCTTGTCCTATAGCTGGGACCACCTCTGATAACATGGTATCAAAGTAAGGTTAGGTTTAGAGCTTACCCTAGCCACCGTCATCTCTAGGCTCTCGTTGTTCTCCATTGCCGCTGCCCTCGAGAGGATCGATCTTTACTCTTGGGGCAGCTTCTCGTCGCCGCTGCCTCTGAGAGGATCGATCTTTACTCTTGGAGCGACCTCTCCGCCACGCCTCGGGATCGACCGGTCCTTCTCGTAGCCACGCCTTGACAGCTACACGATGGCGTTCGACGAGGACCTCCGGTGAGGGTTCTCATCAGTTGTCTCAGGGCCTCCCGCAGAGTCTCGCGAGTTCGGCCCCGACTTCGAGCGCTGCAAGCCGTGGCTCCTAGCCCACGCGCCCGGCGTCTACCCCTCCTCCTCCTCTGGCGTCGGGATCTCCGCTACCGACGGCTCCACTAGCGCAGGGGGGTGCTTCGGCATCTAAGCCAGAAGACGTGAAACACCTGCCTGGTGGTAAGATCATGAAAAAGGAGAAGAAAGAGACTGTCATCGAGAAGATTGTAAAGCTGAGTGATGTTTCAAAGAAGTTCGGGAAGAAGTTTGCTACTGGAGCTTCTGTTGTTAAGGGCCCAACTGAAAAGGAGCAGATTGACGTGCAAGGGGACATCATATGACATCGTGGAGATCATTACTGATACATGACCTGATGTAGTCGGCCATTTTTTTCATTGAAGATGGAAGGAAGGCTGCTGCTCTACATCTCGGCTACTGGATGGCTAAGGTGAGAAGAGATGGTTGAGGTTTTGATGTTCCTTGTGTTGCTGAGGCCTTTTCACTGTAGCTTTTTTATTGGGATTTATGCTAATGTGTGCTGAAACTATCAGTGGAGATTGGAATTGAGATAGAGTTTGGTCATCTCTGTTGCGCCTCGTCATCATGTTTCTGTTGATGGTGTTGCTTCAAACTGGTGCTTGCTGGTTGAATGAGGAGATGTGTCTTCTACTACTGCTAGCTATTATTTGTATCGTTTCTTCCGTTGCGTCCATCCAAATCCATAACTCTTTATCTGTTAGTTCGTTTAAGCCATGTGAGTCCACAAATTTATTGTCAGTCATACAAGCATAGGAATTTTTTTTGCATGACAGCAGCTGCCACTCTTTTCTTCAAACTGTTGCAGATCGTCGTTATGATGCCGCCACTCTCTCTTAGCCGCTGCCCCGAGCTTTTAAGGCCACAGCGCATCTAGTGCACTGCACCTCTGTTGCGTTTTTTGTGCACTGCGTTGCCGCCGTCTTGGGTTTCGATCTGCGCCATCATGCTTCTATCTATTTCTATTCGGTTTGATTTGGCATATTTCTCTATTTGTCGGTTTCATCATCTTCTTCGTCATGTTGTCATGGTCGACTTTGCTCCCGCACCTTATGCTTTATGGACTGTCGCACGACTCCGGGTGGGAGGATATCTTTTATCGATATATTTTCAAAGAGTTGTATGCTACGACGATATTATCAAGACTTGGATTTTAGATTTATCATATTTTAGTGTCAACCCTTTTCAAATACAATATTATTGCATACGCCTTGCATTTGAGGGAGGTGTTAGAGATATATTAGAGATAGGATTATTTTGTATTCCTTATCTATCTTTTATATTGCCTTATCTATATATATAGCATACATTTTTTGTATACCTTATATATATTGTCTATTAAATTTTTTTAATACACACAGAATATTTATAACATGTTACACAATAGGGCCTTTCTTCATTTGTACTGTCGTTCCGTGTGTTATTTGTCCCTGTTTCCTATGTCGCCATTGTGTTTTCAGCTGAAGTTTCTAGCTAGGATAACCGCTCGTTCTGCTGTACAAATGTCGTAGGCTTGTGTTTGACACGTTCAGCAGCATTTGTCAGCCTTGGGCAACACTGTAAGGCCTTACGCGTGGATGGGCCGGGATGGCTAAGGCCCTTACACGTGGATGGCGCCCAAAGAAATGTTTGGATGAGGAGGATTTCTCGCGTGCGTGCGTGTGTAGCAAGATGTATGCAACTTATGGACCTGAGGTGTTGTGATAGATGTGCAGTCACAATTTTTCATGTTAGTTCTGTTCCCAAGCTGGGCTGCAGGTTCGTTATTCATATTGTAGCTTCCTCGGCTGAAATAACCAGAAATCTAGTTTACTTCATTTTGTTCTGGTCATGAACTATGTTTTTTTGTCTGCCTGCCTTGTAATCTAAAAAAATATGTTTTTTTTGTCAGCCTGACTTGTACTCTAAAAAAAATAAACTGTTTTTAGGCACATTCAGAACTATGATAGTTTCGAGAGACTTGTTTGGATCCTTCGCCCGTAGCTCGGCAAAGCAAGGCAAGCTATTTGGCGCGTTTGATTCTTTGCTCGCCGATCTCGTCGATACGACGGAGTCGCCCGTAAGCATCGGGAGGCGGGGCTAGGCGGTGCGTGGGCTCGGCTTGGCGGCGAACAAGCTCGATCTGGTGCGGAGGACGGCGCGGGGGAGATCAATTCGACAGAGGACGCAATGGAGGAGCTCGACGAGATTGCCGATTAAGGCAAAGGTCCCGAACGCCTATCCTGGACTAACATCGCTGGGCTAGGAACTTATGGGCTGACAAAGGATCTATACAACACCCTTTGGAACGGCATGGAATCATCTCTGAACTGCAGGTCTGCAGCTAGAGCCTTGAGGCCCAGGGACCAGTTGGCAGTACCAATTTGGCAGCAACCTTTGGCAATACGCTCGCCTTTTGACTCCTTGAGACTTCCACCGCGAGTGATCGATCAGTACCCGTTTATCAGATTGACGAGCACACACCACGACCTGTAAAATGTAAATGGTAAAATTGGCTACGCGCTATAATTTCACGGTGTTAGCTAAAGTACATCTAAATTGTATGTCTTTGTTGAAAGATATGACAAAATGTATCTTTTTGTTGTAAGACATTGATACTGTTAAAATATTATTTCTCGATTGAGGAGGGAGAAAACTTGTGAAAAGTACATTATGGTCTTCCGATCTGCTTCCTTCTCGCCCATATTACCCTCATCTAATTGATGCTTAAGTCTAATTAACCCAAGTGGGCCCACCACTTTTTCTCGCATGGAGGTACGGTCCGTTCTCAGTGTTAGTGAGGATGGTGGTGGCAGCCAACTAGAACCAAAACGAGACGCGGCTGCCACGAAAACCTCAAGGGTAGTTGCGGTGCGGACAAAGGCGGTCTATGGTAGCGGGATGGTTACGGGCTGCGACGGCGAGCCACCATGGTAGAGACAAAACACGGGGTAGAGCGTAGAATCGAGCACGTCTTAGCATCAACTAAAAAAGTGGGTTCTATTGGTGCCATACTCCTGGCGCGGGGTCCTCCATGGCAGGCTGCCCATGGCGACCGACGTTGAGGACAAAGGCGAGGTGAAGCAACGACTCGACGGTGCTCTATGACGCGTATTGAGTAGCCTACTAATTTTTCTACAAGCTAAAACGAGGTTACGCAAGTGGCGTACCGATTCGTGGTCGGGATGTAGAGATTGGGTGAAGCGAGGTTGGCGGTGTGGACACCGGAGTTGAAGGAGACGATGGCGTTCTCAGTGACCCTGTGCACGAGAGAGGAAATCAAGGTGGGTGGGTGGGGGGGGGAGCGAGGCGAGTTCGAAGGACAATGCGGTGGTGGTTGAAGCTCACTCGAGAGGTCGGATATTCAGCGATACTGCCCCACCCTCGCCGTCACAGTAGCTTCTTGGCGCATGCCCACATGTTTCGAGCATGGAGATCCCATTTTTAGAATCGAGACGGACAAAGGAGACGCTAAGGATGCCGTCGACGAAAACCATGGCTCTATTCGTGAAGAATGAAGGAAGAAGCGAAGGACATTGAGGTCATTTAAATGGTTTCTCTCTCTAAATCAGTTAAATATATTATTTCAATAGTATTAGTGTCTCGGCAAAGACAATCTTAATGACTCGTAGCTAGCAATATAAAGTTATAGTGTTTTATAGCTAATTTTTGCACGATGTAAATGCTGCAAAGAAGAGAGGAGGCCCCCGCCGACAGTTTTTATATTAAAAAAACTAGTAGGGGTGCCTGTGCGTTGCAACAGATCTTAAATAAATAATACCACAAATGCTAAATTATGTCAATGTTTAACCCAATTATGTTATGACTGAATAGTATACCATTGAAATTTTAAAACATGTCAGACTGCTCCCAATCTTTGGTTCTCAACCTACCTTTCCCTTTACCGCTCTAGCCCTATCAAAAGGAGGGAAAAAATCCCCACTTTTACTACTCAATCTCTTTTCATTACATGTACCATAAATAGTTAACATCCAGAAATTTATCAATTTACATAAAAGATCTTTGATGATAATTTTGCTCAAATCTATGCAAAGATCGATTTATGAAATCAAAGACTAATACCACAGTGATACAAGCCATTTCTTTGATAAAATACAGCACTGGATTTCATTGATGGAAGAGGGAATTCACAAGGTTTCAACCATCTACAATTGAACAGAGCGAAAATTGATGAAATTGCATATCCTAAAGGATGAGGAATTTACTCAAAATCAACACTGTTTATTATACCTTTGTTAGCACTTGCATTCATTGAGCCCCAGCATTTCTATGCATACTGCCCCCTATCAATTTCAACTACAAAGACACAACCCATGTATATACACCATTACGTAAATGAAAGGACCATTTTCCACAGCTTGGAACCTAACTAATGAAGTTGTAGATGCATCGGTCGAGGCAAGAATATGAGATAAAAGATGGTTGCACCTTCGGAACTCTTGAAACCACTGCTTCTTCAATCTAAATATGAAGTTCAGATCGAGGTCTTTCAGGGTAGTATACTGATCAATCTCAGTATGTGGCTTGTCAGTTGTACGGCCAAGAGACAAGCCTTTTAGATCAAAACGTCTATGGATAGAATAATCAGAGCAGAATAGATTTCCCATTATGACAAAACGAACCCGAGTAGTAATACAACAGTAAACAGTCAGGGCACATATTTTGAACATTGACAAAAATGTATATAACAAAGGTAGTGCTAAGCATGGAGAAGAAATATACAGTCAAACTCATCTCTAACGCTAACTTGACACAATGTAGACCAAACAATTTAGTAATTAGAGTATTCTCGAATGCGCAGACATGATTGTAGTAAGCTGGAAGCATCTTCAGAAGCGTCTGTAATGTAAACGTGTTTCTTGCATTCAGAATATAACTTCTGGTCTTATTTATGAAACTTGGAAAGTTTAGAGACAGAAGGAACCACAAAGGACAAACCTTTACTTCTAATTTCTTTATTGTCTTTATCAAGTATCGATCATCATTTGTTAGGTAAAAGAAGCTTCCACTCTTATCAGGAGATGAGAGCTCCCGGAGAGCCTCACTTCCGTAAAGGGATAACACATAGTCAGCAGCATCCACCTTGAACAGCTTTCGTAGTGTCCTGCGATTCAGTTCAAAACAGATGATACGTCGATCAGCATAATGACACCAGAGTAAAGGTACAACATATATCTTTATTATGGGAGTGATGACCAACCGAACACCTATGGGCGAAATCCTTCCATCCAAGTCACGAGAATTGTGAGGAGGAGTATATTTTGAGCCTTTTGGATGGAACTTTGTTCATACCTTTTCCTTTGGGTTGAAAGCTGACGATTTTAGATTAAATGTAATTGGACCTTACTTGCTGACTGCATGCCTGTGTCAACACATCATTGGTAAGGTAGAGATGAATTTAACCGTGGAGAAAAAAATGAAAGAAAAATGGCTAATATGCTTGCAAGGAGTTCGGTAACAATTTGAGATATCAATAAAATGCTGTGAGTTGGTGAAAAATTCACACAGAAGGGTGAAGCATCTACCTTGTAATCAAAATCAAATTGGCCAACCCACAAAAAAAATCACTTTTTAACCATTATTTACATCACCCAAAGCAAACTCTTTGATGATTCACATGTCAATATTTTCTAATTCAAACTTGTAAATCGGCAAAGGTACTAAAGCCAATGCGAATTTCTCCGGCGTTACGCGTTATGTGGTGCCAAAGTAGTAACATGGTCAAATCCCACAATTGAGCAACCAAAATGTTTACAATTCACACCAGCCATTGAAGGCAAACGAAAGCACACACCTGATCCCGAGCTGCAAGTTGAGCATAAGCAAGTAGTTCTTGTGCCCCTTGGCGATGGTCTCCCCTTGCCGTTTCACCTCCCGCGGCGGCACCCACTTAGCGATGTGTGGCGTCGGCGACGGCGGCCCCCTCCCCTCGCTGCCGTTATCCGTCCTGACGCACCTCAGAGAGCCCACCACCTCGTCGCCAAGGCGGCTCCGTCCACAATGTCGCACGTGATGTCCCCGTTCAACTCCCAAATGCAATTCTTGTAGTACTTTCAGTTGCCACTGGAGCTATTGCTCAGCCTAGACGCCAAGCTCGCCTGCCCATTGGCTGTCATGTTCCCTGAATAATATAGGGACTTCTGCAGCGACGCTGACTCGGTGGTGCCGCTCATGAAGCCCAGCAAGCCCCTCGCGAACACGTCACGGGATCACGCGTTATCGGGGACGACGCCGCCGGAGACGGGTAGTGCACGCCCTTTCTACTGGACAATGTCGGTGGGGCTGACGCGCGTCCAGTAGCCGACGTAGATGCTGCCATTGGCCCAGAGGAAGGTGCCCTGACCGCGTGGGCAGTCGTCCTCCCAACCAAAGTTGGCGGCGACCGGGGAGAGGAGGGCGGAGCGGTTTGGCGTGGGGTGGGAGATAGACCTCTAGTTGGGGGAATCAGGACGGTTGGTGGTGACGGGGGAGCTTGTCGGCTAGCCAACCCATGGGGGGGGAGACTATCGGATGAGAAGCCGACGACGAAGGGAGGTGAGCCGCACGAGAAGACAAGATGATAACCTTTGTGAGCCGTCGATGCTGGGGGTAGCGACAAGAAGGAAGGCGAGGACGGAACGGTGCCCCCACACAACGGACATCGGGCGGTGCATCGTGACGGAGAAGCAGGGGGAAGAGGTGGGGGACGACCCTGTGTGGAATCGACGACTTCTAAAGGGGTAGGGGTGAAGCGGAGCGGCACTAGCACCGAGAGGAGGGCGGGCGCCGGGCGCAGCGGTTATGAGAATTGGCGGCGACTGGAGAGAGGAGGGCGGAACGGTTTGGCATGAGATGAGAGGGAAAGAGAAGCGATGCGTTGATTTGATATAGTGGTGGGAAAAGCGAAGTCTCTGGTGCATCGGATCCCTCGGGCTTTTTCCTTACAGGACTCGTACTGGCCAACACTGATTTAACCGAGCAGGTTTTGCCTGCCTGCGTCCTTTCGTTGATGTAACAAGCCACTGGAGCTCAACAGAGCCCCTACAGGCTACATCACAATGAATGGCAAGCTAATAATTGCACTGCAACGGTAGTTAGTGACTCTGGCAGATTCACCAGAGTTTTTTCTTCTTCTTTTTCTGAGGAGCATTTGCTCGTGAGCAGCAGAGATTACTGCTCAAGGGTAACAGGGGAAAATGCACTGAGATTTCAGCTAAGTTGGTACTACGATGAACAAATATGAGCATCCCACTGATAAATATTTCGAAAGAATTTAGAAAACAGGGGGAAATGCACTGAGATTTCAGGCTATACTGGTGGTTATAACTTGGTGATATATTGATGGCACATTGATATTGCAAGTCTTGCATCCAAAACAAGGGAATAATCCCAATAATTCATGAAAATGGTTTAGCCATTGCACTATTGCAGAAACTGGCTAATTCGAAACCTCTCCATTCAGAAAAACTAGAATGGGAAGTGTTTTCCTTCCTTCTTTTCCCTACTTAATATTAATTTTCCAGCCAAAACAAGAACAGACGCTTGTGGGCAACACTTTCTTGCCACTACTAGCAATCTTCACCAAGATTGAGAGCAGAAGAACTGCCAGAATCCAGCATCATAAGCTCCACCTCCTCGATGTAGTCCTTCCTGCACTCGTTGCTGCAGAACGCCTTCTCACCCCTGCATTCCAAGAAGCCACACAAACCAACTGAACATAATATCCACATGTCAAGCAAATGCAAGCAAGGAGGTAAGTTCAGGACTCACAGATACATGTAGATGTCCCTGTCCCCCTGCAGCCTCTTCCTGCAGCAGCAGCATGAGCAAGAAGCAGCAACAGCCGTTGTCGACGGCAATGGCTGCTCACCAATGGGCTCAATGGTGAAGATTGGCTTCTCGGAACCGTCCGGAACACCCTTGCATATCTCCAGTGTCTCATCCCCGAGAATGTGCGTCGTTCTCGGGTTCGGACCGTGCTCGATAACACAGGTGTAATCTTCAGACTGAGCAAAGTCTGAAATCTCATTCAGGGTGACACCAACCGAACCAGTCTTCTGGCATGCTACATCACTGGACACCTTCGGCAACCCCAGCTCAAGAAACGGCCTAATGGATTCAAGAAACGAGTTCTTTCCTGCAAAGTACAAGGAGCTCTCATCGGCTGTGAGGGCATCGACGAGGCCGAGGCAGACTCTCGGAGGGTTAGTTCTGAGTTTCAGATCGGACTCGACACCCAGTAGCCAAGGGGACTTGAGATTGGTGCTTCCAATGTTTGATGACAGGTTTTTTAAATCCAAAGGAGAGGTCGGGCTCCAGACTAAATCAGGGTCCATTGCATTCAGACCTTTGCTGCTTAGCCTCACAAAGAGGCCAGGGACCCTGAAGAATGCAGTGCTCCTCTGTGCAGGGTTCTGATCAGTGGATTCCTCCATGGCTTGCCCTTGAACAGTAGCTGTTGTCTTGGTCCCAAGCACCCAAGATGAGAGCAATCTGTTCCTGACATGGCCAAATAGTTTGTTTTGTTGAGTATCAGATCAGTCAATGGATGATAAAGGCAAGGAAAAAATGCAAGGAAATTCAACTTTTGCTCTTTTACCCAACAAAGTCAAAGGAGCAAAGAAAAGAAAAGGGTGATGATTAATGCATCAAAAGTACAGAAACAATCAAAAACGAAAAAGCAAGTAGTTAAAAAGAAAGGTGTTTTTGTTACATATCTATGTGGCAGAGGCCCGAAGAGCAAGAAAAGATTGCTGATTCCAATCACAAACACCTCATCGTTGCAAAACTAAAAATAAGATGGAAAACAGCACTCACTTGAACATGATCAAGGTAAGAATAAACTAGAGCACGCCACCAACCAAACAAGAAAACAACACAAAACTTCTCCTCCCCCCAACAGCTCAGATCACACCAGTTGCGTCAAGAAGAATTTATAGGGAATGCATCATGAAATTCATAGCTCCATCACCGCTGGCATTGCGGACATAAAAGGAAGGCGGCATCAGCATTACCACCGACCCCAAAAACATCCGACACAAATCGCAGGCCCAATCAGCAATCAACGCTACCAAGACTAAATGGAACCCGTCTAATCTCAGGCCCGAGTTGGCAAGCCAGCCAAGAACACAAACTACAGCGCAACAACTTACGGACCAAGCATACAAATCTAGGAAACGCAGTAGTAGCTTTTCCCAAGCAAGTAGTAGTGGCGTGTGTACCTCGCGACCGATTTGGCGGCCTGGTTCTCTTCTCTCCTTGGGCGATGGGGGTTAAGAAGAGTCGGGAGCCCTAGCCAAGGAGAGGAGGAAGAGGCTTCCACAGCACTCTGCTTCTTGTCCTAGACTTGCTTCCGCCGCTCAAACCTGCCTGCTTTTCCTCGTGGTTTCTTGTGTGCGCTGGTGTGTTTACTGGGAGAAGACAAGTGTCCGCGGACACCAGCGTGCGAAAGCAACGTGCGGGTGCGGTGGCTTCTTCAGGGGCTACTCAACACCTCTCGGCTTTAATGTCTCTCTCCTGTTTTTTTCCTACTCTCTCGCTCTCTCTCTCTCTCATCTTTTAAGTATTTCTCTCTCTCTCCTCTTTTTTTTTTTTTCATCGAAGGCACTTTACTGTTTCTCAAGGTGAGAAATGATTTTCTCTGGGGCCTACTTTGTTGCCACAGCGTGAAAGACTTTTGTCATGTGATGGTACTAGCAAATGTCTTATGATAATCCAAAAAAACATTTTTGTACTTATGAAATGTTGGTTTAGCTTTCTTATGCTTCCTGAGTGCAATGACGCATGTATTCTCACGTCCTATGAGCAAGGGTGGAACTGGCGTCGGGTTAGCCATCGGACCGGTCCAACCACTTTTGGTATAAAGTTATTTCTCACATTTACAATGATCATATTTTCACATGATATTTTGACGCTAGATCTCGGGTTATTGCCTCGAAAGTCCGAGGCCTAGCTCCGCCCCTGCCTATGAGATGACAAAAAAAATCTTTCTTGTACTTATGCGGTGTTAGTTTTGCCCTCGTAGTCGTATGCTTGATGAGTCATGGCTCATGTAGCCATGTACTATCTCGTCCAATTATAGTGTTTGTGTAGCTCTTATAGTCGTATGTCTCACGACTCATATTACTCTTGTCCCCGAGTCACTTACACGTGACAAAATTGCTTTAACCGCGGTAGTGAAAAATGACTCCTAAAAATGGTTGAAGTTATTATACTTTAATATATCTTCTTATGCGCATCAACTCCTGGATCAGATCAGGGTTTGTGAGATACGACATGAACGTGCATGGTACGAAGAATGAAGTAGATGAATCTCGTAGAGAAAATTGAAATAACGATGACTAAGCAGCCACGCCGAGAGAGAAAATTTGGCAAAATTGACTACAACTTCCTTAAGCACACCCTTCAAAAGAGTACAAGGGATTGTCGCTCTCTCATAACCCTCTCGAACCTCTTAAAACCCTTAGATTATTGTCATATACAAGAATCTAATGCTAAAAAATAACCTAACCCTTAGTCCTCTCGTGTACCTCTACATTGGATGAGTTGCCTTGTGGCATGCTTTGTTGCTTCCTAGTTCCCATAGCCACCCCTTATGGGTTTATATACCCCTAGTTCTTTTCAAAAGTGAGGTAGAAATCCCACTCTAAAGAGAAGTAGAAGTTCTAATCTATTAGCTTTCATCTAACTTTTCTTATACCACACCTCTCCAAGTCCTAATAGATTAGGATATGAGTCATCATACTTAATAATCTCCACCTTGAAGAATTCCTTCAAGAATTCGCTCCAAGTTGGCCCCGCCTTTTTACTTTTCCTCTTTTTTTGTTTTTTCCTCCCACCTAGGGAATGCCCCACCACAATGGTTCATGCACATCACCACAATGTGAGTGTCAGTATTTTGGCTTGGCCACCCAGACACTCCACCTGAGAGCTCATTCCTTGTGTAGTTTGGTTAACCACACATGTTCCTACAGCCCTCTATGTCGTAGGTTTGTACTGTCTCCGAGTTCCACCTATTCGTCGGTACCGTGTGGTTGATCCCACTATGTTTTCCTTCTTTTAGCATATCGTACCTTCGCCTTTGCGATTGCCAGAGTTTATAACTATCTTTGTAGCTTCGCACAAAACTACATATGAGATCTCAATACCTACCGTTGACAAAATTGTTTCCTTCTCCTAGCCATGATTTTATCACACCTCCCATATGTTGCCCTTCTTCTAGGTTTCCCTATTAATCGGTATCTTCCGTTGCTCCAGATACTTTTCATGATTACTCGCCCTTTGTAAGTAACTCGCATGACTTCATCTCGAAGTGATACCTCACAACCTTCGAGTTCAAGCGATCTCACAGATATTATGTTCTTATTTAAGCCGGGAATATACCAAACTCCCATTCGTGCGCGATGTACTCCATCATATATCTCCAATGTAACCGCTCCTACCTCAGTGACTGCATACTCCTTGCAATCGACCAAGTGAATAGTTTCATACGCCAGCGCGTAGAAATCCTTCATCAAACATCTCCTTCGCCAAACATATGTGGAAGCAATAACCCGAATCTAATATCCATCCATGAGAAGTACATGGTTGACTGATGACTATTACATCCAAATCATTCTTCCCTACCGCCACTGAGTATGCACATTTCATTTGCTTTAAACATAGATAGTCTTTTATCATATGATCTTCCTCGTAACATAGATAGCATACATTTGAGCCATTGTTCTTGTTGCCCTTCTTTATAATTATTACTTTTGTCTGCAATACATATGACAGTCAATGCTTGATCACCTGAGGATGAAGAATCTGATGGTTTCTTCAAGGACCTCACCTCCAATGGATATGCAACTGCCTCATTGAAGTTGAGAGTGATTTTTCTGACGAGAATATTCATCACAATTTCTCCCATGATGGTGGTAGAGATGAAACCAATACGACGATCTTGTTGTTCTCCTGAATTTTCTCATGCATACTAATCAGCCCTGTGACAAGCTTGTTGAAGACATTAAAATAGTCAACGAACCGTGTGCCTTCCTCCATGCGCAACATGTACATTTGCTGCTTCAGCCCCCACCAGTTTGTTAGCGACTTCACCATATACAGTTCTTCTAAGTTACTCCATGATTTCTTCGATGAGTTCTCATTGATCACCGAGTACTTTACCTCATGATAGAGACATAGACGGATTGAACTGCTAGTATTCTGCTCCATCACCTTTCAGCTTTCATCGGATGTCTTTTCCGTCCGCCTCCCTTCAAGAGCATCAATTAACCCTTGTTGGATAAGAACATCCTTCATGACACATTGCCACACAGTGAAATTCCGTCCGCCATTAAATTTCTCTACTTGATTCCACATCATCGATCTTGATCTTGTAGCACTTGACGCTTTGTCAATCTTCTTGACGCTTTGTCAATCTTCTCGCAAATCAGATTAATTCGGCCTTGACTCTGATATCACTTGTTACACTCTAATACCTTTCCTTATGCGTAGCAGTCCCTGGGTTGTATCCGAGTTTGTGAGTTACCACACGAGCGTGCACGGTATGAAGAACGAAGTAGATGAATCTCGTAGAGAAAATCGAAATAACAACAACGAAGCAACCACGACGAGAGAGAAAAGTTTGGCAAACAGACCGCAAATTCGTTAAGCACAAGCTCAAAAGAGTACAAGAGATTGTCGCTCTTTCACAACTCTCACGAACATCTTAGAACACTTAGTTTCTTGTCCTATATATGAATCTAGTGTTGAAGAATAATTTAGCCTCTAACCATCTCGTACACCTCTATTTTAAATGAGTTGTCTTGTGGCTTGATTTGTTACTTCTTGGTTCCTATGACCACCTTTTACGGATTTATATAGTCTCTTAGTTCTCATCCAAAATGAAATAGGGATTCCACTTTAAGAGCAGAAATGAGTTAAAAATTTAGACTTCTCAAACAAAACTCAAAGAGAAGTACGAGCCCTGACACTATTAGGTTCTATCTTGATTTTCTTGCAACACACTTCTTGCGAGCGATCGTCCTCAATAGGAGTTATTTTCCCCCCGGAAAAGCGCGTGTGGAGGCTTAGTGGGCAATGTTTATTTTATTTCACACTGTAATTCGGGCCTTTTTTTGACTGCCGCGGTGAAAACGTTGAGCCTATCTTGTCGTTTTCTGTGATCAGCGACATCCTAAGGCCCCACACGTGTATGGCGGGCGGGTATCTCGAGGAGCATCGTACGTAGGGGAGGGACCCTGCTAGTGCTGGCTTTACCTTTTCTTTTCCTCTTTTTTTAATAAAAGCGACAGCACATGCTAATTACTGATTTGTCTGATGTTATGTTGCCACCGTTTTGCGCCCCCACACCTACGAGCACAACTATAAGCGGGCCCACAGAACAGTGCCTGCGAAAACTCCTGGAAACGCACAAAAAAAAAGGGGATCCCCTCCTAGAGCTTCGTGTTCTCTCTGAAGACACCATGACATGTTACTTGGTAAAAAAGTTTGAACATGTACTAATCACAAAGGTAACAAAGCCCATGCTCCTGGTTCAAACCACAAGAGCAATGGCACCATCACGCTGCCATTTGATCCGTTTCATAATATATTTTTGGAAGAAGTCTGCCATTTCACCCCTAAACTAAACAGTTGAATATTTAATCCCGTAAACTATTAAAACCAGAGCATTTAACACCGAAGGCTGTTTTTAAGATGTGGTTTTTGCCGACGTGACAATTGCAAAAGGTTATTTTGCCACGTGTGTGGTTGCCTCGGCCACTGTTTTTCCACATGTGCATTTGAGTCAGCAAGTTAAAAAGTTAAATATGAAAAAGACCTTTACTCTCCATCTCATCCCGACCCGACCCGTACCGTATCTCTCTCTTCCACACACAAGACACAAGTGCTGCCACCGCCTGATTTGCCGGACTGGTACTAGGACGGCGGGGTGCCGGTGGTTCCCTGTGGCCAGAGCCAGACTAAAGGATGGAGGTGATGGCCTCGAGCCCCTAGGCGGCGCAGTTCACACGCCTGCTAGCCCAATGGTGATGATCCGGCGGCGACGATGAAGCTCAAACGGCGGCAGTCAGTGGCAGTCCAGCAGCGGCAACACTGCTCCCCACCAGAAGCCGCCGCCGACTGTAGCAAAGATAACTCACAGGCAAACACAAATCATGCGTAATATGAGAATTCAACGTTCTTGTGAATTTGAAAGCAAGGAAAAAAAAGAAAAGGGGGGGAGAAGAAAACTTATCAAATCAATAATCAACTAGCAGGTCCCATAGCAACAGAATCATAATCCCACATCGAGAATAAAGAAATCAGGGAAAACTTTTGTGCTTATCCCATTCTACTATGCCATACGATGGTAATGTAATCCTCTCCTTTCTGACTGCGCTGCTCTGCCACCACATCTGCTCGGTTACTCTTGCCCTCACTTGATATATCATGTATCGAGCTATGAGATCTAGAACTCCAATTTTCCAAATTCATGGATAAGAAGTTGGGATTATTCAGGGGAATTAACAAGAGTACACAAGAGTAAATTCCAACTACGATTACGATTGGAGATGAATCTGCTCGGATTGAGCTCTGTAGGGCAAGGAGGGGATGCCAAGAAAGAAGGAATCGAGGGTCACACTAGGGAGGATCGTTGGTCTGCCGCCGTGCCCCCTTTACCGCCCGCAGGCCGCAACCCTGTCGCATCGCCATCGGCCTGCTGCCCCGCCGCGCTTGATATGACAGCACCGCAGAGGAGAAAGAGAGGGTAGGAAGCCATGGAAATTACTATTATTTTAGTTTCGTTAGCTGAGTCATCATAACTATCCACGTCATCATCTATGTGTATGGCCATCTACGATGAATAGGTCCATATGGCAAAACCACCTCAACAACCTGTATGGGGGATTATTTAATTTGGTATTGAAGCTTTAGTATACATATATTTTTAATCTCATGGTATGTTTCACAACCTTGGCTAAACCGGTGAACTCGGCCGTTTAAGTTTCTTCTTCTTTTTTTTTTTTGAGTATTTTAAGGTACATCTAGATTAATTTGAACAATCCGTTTTCCTTGATACAATGGCTCATATTCGAATTACCTCCTGGAGGTAACATGCCATCTATTGCAATTCAAAGGCTACTATTGTCAATTACCCCACACTAAACAGGGAAATAAATCATATTTCAGCATCTGTCATTAAATGCATGGCCGCTAATAAGGTGCATATTTCGTGATAGACTGATAGCAATCTTGCCTGCTATATTATACCATACAATGGTACAAAGTTATTTTGTTATTTTCAACATCAAACCACATAATTTGTACATTCTCACTAAATATTTTTAAATTCAAAATACAATAAAACATTAAATCCTGCCATTAAATTTCCGGATTTGATATTACAATTGAAATATTCCTACTATAAAGAAAATACGTCTAGTATTTTCACTTTCAATTTATAATGGGGTTTAGATGTCAAATTGAAATACTAAGTCAAAATTTACTATTTTACTCCAAGGAGGTTGATCTTAACTATTTTATGTTTGAAAAACACCCACTACCATATACTAATGTAGAAGTGAAATATACTTGTACTAACGTAAACATACTGGTTGACGAGGATCTAATATTAATTAATTAAGTTATTTATCTATAACATTTATAGATAACAATGTATTTTATATAACCTTCAAATGTACCCCTCAATATTAACAATGAGGGAGATCATAAGCACTTAGTGGTTGTAAGCTATTTTACGGCCACCCTATATGGTCGAAAGTTCTTCTATGACCACCTATTGATCGTAAGTCCTACTACAATTACCTTATGATCGTAAGTCTTTCTACGACTAGGTCATCTACGACCACCCTATAGCTGATAAAGTCTACAGACATGTGGTCCCAATCGACCAAGGACATTTATGTGATGTGTTTAATACACGCAACAGTTAATATGTGTCGTTATTCCTGAGATAGCTGGACGTATTAAACCTCTCTCTCTAACATAACCACAAGGTGACGTGGGGGATACGTCTATGATAATAACTACCCTTAAATATGTGTATTGCATCAAACGACAAGGTGCCTCTTGGCGGAGACAACTGCCACCCCTTCATGCGCTATATGAGGAGAAAGTCGGTGAACAGAGAAAGAAAGGAACAGACGAGAAGTGAGAGACAAGAAGATTAAGCCATAGCTTTAGTGACCCATTCTTGTTGTATACACAATCAATATAGAAAACACAAGAGTAAGATTATTATTCTTTCAAGAGAATGTCTGGACCTGTATAAAAATTTCAGTGTTCTTTTCTGTGTGGTTTCGCTCCACTATTCATTTATAAGATCGATACTAAACTATCGATAGTTGGCGCCGTCCGTGGGGAGCTTCCGATTTATCCTTTCCTATTCGATAAATTTTCTTCATTTTTCTACTCTGATGCTTTCATGGTAGGAGAGTAGAATGTGGAGAATTGATTTGATTTGACAGACTACGCAGAACTTAACATGGATGTCTGCAACGAGTATGAATAGAGCATCATTTCGTTCGATGGCAACACCATTTATAGGGACCTTTCACCAAATCCAGGAGACCATGCTACAGACAAGGTTGATGATGGAGCTCTCTCCCCCACGATATTACGTCCAGATGAGGAACCAGACTCCTCAAAGGGCAAGGGTCCATCTGACCAAGATCAGGATCACGCCACGGCGAGTGCAGAGCACAGCGAGGGTCCCCCCTCCAAATGTTCAAGCCCGTCTGAGGTCGTCTGATCTAACACAACAGGTCCTAGAATCCATGATTCCGGGACTCAATCAACACATGATAACCGCCACCCTTCGATTACCCCCACGAGGTGCATTTTTGAGCCTGCTTCACCTGCGGATTCGACCATACCCCCATAGGACTCACCTTCATTCGGAGACAGTTATAACCCAGAATTCCCCTTCCTAGAGGGGATTGCTCCAAGTTGCGAGACGTTGTCTTTCAAATACTCCTTGAGTTAGGAGGACTAAGACGCAAGTGGAAATAATAGCACGCAGGAGGTCTTTGTCCTCTCTTCAGATCCTAATGTCTCTCCAAAAGTAGGACTGGGATTGCTTCCCATCGCACACCCGCTTTGGGCTCTCGTAGTAATGGTGAGAACGCCTCTAGTGACTATTGGGATCTCCACATTCTTGAGCGTCGCCAAAATCCTAGAAATGATCGCTCTCCGTTGAGACAAGCTACGATTGACTCAAACTTTGATGATCCTGAAACCATTAGGAGAAGAAGAATTGCTACCTAGAGGTCCTCCTGTGTGCATTCAATACCAGTCAGAGGAGCTCAAGAACTTCAAGAAATCAATGACCTGATCGAAAACCCGACTCAAAAGCTTGGACAAGCGCCAAGTTACGACCTGTAACACCTGTTTACTCAAGAGATTGCACGAAGACTTCGGGGCACAATGGTCAGGCTCAAGAGAACTAGACAACACTGTATTGGTAGTTGCATTAGGACAACTCCATCGAACGCTAGTCGTTCGGATGACTCTTCTCATGGAGAACGACAAGACAATAGGTCTGGCCGATCTCCTAACAACGACCCTAGTCGGAGAAGAGTCCCACGAACAACTGGTGATCGACAAACTCCTAGAGGAATTGGTTGTTCACCACTTCTTCTAAGAAATCTGCACCAGCAGATGGAGCACGAGGAGTATTACCCTCGTAGGACTGAAATCTATGATAGATCAGCCCTCTTACCACTGGGTATCATCGAGTACAATCGCCTGGTGATATTAACCATTCTTTCCCTCAAACAAGGTGCTATGATATTATTACCAGATGTCAGGCATTCCGCCTGACCTACTAGCAATCCGTTGGCCGCCCCGGTTCCGACCAGCGAACATCGCGAAGTTTGATGGGTTACAAAATCCCATCAAGTTTCTTCAAATCTATACCACCGCTATTCGAGCAGTAGCAGGAGGAGAGCATGTTATGCCCAATTACCTTCCTACTGTGCTCGAAGGATCTGCTCGGTTATGACTGTTAAATCAGGCACATGAGTAGATCTATTCATGACAGTACCTCTGCGACCTAGTACTAGCCAATTTCCAGAGCACTTACAACCGCCCAGGAAAGGAGGACGACCTGCTCAGAATGCGACAGGATTCTCATGAGACTTGCGCCAATTTATCAGTCGTTTCAGTCAGGTTCGCAACTCAATTCCTGAAGAATCTGACTCTTTTGTCATCAGAGCATTCAAGTAGGGAGTCTGCAATCGAAGGATCACAGAGAATATCACTTTAAATCCTACAGCTACCGTTCTCGAACTCTTTGAAATGGTCAACCGTTATGCAACTGCTGCAGAAGTGGTTGAGTGGAATCGCACGATTGACCATGACGATAAGGACACTCGAGGTGTGGGCGATGGTAGCAAGAAGAAGGATAAAAGACTGAGAAATCCAAGAGCAAGACATAATGTCAAAAGCCTCAAGTCAAAAGCTCTAAGGAGGTCTTAGCCATGAGCGACAAGGAGCCTGAGAGTTCCAAACCATACCCCGATCGGAGCAAAGGTAAACACCCCGAACGAAAAAATGACAAGCCTAGGTGGTGTCTTTTCTACAAAAAAGGACACAACCTTCGCAACTACTAAGTTTTTCAACAAAAACTCGAGGAGTATTACTCCGGTAAAGGACCGCTTCCTACACTTGAAGAGGTGGAGCAAACGAGTGGTCAAAAATAGTCGGATGACGACAAGGATACACCATTTTAAGATCCATAAGACACCATCGATTACATCTATGGAGATCTTTAGCATACGAATCGAAACGACAACTCAAAACCGTCGAACGTGAGGTAAATTCCTTCGACCCTCCTCTTGTCAATAAAGCACCAAAGTGGTCAAAAATCATTGAGTCTTTTGAGAAAGGTGACTGTTCGATTGCTTCTACTTGACCTGGTCGTTTTTCGATCGTGGTCGAGCCCACCATCAATAACTATCGAGTCAATCGCGTGTTAGTTGATGATGGAAGTTCATTAAACATACTCTTTACGAGTGCCCTGGACGAGATACAAGTTCCCAGCACAAAGATGAAGCATGTACGGCAGTCATTTCATGGAATCGTACTAGGGTCTTCGGCCAAACCTGTTGGTCAAGTTTCTGTTCCTGTTACATTTGGGCCACCAAACAATTTCAAGATGTAGAAACCCTCTTTTGATGTGGTCGATTTCGACATGGTATATAATGCTATTCTTGGCCGACCAACTCTGGCACGATTCCTAATGACTGCTCATTATAGTTATCAATGTCTTGAGATGCATGGTCCCAAAGGTGTAATCACAGTCCGTTGTGATAAAAAGATGACGCTTTCATGCGACCGCAAGTCCCATGAGATAGTTGGCCAAATACCAACTCGAGAATCAGGCAAAGTGGATCCTTCAACCAAGCAGCCGAAGTTTAAAGTTGCCCCAAAGCTGAACGACCAAATAAAAGAAGTTCTAGTGAATATAATGGAGCCTTCGAAGACAGTTCGCATTGGGATCGCTCTCTATAACATCCCAATTTTCTGACTTTCAAAATCCTTTTGAGTAGTTTAGTCTCTTAGAAAATTCACCAAATTTTATTTGGAATTAATAAAGCTTAAATGAACTTTCAAATATCGAAACAATTTAATGTGACTAATCTGAACATTCACTAATTCCAAAACTATTTTATTTGAGTCCTCTGTACTTGGAAATAGTTTCCAGTTTTTTTTGGATTTCTTCTGAGTTCATTTGTTATTTTTAATTTGCCATTTGAATTTACTATTGTTTCTAAAATACAAAACCTATTTAAATCTCAGGAAAATCCAACGGGCTAAATTTCCTAACCCCGATCCAACCCTATTTTGATTTCTAGCCCACAGCCCATATCTCTCTCTCCTGCTCACGCTCGCGTGCCTACACATCAGTCTCTCTGAAGTCGTTTCCGACTCAGACTCACCTGAGCCCCTGCCACTGCCATGTGGGTGCCATAGTGTATTGTTCATCGTCTCCGAGTCGGGGAAGGCTTGGACTCCTCCATGGCAAGTCTTCCTCGACGTGTGTGTTTGGGTCTCTCCCAGCTGCCCGAGTATAAAGGGGAAGGTAGCCATCAGCTTCCATACCTCAGAACATGCAGCCGCAGCCTAAGAGCCTAACCCTACTCGCCGTAATCGCTCAGGGAAGGATGCCACCGCCGCAAGCTTTGACATGGTCTTCCTTTGCCGTCAGGGCACCTGGAGCTACGTTGTCGCCACCGTTGAGTTTGCAGGACCTAGATCTACGTCCCTGTCACCTTCACGTCGTCGATGCATCACCAGAGTGTCAATCATGTCGAGCCCGAATCTCATCCACCACTTCAACCTCGCCGCCGGTCAGCTCCGTCATCCCCTCACCCTCGTAAGCACACTATCATGATCCCCATCGCATCAGCTACCCGAGGCACCCCTCCGTTCGCTCGGTTGAGGCCGCAATGGCCAACGACCATCGGAACCCGAGCTTCCACCGCTGTCGAGCTAACATGGATGCCATGTATCTACCATATCATCACCACCTGTGCTCCTTTGCTTACGTGTCAGCCGAGTCAGCCACCAGCGTGCCACCCCTACCCAAATCCCAGATCCAAAGCTAGTTAAACCTAGTCTACCGTTAGCCTACCCACTGCCATATGGACCCACCTATCAGAACTACAGTGGCATGGGCCCGTGAGCCATAGACCAGTAGACAAGATCCATGGACTTGGTCCATAGACCTAGGGTCCCACATGTCACCCTCTGTTTCTATTTTTCCACTTTTTATTTTAATTATGAAATCATTGCTGACGTCATATAATGCAATATTTCAGAATTTCCTTTAGAAAGAAATTCTAAAAATTCAAAATAGTAATATCTTTTTTTTCTTAGATTTAAATATTTCGAAGTCTATTCTTCCCCATACGAACTCCAATTGAACCCATTCAAATTTCTAAATTCAAGCTCTACCTTCTTGAGATTTTTTTTAGAGTTTATTTATCTCTCTGTCATTATATTTATTTGGATATTTGCTTTCGTTTACGAGTAGACGTTGATATTTTTGGAACTTTTGAGGAAGGAGGAGTTGATCAAGCTCAAAACCAGTACCAAGACTTGTTCCAAGGCAAGTTGTACCTTTGACCATGTTGAACCGAGTTTTCCAAAATTACATTGATTTAAATTATTGTATTTTATTTTAAGTATTTATTTAAATATTTTAGGATTAGTTATATACCTAATTGATTATATCCACTTTGCTTATTGTATTACCGTGTTCTTTTGTCACCATAAATTGGTTAATTACTGGTTGATACTCTCATAGCACCAACATGTGTTGGTTAGATACGAATAGTCTGCTTAGCCATGCAATGAGTCATTGCTATCATTTGAGTTGAAAATATAAACTTAACTAAGTATTTGTGGAAATTGTGTAACACTGTGTGCAGTATGTTGTTACTCGTTGATGACATGTGTTGCACTTAACCAATAGAGTGGGAAAAGATTTAGACTGAGATGGGTGGACGGAACTGTGTGATATGGTGGAACTGTGGACATGAAAAATAAAAAATCTTGGTAATGTAGATAGAAATTGGCAGTCTCGCCTTGGTCAATTAAGGACTTAACTTTGTGTGTTATTGAATTGAGCCATACTGTACGACCACATGCATAGTATGAGACAAACCTAACTTAGTAAGCTAAGGAATCTTGGCACTGACTACTTAGGCATGTAGGATAGACTGTGTGCCATGGTGGATATGTGTACCACTGTAGAGGGTCACATTTATGAGCTATTCGCCATTTTTAGGTCCACGGTGTGCGTCGTATCAAAACGTTGTGGCAGGGTTGGTACGATGGTAAAACATATTGGGAGGGTCAATTGTCAAAGTGAAGTTTCGGAAAGGTTTTGTTATTATTGGTGCTAGCTACATTGGTTATATCGTGTGGGTAAAGTGTACTACCTCTGCAGAGTATTAATTAATATATTCAAATAGGTGTGTCTGCGGTTATGGACATGCTTGGAGATTTCACACGAGGGGTAGATTTTCATAAAACATTTGGGAGAGACAGCTGTGTGGGGACATTTATGCAACTGTGTGAAAGAAACTGATTAGGCTTATTGTCTTTGTGAAAAAATTTGTTAAACTATTATTGTTTATTTGTTTTGAATTACGTTTTCAACCTATTACTTGTATTCAATTGCAAATATTGTATTTTTTGCAAAATAACCACAGAAGTCATTTCCTTAGGAATAAGTCATAATCTATAATTGCATTTTGTGGTACAACTTGTTGAGTACTCGGAGTACTTATTCTTGCTGCAATCATTCAATTAAAGTGGAGGAATTTTCACCTACGTTTGATAAGGAGCTATACGAGAATGGTGATCGCTAGGTCATGATTCCAGTCGGTTGCTTGTGGCAAGTCGATGAGTTTTCGCTGGAGTTGCTTTCATTTTGCTGCTGTCTCTTTATTAAGTGTCAGCCCTATGTGGCTTAATAAATATAAACTATTAATCAAATTAGTCGTTTATGCTTATATTTGTCTTGTGTGGAATGATATTAATCTATGTTGACACTGTGTGCACTAGTATGATCTTAGACTAGTGCATTATAAACAAAGGGTCCAGATTTGCATATTTGGGTGTTGACTCGACCTCGAATAGGAAGACGCTCTCGTCACCTTCCTCTGAGCAAATGCATATGTCTTTGCATGGCAAGCATCCGATATGCCCGGAGTCTCCAGGAAGGTGATCGAGCACATGCTAGGTCTACAGCCTAACAAGAAGCCCATAAAACAAAAATTACAGAGATTTATACCTGATCGACGAGATGCTATTAGATCATAATTGGGCAAGCTACTTAAGGCACGTTTCATAAGAGTGGTTGGCCACCCGGAGTGGTTGGCTAACCTTGTGATGGTTAGGAAGTCTAATGGTAAATGACATATGTGTGTAGACTTTACTGATCTATATAAAGATTGTCCCAAGGATGATTTCCCCATTCCTCATATCAATCAGTTTGTTGAATTCACTACTGTTGTGAAATATTAAGTTTCCTAGATACATACTCTGGTTATCATACGATGAGTATGTGTTTAGACGATGAAGAAAAAAAATAATTTATTACACCATTTGGAATATTTTGCTATGTCAAAATGTCATTTGGTTTAAAAAATGTTGGTGCTTCCTTTTAACGCTTGATGCAAAAGATCTTCCTTCCTCAACTTGGATAAAATTTCGAAGTCTATGTTAATGACCTGGTCGTAAAAAGCACACATCGTCTTAGTCATATTTCTGACCTGCAGAAAATATTCAACAACCACAGGAAACGCCAGTTGGAACTCAATATTGAGAAGTATGTGTTCGAAATCTCTTAAGGAAAATTGTGTGGATTCCTTATCTCTGCACAAGGAATCGAAGCAAATCCTGAAAAGATAAGTGCCACTGACCACCTGCGCTCTCTAACCACAAAGAAAGAAGTCCAGAAACTCACAGGTTGTATGACGGCTTTAAGCGTTTCATCGCACAGCTGGGAGAAAAATGACTTCATTTCTTTAAACTTTTGAGGAAACACGAGGGTTTCGAATGGTCACAGCAGGAAAATAAATCATTCGAGGATGTTAAGAGATATCTTACAAGTGTCCCGATTATGATTTCTCCTAAACCAGAAGAAACACTCTTAACGTATCTAGCTGCTACGTCACAAACAATTAGTGCAATACTGGTCGCCGAAGGTGAAAACATTCAATGACCAATTTACTATATTAGTGAAGTTTTACATTGGTCTATGGAGCGCTACCCTCAGGTCCAAAAACTTCTATATGCCCTCCTGATGTCCTCGAGGAAACTTCATGCCTGCTGAGTTTTCCTTAGGAGATGTCCTCCAGAACAGGGAAGCAGCGGGACACATGGCAAAATGATCGATTGAACTTGGGGAGTTCGACCTCCATTTCGTGTCCCAAACAGCCATTAAATCCCAGATCTTGGCAGACTTTGTCGCCGAATGGACGAATCGTGAACCTGTTCAGGGACCCCAGTATGAATCCTACGACCAGTGAACAATGTACTTTAATAGGTCACTTAAGCTAAGTGGCTCAGGGGCTGGGATGGTCTTAGTATCTCCTACAAGAAAAATATTAAAATATGCTATTGAATTAAACTTTCCTGCTACTAGCAATGTGGCAGAATATGAAGGTTTATTGGCTGGCATACGAGCAGCGAAAGCGCTCAGCATTCGATAACTACTAGTGAGAGGAGACTCTCAACTGATTGTGAATCAGTCCAGAAAATAGTATCAATGATCTATTCCGACCATGTCTCAGTACTTATCGAAAGTAAGGAAGCTTGCAAAGCATTTCTTCAGTTTCAATGTATGATATATCCCTCGAAAGGATAATTTTTTTCGCTGACCAGTTAGCTTGAATAGCTTCTTCCCGATCACAAATACCACAAGGAGTCTTCTTGGAATAGCTTCAGAAGCTGTCCCTGGTCGAAACACCAGACACATCTCCTATTGAGAAAGTTTTCATAGAATACGATGATACTTGGATGAATGCTATCTACGAGTATCTTCAGAAGGGTTCTGTACCCAATGACGATTTTGAGGCTGATCGTTTATCCCGTAAAGCTAAAAAATATATTTTTGTCGAAGAAGTCCTCTACAAATGAGGTTAACATCAGTGATTTCCTTTAACCGACAAATGTGCATAGGATTAATACATGCACCACCTAGTACCATTAACAATTATCAAAAATATTAACCGATAAGCGAGTGCATTGATTACATAATCGAAGAAGTCCTCTACAAATGAGAAGACTAGTAATATATTTTGTTGGGTGCCTTAGGATCATATCCTTATGGGGCTAAGGCCTAATAGTAGTAGAGGTAACACAATCAGTTAGGAGGAAATTTGCTAGGGAGGGGCATGTTAGGTATATACACACTTTTGTGATTATTATAATTCTTTAAACAGTAATTGAATCAACAACATCATATAAACTAGGCATATTTGGAACTATGAGCAGTAGTATGATCATCAACTTAAATATTTCTATCTCATATATATGAGCTAACAAAGCAAAGCTTAGAACAAGAATACTACTAACAGAAGTAGACATCAACATCATCTCATGATTTATTTCTAGGAAGCAAGGCCTGACCATATAAAATGATATCACCGCTACTTACAGAGAATCGCTCCAGCAAAGGTCGTGGTAGAGTCCGATGCGAAAAAGTCGATACGAGCGGATGATGAAGGAAGCCATGAGCAGTCATGCGAACGCTTCTCAAAAACCTGATTCGTTCCAACCCGTGCAAAATCACGAGGGATGTCGGCTTCGGAGACACTGCTCTCCCCACGTCGGTGCACACGAAAGAAGGGATGGAGTAGCCAACGTTATGCATCACAGAGAAATAGGGGAACAATTTGGCACTGATCTCTCTCAGTTCTGTTTCTGAGAGGAGACTCATCTCCCTCATATAGAGCCAATAACCAGCAAAAGAAACTGTCGTCATTACTCTATTTTAAACGCAATTAATGTGTGCCATAAAAGCCTCATTGAAACAGTGTAATTCAAACTTTCATTTTCTAATTCGTATGAATGGTTTTGAGGTGCAAAAAGAAGCATCACCTCCACAACCAATCGGACACGAAATCATCGGACTATTCACACGTACGTCGCGTGTGGACGAGGGCGTGGCGAGGCAAGCCGAGCGTATTCTTCTTTCGCTTGCTTCAACTAGGTAAGATCAATTCCATCTTATATTTCTGGTCCCCTCCCACCTACACTATCAATATGGTACTAAACTTCTTCCCTTCCACCATGCATGAATGGATTTTTAAAATTTTATCTAGACTTATTTATAATATTATAAAGGTTAAGCCCATAAATTCTAACCGGGCCTTACGTGGGGCTCTCGCGTCAGATTTTCTTCCCTGCCAGGCTCCTCCTCTCTACCCTGAGTCCGCTCCTCCGGTCTCCGTGGCGATCTTACATTTTTTAGATAATGCAAGAGGCAAATCTTTTGCACGTAGTAATTGGGTCAGGTGTAGTGTTTCCAACCAGCCCCCTAACCTTGGTTAGACTTCTTGAGATTCAGACCGGCTGCGAAACATGGTGGCTAGCGTCAGTGTGTTAGGCAAAGATCTAATCTAAAAACATGAACCCTAGTTCATAAAAGAACACCTAACCAAAAAACATTAGTGCGGAATCAAAAGTGCGTACCCGATCCTGGTGAAGCCATCGGATCGAGGGTTGGTCGCCGACGATCGAGGTCGGCGCGGATCGAGCGCGGGACCTCGGCTTGAGTCGCGAATGTCGTGAGTGGAGAGCGGCGTCCACGGTGATGCCGACGGTGCGGCCTTCGTTCTCCTCGGTGCGTTATCAATCGGGCGTATGTAGGGACGTTCTTAGGTTTTGAATCCTTAAGCAAAACCCAGCCGTATCCCTTCTTTTATTTAGCGCTAGAGGAGACCGGGACCATAACCAAAAGGCAGTTGGAACCGCCCCCGATCAGGGCGCGATGGTGGGCTTTGCCCCGTGAGACTCGGTCTCGGCTGTTAACCGAGATCAATCTAACATTCTCCCCTTTGATCGTAAGGCTAACAACATAAGTCCATCCTCAAATGAAAAAACAGCATACCAAGGTAATGTGTGGCATGGCCAATGAAGTGCCATACAACCTCAGTACCTATAGTGTACTATTACATTTAAAAAATGGATATTCATAATGCTTAATGGGAGTTGGTTCGTTTTAAGGTCCTTTATCCAGAATCAGAGGCTTTCCAATAAACCCATGCCGGCAACATGATCACGAAATATATTGGGTGGTAAGCCTTTGGTAAGCGGATCCGCAAGCATTGACTTAGTACTAATATGCTTGATACTAATGGTTTGATCCTGGATTCTATCTTTCACAACATGATACTTAATGTCAATTTGTTTGGCAGCACCACTTGACTTGTTGTTACTCGCATAAAAGACTGCGGGTTCGTTATCGCGATATAAGGTGAGTGGTTTAGAAATCTTTACAACCACTCTAAGACCGGAATAAAGTTCTTAAGCCATACACACACGCCCATAGTCTCATAACATGCCACAAACTCACTTGCATCGTTGAAGATGCCGTAAGGGTTTGTTTGGAGCTTTCCACGAGATAGCTCCTCCGTGAGTGTGAAGATATAACTGGCGTGGATTTCTTAGTATCAACACATCCCGCAAAATCAAATCTGAATAACCAACAACTTCAAGGTTATCGGTATGCTTATATGTGAGCATGAGATGCTTAGTAGCTTGCATATAACGCAAGACTTTCTTAACGACCTTCGGTGGTCCTGGTCTGGATTTGGTGATATCGCCAAGCATTAGGTTACAAAAGCTAAGTCGTATGCGTGTGCTTACTTGAGCATACATAATGTAACACCCTGACTATAAGGAAGTCAAGATGTCACCTACAACCACTACTCTTTAGAAGAATAACATCAAATCACATGACCAAAGTTAATCAAGTAGGAAGATTATACGAAACAAGAATTCATCATCGAGTTTAATCAATGGAATAGAAATAAACAATTACGAGAGATAAGGTAGTTATGACCAAAGCGGCTTATTACAATTCAACACAAGTCATAATTAACGAAGTAAAAGTCCTCAAAATGTTTGGTTTATGGTAGTGAGTGCATCGTGATGAACTACTCTCCACAAGATCATTCTTCCTTGTCATTTACCTAAATAAAACAACAAAGCAAGAATGAGCCAAAGACTCAGCAAGTAACTGTATGTAACAATCAAACATTCCATGAGCAATATATCACAATCATCATTTGAACATTTACTGGAAACGAATTTATGAATGGATGAAGTGGAATGATGCATTGAAGGAATTGGACATATTGCGGCATATCTGGGTATAGCGAGTGAAACACCGTCGGTGTTCACTTAAAGTAATCGTATGAAGAGCGTTTCATACGACCAGTCAACGTGGCCCACATTGGAATGGTGGACTCACGTAACATGGCCCACATTGGAATGGTGGACTCATGTACCCATTCGGAATTGATGGGATTTTCAAGTGCCCATCTTGGAATTGATGGGTCTTACAAATGTAATTTATGCATGTCATGGTGTGATCCCATGGCAATATTGAATAGTACTCATAATTGAAAAGAAACACATGGCATTCATCTACAAGTACGAACAACTATAATCATTCACTCACCCATCACATTTTTGCATCAAACATAGTATACAAGGTACTTGCAGTATATCAACATCATGAACAAGGTACAAAACATTCATGTAAACAACATATCATTATGCATACAATTACTTGCCTTTTGCGTAGTGACTCGTTAGCGAACAGCGGAGGTGTTCCCACACGGATGTCTCACCGCCTACACAAGCATGTTCCCAAAATAAGAACAACGATATAACACTACTACCGATGTTCTACAATAACCCCGACTATTCAATATACCGCATAGACCCAAATTGAAAATAAACTATTACGCGATTTCAGCCCTTATGAGCAGCGGTGCGAGAAAAAGCATATTTAATTATATGGAACTCGAAGCGACACGAAACCAGTGCCCAGATTTTCTTAACGTAACAGGCTACGAAACTCTAGTTGATGGTAAACTCTAATTCGGCCAAAACAGAGGTCTAACCATCCAATGAAAACTATAACTGCAGTCTGCCCAGAATTCAGAACAGCCCTAAAGAAAAGGCTCTAACTTTTAAACCACTGATCCAAATAAAGTGATCTTTATCAGCCTGGAAACATGGTGAAATTATATTCATAAACCTAGTTGGGTGGCCGACCTGATTCTGACTCTAACTAGATCAAAACCTAGGTGCAACCGACTATACCCAGAATTTCTGACAGACAGAGCAGTACGTGGTAAAACAGTCATAACTTTTAAACTACTGGGTGACAATTCGTGATCCAGGTGCCAAAAGAAAGCTAATGAAACCAGGAACAATTCTCCAGAAGACGTCGACCTGAGATTCGGCCTCTAAAGGCCTTCAATCCCACGCACAAACTACTGCACTAATCTGGACAGATCTGGATTCGCAGACCAAACCCATCCAAATGAACAAAAGTGCAACAAAACTAATACAAACAGCGAATCGGGACTTTCGTTACCCTTGAAGACCGAAGAACGACGATGAACTGGTTCCCTAAGGCCTCCTCCTTCTCCTCTCCTCCCTCTCCAAAGGGCCGCCACAAAGATCACGAAGGATGGCCGGTGGCGGCGGAGGGAAAGGAGATGTCGGAGGGGATCTTGGGGAGAAGCACCGGGATCACGGAGACAACACCACAAAGAGCGAGGACACGAGGGAGCAGCAAGGAGCCGCCATGGGAGAGGAGAGGTGGCGGCTCAAGGGTGGGAGGGAGAGGAGGAATGGGGAGGCGGCTAGGGTTGGGGCGCCTCCCCTTCCCTTGGCCGCCCCCTTGGGCCTCCTCCCCTCTTGGGCCTCTGGGTGGCGGCCAGCCCAGTTGGCGAATAAAATAGAAAACCCCATTGACTGGAAATTCGAATTTGCAATTTTCTTTTACCCTCGACTTCATTCTATTAACCGAATTCTATTAGGAGTATTACACATAATGCTTAGGCAATGAAGCGTAAGGCTGTCTTCATCGATCGGTTTCATATTGGTTCCTTGGACATTGAAATGTCCCAAACTTATCGCCTTAACGATAGGAGCGGTGAGCGAGCATTTATGCATATTGTATCTCTTTAGTACTCTGTCAGCGTATGCTTTTTGAGATAAACTTAATACTCCTTTGGACTGTCGGTGAATTTCAATGCCAAGAACGTAAGAGGCATCACCGAGATCCTTCATATCAAAATTAGATGAGAGAAATCTCTTGGTCTCAAACAAAGATATCCTTATCGCTTGCTAGCCAATAAGATATCATCCACATAAAGCACTAAGATGGTGAATTTACTCCCTTGATCTTAACATATATGCGTTATCAACTTCATTTTCCTTAAATCCAAAATTCCTTATAACTTTATCAAATTTGAGGTACCAACGCCTCGATGCTTGTTTTAAGCCATAAATAGATTTCTTAAGTCGACATCCCATATGCTCCTTACCTTCCACGACAAAACCTTAGGTTGAGTCATGAAAACATTTTCTTGCAAATCGTCATTAAGGAATGCCGTCTTAACATCCATCGATGTAGCTCTAAATCATAATGAGCTACAAGTGCCATAACAATTACGAGCGATCCTTAGTCGAGACGGGAGAAAAAGTGTCATTATAATCAATCCCCTCTCTTTGTGAGAAGCCTTTTGCTCTGAGTCTTGCTTTGAACCTTCGATATTTCCCTTAGAGTCATGCTTTGTTTTGTAGACCCATTTACAGACCCTAGTGTTTTGACTCCGTCAGAATTTCTACTAAGTCCCATACATCATTAGTGCTCATAGACTTTAGTTCATCCTTCATGGCATCAAGCCATTTAGGAGAATGTTCACTCATTATTGCTTCCTTATAAGAGGTGGGATCATCTACCTTCCCTATATCATTAATATCCTCATTCATGTAAACAACATAATCATTTGGGATGGCAGATCTTCTCTCCCGCTGTGATCTTCTAATAGGTTCAGCAACTATTGTAGGAGGCTGCTGAGGTGCAGGAGACTGCTGAGGCTCGTCATTAGGTATGACATTAGGAGTTTCAGAGACCTCAACGATGGGTGCATCAACGATTATTTTGTCTTTGGAGGTGCAACCACACAAGTGCGAGAATAAAATCTACGGGATAAGCGGTGAGGGAACGTAAACCCGCTTCTCTTCAAGATCAATTTTCCTAGGCTCCAGGTCCTCATTATTTTCTAAGAACACAGCATGTCTTGTTTCTACAAACTTAGTTGTTCTATCAGGACAATAAAACCGATACCCTTTAGATCTTTCATGGTACCCTATGAAATGGCAACTTACTGTCTTAGTATCTAATTTTCCAATATGTGGATTAAATATCTTAGCTTCAGCACAACAACCCCATACTCTTAAATATTTCAAACTTGGTTTTCTCCCAGTCCATAATTCATAAGGTGTCTTAGGTACTGATTTACTGAGAACCCTATTAAGAATATGTGCTGCTGTCTTTAGTGCCTCCATCCATAAACCAGTTGATAAACTAGAGTAGCTAAGCATGCTCCGTACCATATCCATAAGTGTACGGTTGCGTCTCTTAGCTACCCTATTTTGCTGAGGTTCACCTGGTGTAGAATATTGGGCAACAATGCCATTTTCCTGAAGGAACTTAGCGAAAGGGCCAGGAATTTGGCCATAAGGGCATGTCTCCATAATATTCTCCCCACGGTCGATCTTACCACTTTGATTCTTAGGTTGTGCTGATTTTCAACTTGACCTTAAATATCTTAAATTTATCAAGTGACTCGGATCGGTCCTTAATGGGAAAAATATAACCATAACGGGAGAAATCATCAGTGAATGTAATGAAAGAATCAAAACCATCCACTGATGTCACAGGAAAAGGACCACAAATATCAGTATGAATTAACTCTAATAGTCACGAGTGCGAGTTGCTCCTTCTTTATTTTCTTTACGTATTTTCCTTTAATGCAATCAATGCGATGGTCCGAGTCGAGAAATATAATGGTTGGAGAATCTCTTCCTTAATGAGGCGCTCCATTCTCCCCTTGAAATGTGGCCTAAGCAGCGATGCCACGCTACGCCAAGAAGTCTCATATTCTTTTATGCATAGTATCACACACATTCAAAGATATCGGTGATTCATTAAGGAAAGCATATAAAGCTTGTCTTGTCTAACAAAGAAGACCAACATTATTTGAATTAAATGTGATAACACACTTATTGTTACCAAAATTACATTTGAATCCATCATCGTCCAATAAAGATCTCAAATTAAATTCCTCCTAATGGAAGGAACAAAAACTACATTATTAAGGCGAAGTGTGAAGCCGCTATCTAAAACTAAGGAGACAGAACCAATTGATTCCACTTCGGCTTCTTTTTCATCATGACTCTAAGACTTGCTCCCCCTTTCTTAGTGTTCTCACGGTATGGAATCCACAGTAAAGAGTTGGTCACGTGCAGTTGCACTGAGTCAATCCACCAAGATTTAAGGGAAAAATTAGTATAAAGGGTTTCATCAACAAGCGTTATAGAATCATTACCCTTCTTGGCGAGCCACTTTAGGAAACCAACACAATCCTTCCGAAATGTCACGGCTCTTTGCGAAGTGACATGCATTCCCACTTGGTGCTTTAGCGAAGCAACATTGGGCTTAGGTGTATTTTGCACCTTAGGCCCCGATTTATCTGAATTAGGAGAGTAGTCGACCTTTTCTTGGATTTGAAGTCCCCGAGAACTTCCTTTTGCTAGGACCGCCAACTTGATTCACTAAATCTTTCTTTTGGCCCTAATCCTTTCTTCCTCCTGGACACACATGGCGATAAGATCGCTCATGCTCCATTTATCTTTAAGAGTATTATAGTTTATCTTAAAAGCGGTGTATTCGGAAGGAAGAGAAGTCATTATGAAGTGAACTAGGAAACCATCGATATTTCCATGTCCATGCCCTTGAGTTTTCCGACCATATCGGTCATCATCATGATGTGCTCTCTTATCTTCTTTGGACCCGTCATACTTAGTGGATAGAAGCCTGCGGATTAATGTCTTGGCATAAACCTTAGTGGAGCCTTTGAATTTCTCCTCTCTGAAGCGGATACTCCTTAGCATTTTCGAATGCGGGATTGCTCCCGATTCGGCCGAGATAGAGGTCTTCATAATCATTAATGATAGAGCGGTTAGACCGCCCCATTTTTCAACATTATTATCATATATTTTCTTTTTCTCATCGTAATCGTCCTCACCAATGGTGGGAGAAACGGGAGCAGGCACCTTAATGCATAATCAAGGTCTAATACCCCAAGGACAATTGAAATTCTTTCTTTCCAAGCGGGGAAGTTGCTCCCCGTAAGCTGCTCAATGTTATCAATTGTAGCGACAACATTTGAAGCATTCATTCTTTGAACATTAAAATCTGAGGAAAAATTAGAAATGGCATAAAGTATTGCATGCAATTAACCCTACGTTAGTGCGATTAATAACATGCAAAATTACGAGTTCTAGTTTATATCACCGTTGGCGAAATAAAAGAACTATAACAATTAATGTGGCGACACATGACTACAAACAACGTTGGTCAGTATGTAATCATGTGTATACATAATGCCAGAATAAATCATAATAAAATTCTCTAATTAAAATATCTCGTTGGTTCAATTTTAATCAGAGATAATTATCACAGTTACATGAGAGATTAACATTAATCAAAAAAACATGCACAAGATTAAATAAAAATAACCACAAATTCATACTAAAAATTGATCAATTATCATTAATAAAACAGTGCACAATAAATAAATAAAATAATAATCATAAAACTTAATCATAAAAACAATTTTGTAAAAAAAGGAAAAAGCACTGTGCATCAGATGCACAGCGCCCGGGCTCGGCCTGCGTCCGGTCCACGCCGATTCGGCCCACGCGCGCGACGCTGGCCCGAGAGAAACCCCGAATCATTGGTGACCGTTGGATCGAAACGGACGGCCGAAACAAACCCGTGATAAAAAAATCCACCGGATCGGAACGAACGAGAACCGTCGGATTGAATCAGACGGCTGGGAGCGAAAGTCGTGCGGTATATAAACCGGCGATTCGGCGAACCCTAACCCTAATTTCATTTTCCCCGTTCCCCTCCGAAAAAAATCGCTCGATGGCATCGGCGGAAGCTCTCGCGTCTGGAGCGAGCGGGCGGAGATCAACAGCCACGGCGGCTAAGGAAAGCGATCTTGGTCGAAGGCCGGGCGGCGCGAAGATATGGCGCCGCGCCTCTCCTCGCCGTAGCGTGCGGCGAGGTCGCCAGCGCAGCCGTCAGCGAACTACTGGCGGTGCCCTAGGCCGGGCGAGCTCTGATCTACAAAAGCGTAAGTATTCCATCGCCGCTACTTGGATCGAGTTTTTGAGGTCGGGCTTTAGATTTCTTTAGGGTTTTGGTGAGGATTGTGAATCCCCTCCTTCTAAGTGCTAAGTCGAGTCAATAGGACCTAGATCCGAGCGGGTAAACATGGGCTGAGGTTTAATCGGGTTCAAGTATGAACTAGGGATGCTCTGATACCATTGTTAGGCAAAGATCTAATCTAAAAACATGAACCCTAGTTCACAAAAGAACACCTAACCAAAAAATATTAGTGCGGAATCAAAGTGCGTGCCGATCCGGTGAAGCCATCGGATCGAGGTTGGTCGTGACGATCGAGTCGGCGCGGATCGGCGCCGGGATCTCGGCTTGAGTCGCGAATGTCGTAGTGGAGCGGCGGCGTCACGGTGATGCTTGACGCGTCCGCGGCTTCGTTCTCCTCGATTACGTTATCGATCGGGCGTATGTAGGGACGTTCTTAGGTTTTGAATCCTTAAGCAAAACCCAGCCGTATCCCTTCTTTTATTTAGCGCTAGAGGAGACCGGGACCAGAACCAAAAGGCAGTTGGAACCGCCCCCGATCAGGGCGCGATGGTGGGCTTTGCCCCGTGAGACTCGGTCTCGGCTGTTAGCCGAGATCAATCTAACACAGTGAAGCTCTTTGCATTAGGCCATGGGGGACAGGTGTCGACTCCCAAGTTGTCGTTATCGCGTCGATCGTCGAGTTCAGTGGCAGCAATTACCTTTAGCTCTAACCTACTCCAATATCACCAGCCACGAAAAATTCCCCTCTTGGAGCTTTCACCTTTTCTCTTTACCACCCTTTATTTTACTACTACTCGGTATACAGTGGCCTTTTCACTCGCTTCGATCGATTGGTTGGTGTTTGCGCCTCGTTGCACAGGCAGCGAGCGATTGTGGCGTGTGCAGGGGACAGCGAGTGATGGATTATTGGTCTGATGGCACTGTAGCCTGTATCTATCTCCCAGTGGCAGTGCATTTCTTGTGATGCTGCAAAGTTTCCAAGTCCACAGTAAGTTTAATTACTGGCTAGTCTGACACTGTGCGCCCAGTGGCAATGCAAACTATGCAATGCATTGTTTATGATACAGGGTGTCTGAAAGATTTTGCAAGTTTTGTCGGTGTGGATTTCAGATGCTGCCATGAGCAGATGGTCTGGCTGTCTCCGTGGCAGAGGATTGAAAAGTAACCTGAAGCCTTGTTTTTGTTTGCACTTTGCACAATTAGGGGTGGAAAAAAAAAACTCGAAACTCGCGAATCAGCTCGGCTCGTTAAGGGCTCAGCTCGACTCGGCTCGAACTCGGTCCCTTAACGAGCTGAGCCGAGCCAACAATTTAGCTCGTTTTCTTAACGAACCGAGTCGAGCTGGCTCGCGAGTTGCTCGTTAACTCGTTTAGCTCGTTCACTCACTAGACTTCCAGAGTTCCAAGACATCTTGGTTGACCGCCAGGCAGCCCACTGGCCAGTTCCAGACCCAACCCATTGGCCACTGTGCTCGGCGCAACCCTAACTTCTAAGTCCCTCATCCCTAATACTCGGCAGCTCAGGGCTCATGTGCTTAGCCTTCCAGTTCATTCCCTGATTCACCTACCCCTGCAGGACCACCGCCCGCCCACCCCCGCTGGCTCCATTGCTCCAGGACCTACTCCGGCCCCGCTCGCCACCCAGTACCGCGTGCGCCGCCTTGCATCCCGGTTCGAGCCCCAGCCTCCCGCTGCAACCCAGTACCCTATCTGGCCGCCAGCCGGCCCTTGCCGCCCGTTGGCTCCAGGCCCTACTCCGCCCCTGGCCTCCTGCTTCTGCCTTCCGCCACCTCCTGCTCCGGTCCCGGCCTCCCACTTCCGCTACCTCCCGCCTCGGCTCCGGTCTGGGCTCAGCCTCTGTCTCCACTTTCACATGCTATAAGCGGGTTAATTGCATAACAGAGATGGTGCATGGTGATGGTAGCATGATAATTGATTAACAGAGATGGACTACATGAATTTTTATTAATAACGAGCCTAACGAGTAGAGTTCGAGTTTTTAACGAGCCGAGCCGAGCCTGGTATTTTGCTCGTTAGCTTACCGAGTCGAGCCGAGCTCGTTTTCTTACCGAGCCGAACCGAGCCGAACCCGTTATTCACCCCTATGCACATAGACGTTTGGACTGGTTGGAGTCAGGCAGGCGAGAAGTCTTTGTGGTTTTAAAAAAAAAAAGAAAAAAAAAGTAAAAGAAGTCTTCGTGGTTTGACTGGACTCTTGTTCGCAGTCAACACAAGTGACTATTGAGTCCTACCTCTCCAAAAGCATCGTAGGAGTGCTACTCCTTAAGAATTAGAGGTGGGATTCGGACTATACAAATGCATCGCATAGGTCACAAAGCGCATGTAGTGTAAAAGTTACGTTGCTGAATAATCCTGTAACCTGTTTTTTTGGGTGTTTTTTTTTGTTATTTGCGTGGATGAGTTATGAAGCTGGTTATGGCTGAGTATTGACACCATTTCATGCGTTAGTTATGGCTGAGTAACAGTCATGTTTAGCCATCTTTATTGTCTAGTATAAATAAAAGAAGAAAAAAATCAGGAAATGTTCTGATGTTGTGAAGTACAAAACGTTTTATGTATTTATTTTCTCCTTAGAGTTTCCAGGCGATCGTGTGTGTCCAGGCGTTTTCGCGTGCGTAAACACCGACGAGGCTAATAATTGGTATCAGAGCTTTGTGCTCTCTTCCCTGTGAAGATGTCGCGTGACGGCTCAGAGTCTCCATTAGGTACCAGGATCGTTACAAAGGCGCGCGGCGTAGTGGCGGCGGCACGCTGCTGAGTAATCTTGCCGGTGAGGGAGGGAGTTTGTGACCCTCCAATACCCCATGCTTTCGGAAAGCAATTACAGGGTGTGGGCGGTGAAGATGAAGATCATCATGCGAGCGCAAGGAGCGTGGGCGGTAATAGAGGGTGAAGAATTGGCCGATAAGAAGAAAGACCAGATGGCTCTCGCTGCCATAGTCCAAGTCGTGCCGGAGGCTGTTGTAATGGCCATATCCGAGAAGGAGACGATAAAGGAGGCTTGGGAAGCGCTCAAAGAGATGCACGTTGATGAAGACCGTGTCAAGAAGACGTGCGTTTAAACTCTTAAGAGGGAGTTTGAGCATATCTACATGGAGAACTCGGAGGCAATCATTAAGTTTGCCTTAGATCTCACCACCATAGTCAACAAGATACGTGCTCTCAGTACCAAGGTGAAGGAGAGAGCCGTTATGGAGAAGCTCATACACTTTGTCCCCTATAAATTCGTACTAATTGTCAGCACCATTGAGCAATAGGGTGATGTATCGTCAATGTCGATGATAGAGGCCATCGGACTCTTGAGGGCGTATGAGGAGAGCTTGAAGGGGCGGTGACGCAACAAGAAATAAGGAGAGCACCTGCTGCTCACGCTCAACGAATAGGAGACCAAAGCCGCCGAAGAGAAGAGAAGCAGCGGGGGCTCCGGCAGCAGCACAAAAAAGAATGGCGGGCGCGGTGATGGCCGTGACCTGGTCAAGATGGCGACTAGAAGAAGCACCACGGAAAGTTCAACAAGTCGAAGATCCAGTGTTTCAATTATCGGGAGTTCGGCCATTTCGTATCCGAGTGTGATGAGGCGAAGAAAAAATGGGTGTATCTCTGCGCCCAAGAAGGACGACAAGCCGACTCTCCTAATGGATTTGGCATGCGAGCATGATGTGGGCGTAGATATCTTTGAAGGAGGAGGAGTGCTTTAATCGCCCATCATGTTGTCCTTGTCGGCCCGCGTCGGCGGTGCGGCCGTCGTCCATGCCGCCGGCGCTCAAGAACGCAATGCAAGAATGGTCGCGGGCGAACGGATTGTGCAAGCGAGATGTGATCGTTCGTGTCCAAAAACATTGCTTCCCTTTGCATAGAGACCGATCACGTCGCGAACAACTACAAGCGGCGTTGTTGGAGTCTGGCGACATCGCCGTGGACCTACTGGCGTGCCTCACGACCGACATGTTCGTCGACGTCGTCGCGTCGCCTTCTGCCGCCGATGTCGCCTTGTCATCGGCGAACCTTGCGGCGGCGTGGGCGGCCGTAATTTGGCTGGGCTGCGCGGAGGATGGGGTGGCCGGCGCGGAGGACTACTTCTTTCAGGAGGTGGCCATGGACTATGGGCGCGCCACGGTGATCTTCGATCGTGCCTGATGTTCCTCGGCGGTGAGGAGGCCGGGGCCGGTGCGACGTTGCTCGTTCGGTGCCTGGAGACGCTCGCGGTGTCCGGTGGCGTCGACAATAGGTGGCTTGAGGACGTGGGGTTGCCCGTGGGGGAGTTCCAGGTGGCCGTTGAGGCCATGAGTGCTCATTTCGTGCACGACCACGACCTCATGTACACCATCGTCGAGAACCACTGGGGAAAGCTGTCAGTGGGGGGGATGAATCCCATTTGGTACCTCGACATAGGAGCATCCAATCACATGATTGGGTGTCGTGAGCTGTTCTCCGATCTGGACATGTCGGTTTGGGGTTAGTGAGATTTGGCGATGGATTCCACGTGGGAATCAGTGGCCGTGACGTGGTGTCGTTCAAGTGCCAAACTGGTGAGCACAAAGTCTTAGCCGATGTTTATTACATACCTAAGTTAAGGAGTAATATAATCAGTTTGGGGTACCTCGACGAGCATGGCTACAAAATGGTGTTGGAAGAAGACATTATGAGCATTTATGATCAAGAGAGAAAATTGCTGGCCAGAGAAAATAAGTCATAGAATCGACTGTACTTGCTTCGGCTGGGCCGCACCCAATCGGTTTTGCCTGGAAAAATATGAGTGTGTTGAAGATAGCAAAGTTGAGGTGGAGTACATCAAGACCGAAGAGCAGCTATCTGACATTCTGACGATTGCGCTAAGCCGCATCAAGTTCTAGGAGATGTGCACAGGGATCGACATCGTCAAGATCAAGAAAGCGCATCAAGGATTAGGGGGTGTTTGATGAATAATCCTTTGAGATGTTTTTTTGTGTTTTTGCTGTTTGCATAACTGAGTTATGACGCTGGTTATGGCTAAGTATTAACACCATTTCGTCCGCTAGTTATGGGTGAGTAACGGTCATGTTTAGTGGCGCATGAAAGTTTGGTTATGGGTTGGTGGCTGTCGTGTGAAGGCGTATGTAGTATTCAGTTTTTTAGTTATTTTTTTGATTAGTATAAATAAGAGAAGAAAAAAAACAGGACACCGACGAGGCTAATAGCTACATGTGGCATCAAAGTACAATGTGCTATACAGAGATTAAGAGGTTAATTAGTAGTAGTGACATATATGCTGATGACATCGGTGAAGCTTCAAGGCCGAAGATATAACAACACTAACTCATCAACATTGACTTTCTTAAAAGAGAAAAGAAAAGAAAAGAAAAGAAAAGGTTCCGTTTGCATATGTTTGGAGGGGAGATGAAAATTTATACTCACGAAGGCCAAGAAGCTAAACCACGCATGCATGGGCCAAACCAAATGAGTAGCAGTATAAAACACCACTAGCTTGTCGAAACGATTGCCAAGCTATCGGAATGGAGCCACGTATACTTCAGTTCTGCAAGTGTACAAGCAAACTCCCCGTAGTTTGCGGCTGGTGTCTACAAGTAACTGAAAGGATAAGTGAACAATAATAGTATCATTTTGTGGCATTTCTTGTGATCCTCCCCAAAACTGAAGCTGCTGGATCGCTTGCGTTTGCTAAGCACCTGTTGGGAGTTAGCAGCCTAGCACGCCATCGCCATCGCCATCGGACGGGTTGTGGGAGAGTTCAATACTTGCGTATTTCAGTGGCTGGAGAACACGAATCAGTGGCTTTCTCTGTCACTCAGTTTCAGGTCAGTTTTTAGAGAACCGCTTTGGCACTGAACGAACCAGGTTCTTTTCGAAGCAACACAACTGAAAGAATTAACCCCAGAGAAACCGGAAGCTAAGAGGAAAGAAACCTGCAAAATAAAGTGCATCTGGAGCATCTATGTTAGGCATGCAGGATTTTTTTTTTCACATACAACACCTTTTCAGCCCGTATGGGAAGAAATATCCATTGCGGAGATGTATTTACAGAAATAACACCGTTACCGCATGACCACCATGCAGAGGTCCCTCTCCTCCCGCCACGTCGTCCGTTGCCGCAGGGCCGCCGCGGCCACCGTGCGGCAACGCTCCCCACGCCGCCACATGGCCCCCTCTCTCCCCGCCCGTGCCACCTCAATTGTTGTCGCACGATGGCCATGCGACAACAGTGAGAGCCCACCGTGTCGCGATTAGGTTTAGGGTTAGGTTTTGTTAGGGTTTAGTACATAGTTTCTATGAATTTTAAAATATATCAAATGAGCTCAAAAAATCATGAAATCTTACGTAGAGCCCCCCGATAGAATGTACTTATTTGTGAAAATTTCCCATAATTTTATTTGTTTAGAATTATTCTTGCTATTTCGTTTAAGTGTTATGTTTGTGCGAGAACAAAAAAATCAACAGAAAACAGTGCCATGTATTGTTTGCTCAAACATCTGAATGAGGCCCTCCCCTCATCTGCCTTTTTTTTTTCACCGAAAGCATCAATCACTTGTATATCCCGTCACCTCCTTGTCTCATCCATCAAATCTTTATCTCCCGAAATGCATGGCTTAATTAGCGCGTGCGGGATAAGGATTCACTCAGACGACTATAAATTAGAGCGAGCGAGCACGATTTTATTTCGCAGTCGCTCGCTCTTTCGCTCGTTCATTTTATTTCGCAGTCGCTCGCTCTCTTGCTGTGTTGATTATATTTTTTGGGACATTTCAGCGTTATTAACCGTCGTCGTTCGTAGGTAGTTTGGCCGTAATTTTTAATTTACAGTGTTAACTAGTTACAAAATAATTAGTAGTAATTAATTAGTAAATTAGTGTACATTAATTTGTAGTGTTAGTTTGGTCGTAAAGCGAAATCAAATAATAAGAACTACATTCACCGAACAGCAAAGGGGCATAATCTAATTAATCTAGCTTATCATATACCTTATCACCGAGGGAAACTACTCTGCAATTAAAAAGCTAGCATATTTAATTTACAATCTTTTATGGTCATTATCCACCTTCTCACTAATATTCCCTCTATTCCATGTGTTGCAAGCTATGTCTCTGCTGGAGCTTCTCGAACACTTCTACGATGAGGAACACGGTGCAAGCTGTGGATTGCCGGTGACGCCGATGGCTCTCCGCCCCTAGTGCTTGGGGGGGGGACTCTTTGGAAGCTGAACGATCGCTACGTCCTTATCCTCTGGGACACAGGCTTGTTATTCTTTGTGAGGCTGGTGTCCGTCGGACGTCGGATCTCCTTAGACGTCAGCTTGCTATCGGCACTTGTCTACAGGTGGAGGCCCGAGATGCACACATTCCACTTTCGGTGGTGTGAGATGACAATCACCTTGCAGGACATCTCCCTCTTGTCCGGTCTCCCGATTTGGGGTGAGCCGCTTGTTCCGGGCCCTCCGGGTGCGGACTGGAAGGCTGAGCTGGAGCAGCGGTTCAACCAACTTCTCCGGGAGTGTATACGTGGTGTACCCCGGACTTGGCTGAGGCAGTTCAGTTAGTGTCTGCAGGGTGCACCTGATAAGATCATTAGGATGCACCTCGTTGCTTATCTTCTCCAGCTCTTTGGTTGGGTCCTGTTTGCAACCACACATGGTTATTTTTGCTACCCCAGCTACATCCGCCTCACCTAGTTGTTGGTTGACGCGGAGGTTGGGGCGATGCGTCAATATAGCTGGGGATCAGCCGACCTTTGCGCCACATACCGGGGGTTGTGTGACGCTTCGCGGCGCGGCACCAGTGGTACTCCCTAGCCGTCTGCTACGTGCTCCTATAACTATGGAGTTGGGAGCACTTCCTTGTTGGGCGGACATCCATGAAGATAGCGGTGCACCCATACCCCGTTCCGCATGACCAGATAGACGAGCCCACCATAGGCTTACGGTGGACTGCTGGTCGTCTGCACTGGACCAACGCAAGACCGGCAAGGTGCTACTCATTGTACCACAACGAGTTTGAGTCGTTGCACGAGAGAGACATCATATGGAATCCATGGTATCCACAGTTCATGTGCATGGCAGTGCCGCACGAACAGTCTGTGCAATGCATCCAGGATGTAGTATTGTGGACGACGGACTGCCACCTGGTGTTCGCACATATAGTGGAGCCTTACCCACTCCGGCGTGTAACACGGCAGATTTGGTGTGCACCAGGTTGTGCGCCCCAGACGGTAGGCCCCTGCCGTGAGCCGTACACATGTGGGTCAAACTTCATCTGAGTAATGTTTACAGTTCTTACGTGCTCCCTTTCTAGCATCAATCCTTTAAATCACGACGATCGAGGCGTGGGCATACTCGGGGCGGCGCCGGTCTATACGAATGGACTACGGTATGGACGGAGAGGGCGCATGTAGATGTCTTGCGTGCCCCCGCTTCCGTATGACCCTGAGACGTACGGTGTGTACATGGAGTGGTACGTACCACAGACGCGAACAAGACTCACCATTCCTCCACCGGAGTGCCCGGAGCCGGTGACAGAGGAGACAAACCAGCAGAGCCTCCACCGCTCGTTTGATCATCATAGCGCTTCGCGGCGTGACGACGCCGTAAGACACTAACAACCTCTGGTCATTTCACTGACGACATTCGTACTCTTCGTTAGTGAATCTGTTACGTATGTCACTACATTTGGAGTGGGTGCAGCGCATCCATAGCGAATCAGAGGCCACCATTCGCAGCCCAGATAGAACCCCGGAGGGATATAGATTTTTTTGAAGCACATCTCGGTGAAGATGAAGAAGATAATAAAAAACTTGAGCTGCGGTCGTTCGACGGACGACGTCCTGCGCATCAGGCAACAAGTGTGGGGGAGGGGTGTGCTCACTCGCTAGGTCGCCACAGCATAGTGAGTCCGGCCGGTGTCGTAGCATTTCCCGTTGGTCATCCGCAGCCCAGGTCGGCGGGGAGGTAAGATATGTACAAATCTACGTTCAGTTTTATTGGTTATGCCGTACGTTTCGCTAACATCATGTCGTTCTCCCATCGTAGGTTCATCGGAATGAATCACTTTTAATGTCCGTACCTGGTACACAGACTGACACTCCTCCTTGGTCATCTGCACAGCACATCCAGGAGGTACGAGGTTCTTAGTTTATATCCAGTGTGTTTATTTTTACTAACATCATTCTGTCTTGGAGCCTTGATCGGTAGTGGGGTGAAGACCGATTCCGTCAAGCGATAGCGGCGATATGGGCCTCCGGCTCTGCGCGGCGTTACACATCGCCGAGTGCGGACAATGGCAGCCAGGGTTTGGAGCGAACGTAGGGTAGAGCTCCCTAGGGTTTGTTGTGCCACCATACATTCAAGGACAGATCTCCTCCTGGTACGCGAGAACCCCGTACGTCCAAGGCTAGAGTTCATCCGTACAACCGGAGTTATAGGCATCGTACCTCCAGAGTGATTTTATAGACTCCGTCGTGGATGAATTCTTAGTGACTGGAAGGAGTCACTCCTCTCCGCCTGTGGTCCTGCCCACTGGAACGAGTTTCCTAGCGATGGACTTTTTCCTACGATCTTCGTTGCCAGTCGGACTCGAGCATGAGCTTGTTTCGCGAGATGTTTTTCATGTCTTCAGTTCTTAGCCATCATTACGACCAGTTTGGATATTACATGTAAATAAAACCACTTATTTTTTAGTGCATACATCCTTACATTTTTTCTTTTCTCACCAAGACAAGTCTTATCTCCCGACCATGTAATTTATCTTTTGGTATTTTGATTATGGAAAACAGATCTACAACTAGTTAAAGTCACACACTGGTTCCGACCACAACTAATTTTGTAGTATTAATATCATCAATTTTTATCATATAATCAGCACATACTATCAACAGTGGTCGTTACTTTTACTCTAATTCTTGGCTTACTGCTCCTTTAGTAAAGATCTTCTACTATATAAGCAATCGGGGCTAAGAAATATATGAATACTTTATGAGTCAAAATGATAAACGAAAAACTTTTTTGATGAACGAAAGGTCAATTTTTACATTCATACTGCTCATATTACTATAATCCACTATTTAGGATCACCAAACTAATCGTTGCGTGTCGGAGATCCGACCTTCATTTCTTCTGCAACCTTATTTCCGAGAGGTGCATTTCCTCGAAAAGTTTGGTTACATCGTCACCCGAGCAGTTGAACTCTTCCTCAACAGCTTGGAGAGTTATGGTGGGGTTGGAGGCCTTCAGCTTTGCCAAAACAAAATTAACTCCATTTTTGACAGTTTCAAATAAAGTATGTGTATGGTTCTCTCGAGTAGTTTTGAGCAAGCTTCTGCGATCTTCGAGTTGTTGGCCAAGGAAGTTGATCTTCTCCATGGGATCTCTAAGCTAAGCGATTCGTCCACGATCTCATATCGAAGAGCATCTTGTTGAAGGCCCTTACCTTCTCTTCAAGATTATGGCCAAAAGCTACCTCCTTACCACGTTCAAACTCAAGAGTTTTTTCTACTCTATTTAATACTTGAGTTTGCTCTGCACGAGTTGATCAAATAATAAGTACATACAATTAAAGATAGTACACTGGTTGAGTTTACGACCGGTTACATTCGGCCTTCTTCTCGATAGCCTCAAGGACTTCCTTGTGTCTGGTCATCAAATATTCGATCGTGGATTCTTATTTTGGCATTCTTCTTTAAGCTTCACTATTATAGCCTCTTTCACCATAATCTCTTTTTTATGCTTCTCCAAATCTATCAAGTATGATAAAGAGAGAAGTTAATCAACAAAGAAGGAGCTAAATGGTAAAGAAGGAGAGGAGAAGGCATGAAAAACTGCTTACTTTCTAATTCAAAGTTCTTTTTCCTCAAAAACTTTTATTCACTGGGTTAGTCTTCTGACCACAGCGAAGTTTTCTACCAAATGCTACAAAAAATAGTAGACTCCTTTGAGTTTTTAATAAAATTTAAAGGGAAAGGCTATTAAAAGTGGTTGTGGACGCTTACTTGTACTGCCATGTTATTATATTCGGCAAAAATAGAATCGGGACTCGTCTTTGATTGACGATCCGATATTTTTCCTCAAGCCTCATCGAGTTCTTTATTATCGAAAACTGGAAAGGGACAAGGGAAAGTAACAAGAAGATGTCACTTTCCAACAGAGGTCGGAACTTGCTGGAAATCCTCAGATACCACCACCTCCGTAGATGGGGATGGAGCCGCCACGGGTTCCAGAACATGCATTGGTTACATTACTTGCTCGAAATGGCTCGACCTCTTTACGCTCAAAGGCCTTCTCTTGAGGATGCAGAATTCGAAGCGGCCAAGAACAGGAGGATCTGTAAGGAAAGAGGGAAAGAAGCTCAAGACTCTAGAAATACTAAAAGTAACTATTTACTTAGATTTCTTTTTCATGTATACATTCCTTGTTTTCTTAGTCTTGAACTTGAAGCGCGCTGAAGCAAAATCCAATGCACTCGCTTTTCTTTTCTTTACAACCGGCTTCACCGATTTTAAATCGGTAGGGTAGGTTAGACCCCTCACATCCACCGACAAGAGGTCGGAAGCAATATCCTCGACCATCTAGTCGACAATAAGATCCCTGACCACAGGGTCGGATTGTGTGGTCTCGTTGACATCGAGAGCGGTTGCTGCAGAAACAGCTGACGGTTCGTAAGCGACCACGTGGGAGTCCGCAACAACCGTCTAATTAACAATCAAAGTTATTTAAGTGATAAAAATTCTTCAACTAGAATATACATTTCTATTCGGTTACCTACCTCTGTAAAATCACTATATCCGTAGTAGCATTGAATGTGGTGGGGATTTGAGGGGCTAATTCGGTGCATAGAAAATCTCTTACTACGGGCCAAGAAGTTAAACCCACGATACTAAGTTGTTGGATGGTTTCAACCCTTCTCCCCACCTTTCCTTTTTTCTTCACGGAGGCGCCATTAGGGTTCTCTACCTTCTTACCGATATAGTAGAAATTTGTTCTTTTGCGTAACCGTTATGTAGAACCAGCTATTCTTTCATGATGACACGAGGACTTTGAGTACGTACGGATGTACTCATCAGTTTTTCCTTCATGGAGGCGCATGGTGCATTCCCCAGGCGTCTCCATCGTCTTCCCCGACTTTGCCATCCTGTAGAAGTACTTCAAGAGCTCTAGAGTGCAGGAATTCCCAAGTATGCTTCACAGTGACGATGGCGCTAAGATTAGCAATCGCATTGGGGGAAAGGTTCACCAATCCAATTCCATAATGCTCCAAGATTGTGGAGAGGAATGAATGAACCGGAAGCCTGAAAACGCATTCGCTATATGTGAGAAAAACATGGATTTTCCCATCTTCACCGCTCGAAGAGTGCTCTCCAGCCGTCGATCTCCAATAAATCAGACTCTTATCCGGAAGCATCCCAATCTTCTCCAAGGGTTGAAGTTTCTTTCCACTTTGAACAGAAACTGATCAGTTGGTAATCAAGTCCGACATGCTTAGGTATTGGATCAAAGAAAAAAAGAAAGGGGGCCGTGGAAGGTTGAAGGCAAAAGAGGTCGGAGGAGTTCCTTCTCTTAGAATATTAAAATGGAAAAAAGGAGGCGTAAAAACCCTAAAGCCTTGTGCCGAAGGGATTTTATAGCCGCAATTCCCTAACTGCACTAGGGAATTACCCAAAAATCCAACGGACAAAAAAGACTCTTCAGTTTCCAAGATAGTTTCTCGAACTTTAAAATGAATACATACCACCTTGAATGTCATGGCATTAAATGAGGTGCGCCTAATATGACTTCATCGGAAAAAGTATTCACACACCCAATTCATTTAATGTTCGGGGGCTAGCTGACGAGAATTAAAATCTCTATGTGTTACTTTAAATACATAAATTAAATACCATATGTCTTCGTGGTCGTAAACCTTAAGACTAACGACCCCCCGTAGTCGTAAGAATCGTAACCTCTAAAGCAAACGACCTCTGTGGTCGTTAGGGTTCTAGTGGTTACTTACGTGTACACTGGTCAAATGAGGTCCTGTACGTAGTCTCCGACTAGATGATTGCTCGTACAACCAATGAATTGGTATATGATTCGTCTCTAAGCATATCCTTTATTGTGTCTTTGAATAGAGCACATGTTGTATTGGTTCCATACCACGCAACGTTTCATGATCTTAAGACACTAGTGGTAAACTACCAGCGGTTTAGTGTCTCACGGACATTAAACCGCCAAACACTTGATACTTCATCAGCCGTCGCCTCGCTCAGGCTAGTCGTGACACTCCCAATGAGAGCGCCTATACAAGAATTAGCTCGCCCACTTCATCAACTATTTAAGAAAGGGCGCGAACGACGGAAAGGGGGATCGAAACCAATTTGGGAAATCATCAGACGATTGGATTTCATTTGAAGCATTGGCATAGCAAGTACTGCGCTGAGTGTAATTAGGATTAGTCCACTGCCTTGTCAAGGGCACCCCTTGTAAAGGATCCAGTTCATAACAATAAAGAGCAGTCCCATCATCTCCCAAGAACACTTTGTCATTTTCCTATGTTTTATTTCATAAGATCGGCTACTCGATCGTCGATAGCGAGCGCCGTCTATGGGGACGAAGGCGTTGAGTTTTTGAAGTTTACTTTGCTCAAGCATTCCCCATCCACTTTTTTGCCTCATCATCATTCATGTGAACATAGCAGGGATTTGGGATGAGGAAAACTGGTCCGACCTGGCGGACTACTCCGACCGCGACATGGACACATGCATCCGCGCTATGGAAGACAATGGGATGTCATCATCCTCCTCCTTCACCGGCTCTCTAGTTGCAGACATTGGCGAAATCCACTGGATGGATGAGGATACACCGTCGCCATCAATGGCGCTCTCAGAGGAACCGCTCGTTCTGACTAGTTCAGAACGTCTGAACGCCTCTACAAGCCCGATCGACCCGACCAGCAAAAACGGCAACGAAAGCCCCGCGCCACACTCAGATAGTTCATGTACTCTCGATATTATCATGGGTGACCATTATTCGCCAACAGCTATTACGTATTATGGGGGCCAATCGACATCTGGTAAAGGTGTCAATGAAGTTATCACTGATCGTAGGCCAAGTGGGCATGGTGAAACTTAGCATACGATCGGCAATCCGCCGGATCAGGCTAAGTCAACCACAGAGCCCACCAGAGACGGTAATCTCTGACCGCTCCCCATCATAGAGGCTCCTTGCAGAAGCACTGGAAGGCTCTCCCTTAGTTATGACGGGAGTTCATCAAAAGATCACTGTTGGCGCCACGAAGTTAACACAATTAGATATACCAATTCGGATGCCATGCACGATCCTCCATGGGTTAACTCGTCACCACTTGCCGGTGGAAATGGTAAGGGAACTCAGGCACCAACTACCTGAAGCAATTGAGCTGATGGACGTGCATTAGTTAATTCACATGTTCCTACCCCACCGCGAGTAAGGGGTCATACAGGGACCACCAGAAGGTCGAGGGAAAAATCACCTCATAAAACGCCCACTGCAAGCGGTAATCCTCCACGACCTTCGGTAACAATGCAAAACCTACAACGAGTCCGGGATATACTGAATAATCCAGATCCTGCTTTAGCAGGAATTCCAGGTTATGCTCAGCTTGCAGGTCAGGTGTCGGAGATCCTCCAACAAACCGACAATGAGCAAGATAAGAAGACAAGAAGGGGAAGTAAAAGCCCAACTTGCTAGAATTGCTGAAAAAGGGATATTTTAGTAAGGATTGTCCCAAAGGTATATCTCCTAAGTTTATTATATATAATGATCATTATTTGCTTAGGAAGTATAAAAACGACAACGTGTTTGCTAAAATTGTTAGTTCACCAAAGCTTATTGCTAGGGCCATTTGGGTGCCCAAATCTATTATGACTAACATTCATAGACCCAACTGAGTTTGGGTACCAAAAAGCGCTTAAATGATTAATAGGTACTTGGAGAGGCATTGAAGGTTTGACTCACATGAAGAGGTGGATTCCGCCATGTGCAAAATTGAAGCCAAGCTTGAGAATGATCACTTCATATCAAGAACCAATGCCATGTCGATGACAAGTATTTACATTGAAGTATCTAGCCCTTTTACCTTGTATAGGTTGCACTCCATGAAAATCTTTTAGAAAAGGGTGTTCTTGCTCTCGTCCAACAACTTCATTATTGAAATCTTGAGTAAGATGGTAATGGCACAATAAAGGGAAGTGCTAAGTCATATACATGTATATCAGTGTGCCCAAATAAATTAAGTGCTAGTAATGTTTTTCAAAATTGAGCCTTTTAGCCAAAAGTAAAAAATGTCATATCTATTAATAATCTTTTGATAAACTAGTTGCAAAATATATACAAATTCCTTTCAAAGGTTTCCCAAAGGTTTTGATTCAAGAAAAACCTATTTTAAGTAAAATGAGTTTCTATTCAAAATCAAAAATTATAGTATCTTGTTTTTTATTTAAACTAGACTTGTGTAAAATCTATTCTAAAAGGATTTCGAAAACTGTCCCAAAAGGAATATCCAAGAGTTATCTATTCTAAACCTTTTTGGTATTAAAAATATTTCCAAAAGGCCAACCTAGCGAAAATTATTTATTTTTGAAATTTAGCCAAAATACTATCTTGACCTAAGTGGTCACTTTCTAGCACTTAAGTGACTTTTGCTATTTGAGACATATTTGTTCACATAGATAGGTCCATAATGGTATTAATAACTCATACAATTTGAATGCTTTAAATGTCATCATGTGCTCAATTTGGCATAATTGAAAAAGTCTCATGAAAAATTCCTTTTATTCGGTTCTCTAGATGTATTTGTGAAAATAATTTCAAAATATTTCTTAAAATCTCTGTTTGAATAAAAACTATATTAATTTTAGTGTCCATTATATATCTCATGCATAATGATTCTAAAAATTATTTGTTGAGTGGTTATTATAAAGGATCATTTGTATTCAAGGTCAGCTTCTATTTTTCACATAAAAGCAGTATCTGCATTTTAATTTGGTACTACATTTGCGGTTATCTGCTTTGCAATAGCGGTACTAACATTCATCTCTGTGGGTTGGTGGCGGTCACGAGTCCACGTCAGCGATTTGAAAGCGTACTCGAAAGCGTACTCGAAGATGTAGTCGAAAACGTACTCAAAGATGTAGTTGAAAATGTACTCGAAGACGTGGTCAAAAACGTACTCGAAGACATGGTCGAAAATGTAGTCGAAGACGTGGTAAAAACATGATCGAAAACGAAGTCGAAGATGTGGTTGAAAATGTAGTAAAAACGTGGTCAAAGAAAAATTGATCACCGGTACTACCGGCGTTAAAAATACGGTACTACCAGAATATGGTACTACCAACATGAAATTGTGGTACTACTGCATTGGTTGGTGAATTGCATTAACTGCCTTCATAAGGGGTTTTAACTTCTCTCCCGTCCCAACCAGTCATTCCGCCGACCCGACCTTTCTCACTCTCTCTCCAGTGCACCTCCTATGAGAACACCTCTTCCAAATCTCTCGATTCTATTGAGCTTTCTTGAATCCGATTGTTGGAAGTGTCTCCTGTGATCGAATCTCTTCTAATCCCTGATGTGTTTCCCTTGATTCACTCGTTTCTCATCTAGTTTTGGAATCTATCTCTCTTCTAGGGTTTGAATCAAAATGTGCATAATTAAGTCTATTTCTCTTGTTAAAATTGGTAGTAATTAGTATTTGATGACTTATCATGACGATTCCATGGATTCATTCCTGTCAAACACTAATTAAAATCAAAATCAAAGGAGAACCCAAATCTTTCTGGAACTACGTTACTACCGTCTCGTGGTCGCCGGTACTACCGACTTGCGATAATACCATGATGTCAACGGTGGTACTAACGCTCTAGAAGGGAAAAATTAATTTAACCATACTCTTTTGCATAAAACCTATTCTAATTGTCTCCTCTTATCTTAGCAATCATGCCAAGGATTAAGACAACTTCTCTTACAAAGTGGCCACTCTCGATGGAGATTACGAAGGCGCTATGATCCTCCGACCTCGGCCTTTGGACCTTCTCTCGAAAAAGACCTTCAAGGAAAGCGGCAACAAGAAGACCTTGAAGGGGCGCTAGCGACTCAAAGCGAGAATCCTTTCGTTTAGGCTGTGAGGAAAAGAGAACAAGGGACATCCTCAAGGAAGCGAGCTCTGATTGCAGTCCGAGAGTGGCGATGGCAAAATGAGGATCCTTTCAAGAAGAAGCGCTAGCGATGAGGAGATGGGCGGGCGAAGAGCCTCAATTAGACCTCGTGTTGATTCCAAGTGAAAATATGCTCTTCTTCGCCATGACAATCGATGTAGAAGCACGGAAATTCAACAGATCGAGATTCCATACTAGATTTACGCAAGAAGTGTTTGCTCAACTTTATGGTCAAAATCAACAATTTGCTGATCATAAGTATGTAGAGTGGTCTCACTTGAACTCTCTCGATAAATATGATGGAGCCTACATGTTATTTCAGGTAGTCGGTTTGCATGACATTGTGTCCTTGAAGTGTGATTACAATGAGGAAATCATAAGATAATTCTATGCCACTGTACATGTGTCAACATCTTTTGATCATTTGATATGGATGATTACAATGAGGAGATGGGCGAGGCCGAAGAGCCTCAATTAGACCTCGTGTTGATTCCAAGTGAGAAATATGCTCTTCTTCGCCATGACAATCAGTATGAGAAGCCTGGAAATTCAACAGATGCGAGATTCCATACTAGATTTCTGCAAGAAGTGTTTGCTCAACTTTACGGCCAAAATCAACAATTTGCTGATCATAAGTATGTAGAGTGGTCTCACTTGAACTCTCTCGATAAATATGATGGAGCCTACATGTTATTTCAGGTAGTCGGTTTGCATGACATTGTGTCATTGAAGTGTGATTACAATGAGGAAATCATAAGATAATTCTATGCCACTGTACATGTGTCAACATCTTTTGATCATTTGATATGGATGATGGGAACCCAAAGATATCAAGCCTCCAAGGCTGATTTTGAACGAGCCGTGAGAACTTATATAGGGGCCTAAGAAAAACTATATGATAGAGATGCTTTAAGGATTCCAGTTTACAGACATTTTTATGATGAAAATGTCAATTTTGTGCCTCGAAGGATTGGAGGCCTTCTCCCCTTACCCAGTTTGATCAATAGAATAATCAACCATACTTTATTTCCCAAGAGTAGAAACTTTGACTCCATTCGAGGGTACGCTTGGAACATCATTGATAATATTATGAATGGAATAAATTTTGATGTGGTTGATGTGATTATAAAAGAAATTAGTGCCTCCAAGAATGACAGAATGAAAAGAATTTACTTTGTGCCATATATTATGACACTCATCTTGAGAATGACTCAATTTAGCAGAGCAAGGCCAGGAGTGCACAAGGCTTACAAGCCTGGGGAAGGAGCCCCAGTGCCCGTAGCTATCCCACCTCCTGCTCCAGTAGCACCTCCTCAGCCTCCAGTAGCAGCTCCAGCTAATAAAGCCTGACTCTCTCATTTGCTTTCAGTTGTCATGGACATTAGAGAGTCTCATCAAAGATTGGAGCAAAATCAATAGAGATTGGGGGAAGCACAAACAAAAACAAACAGCAGGATTGCAGCCTTGACAGATCAAGTTCACTCCCTCCAGCAGTCCTTCTCTACTCCAGCTTACTATAGACGTCGTCGCCTCAATAACCCCCCTCAAGATCCTTCTGCTCAATACTAAAGTTTGAAGATCTAGGTTAAAAGATTTAAGGGGAGTTTATAAGCTTTTGGGGAATATCTTATTATTAGCTATTATGTCTATTTGGAATAATATGTTTTATGTCTTTGAATGATGTATTGAATGTTTTCGCTTAATGATATCTCAAGCATCTTTTGTTGATTACCTATGATTATTGCTTGAATGATCTTATGGACATTGTTCCTCATAGTCAATAAATAAAGGAAACTCCGTCAAAATTTTCAATAATCCATATGTGCATGAAAATTACTTCATGAAGCTCGATGCACATATTTAGGGGAGCTTTCTCTATTTTATTGACTGTCTTTGAAAGCAGCAAATTTATTTATCTCTTTTAACCCCTTTTTACATTGAAAAAGTATTTCGAGAAGATTTCAAAAGTGAGCTTCTTTGAATGTGTTTCAAATGTCATCCTATGTGGTTAACTCAAAATATGGCCTTATTTCAAGTTGTTTTGCTCTTTTCGGCCATAAAGGTGGTGTTTATGTCTTATTAAGGTTTTCTTCCAATTTCTTGAATTCAAATTCCCATATTTGTCATATGTATCTATTTCATTGTAGCGTCCCGCTTTTTCGGAGTTTTCGAAAATTTTAAAAGAGAACCATTTGCTTCTTTTTGCCAAAAGCTTAATTTTAAAATTTCAGAATCCATTTGCAGTTTAATATGAATTAATCAAACTTCAATTAAATTAAAGTTGGTTTAATTGAGTTTTCTGGAATTTAAAATCAAAATTATTATTTTAGGTGTTTTCTTGGATTTATTGGATTTTAGAAATTTATTTTCATTTTACCCGAAATGGAAAATTAATTTATTTGTAAAAGAAAAAGAAAAATTAAAGTTAAAAGTATTTTTATTAAGTCCATAATAATTCAAGGAATTTCTGTGAATTTTTCTAGAATTTTTGGACTCTATTTGCTATTTTCTAAATTGCTTTTTGATTTGTTCGAATTTCTGAAAAATCAAAAACTATTTTAAATCCCTTTCTTGTCGTGGGCGAATCTCTTGACCATCCCTATTCCGGCCGGACCACTCCACGGCCGACCTCTCTCGCCGCAGCGTGCTCGCGCCAGATCTTCGTCAAGCGGTTCCGTCGGCCAGCGCCACCTATCGCTCTCGGCCGTCCGATCGCCATCATCCGGCTTCGCTCCGCGCAGCGCCCTCGCTCACACCGTCCGATCAAAATCGGACGGCGTCAGATCTTCTTCCTCCCGCGCCGCGCTTTCTCTCTCCAGCGCCCGCTTAGAAGCTCGCCCCGCCAATCCGCCCGCTCCTCGGTCGCCACGCCGTCTGTCTGTCTGCCCGCTCGACCCGTTGCGCGCGTCCACTTCGCGCGCCCACTGCGCTGCGCCGCTTCTCGCCCGCCACCGCCACGCCCGTGACCTCGCCCCCTATAAATGGCGCGGGTCTCCTCCTCTCCCCTCTCCTCTCTCTTCTTCCTCCCCGGCCCGCCTCCGCCTCCGTCGCCCCTCCCTCTTCTCCTTCGCCGGCGCCGTCTCCCGTGGCGTCGCCCTCCTTCAGCCGGCCGCCAAGCTCACTTGCCGCCGGTCTGCCTCCTCGACCCTCCTCCGGTGCCGCCCACCGCCACCCGCCGCCGCCGCGCCGTCGGTGCGCTCCGCTCCTTCAGCCTCGCCTCCGTCTCCCTCGGCTCCGGTCGCCTTCTCTCTCTCTCTCTCTCTCTCCTTTCGCTCTCTCTGCTGCGTGGCGCCACGTGGCAGCGGGTCGTGCCGCGTCGGCGCCGGCCGGCGTGGCAGCAGCGTGTCTTGCTTGCGCAGCCGACAGCGTAAATAGAATTTTCGGTTGAAAAATAATTAGGAAAATCACGAAAACCTAATTCGTCATTTTATGTGCTTGAAACTTCATTCGGGCATAACTTTCACATCCGAACTCCGATTTGGGTGATCCAAATTTCTATATTCATCTAAAATCAGCCCCTTTCATTTGGTACTGGTTTTGTATTTTTTGGAGTTCATTTGGTACTATTTTATTTATTGTTGCTATTCTCGCACGTGTAGATTCCGGCATTTCGGAAGATTTCTTCGACCCGACGACCGAAGACTCGCTCCTCGTCAACGAAGGCAAGTCGTAGACCTTTGACCATGTTGAACTCATTTTACAAATGTATATTGTTTTAAATTATCATGCATGGCTAGTTTTTATTAAAAAATGGTTTTGGGAGTAGATAATTACCAAATTGCCATTATGCCTCCTTGATGAATTGAAAATGAAATGTCTCCTTGATTGACGTATATCCTTGGACACCATAGGATGGTTAATACTAGTTGGACATGGTTGTATTACCAACTTGGGTGCGTATTACTGCTTAGACATGCTCTAGTTACCTGCGAGACTTGCGATCACATGTTCTTGATGAATGAAATTTGACTAATGGAACTATGGAATTGTGGTGTGATGCCACTGTAATTAAAATGTGTTGAGCCATGGCAGGGATTGCCATTTGGTCGGGAATGAACAAAAATGATTTATGCTCGGGCTTGTGGTAGGGAGTAAAGGTGGGTGTGTGATGCACCTTGGGTTGTAGTAGTCTTATGCGAAGCGACCAACTAAGGACTTAACTTTGCAAGTCATTGATCCAGGTCACCTCGTGCAACCATAAGTCCGGTATGGGATGGACACAGCCAACTAATTGGGAAATTTTGAGTCGGTTACATTGTGGTGGTTTAATGGCGCAAGAGGGGGCTGTGATGGCGAAACCTTAGCGGGCAGAACCGAGGCAAAATGGAACTTTGTAATGGCCTTGTGATAATCACTTAGTCGCACACCCTCGAAAGTGTGTCAGACGGACATTACAAGTGATTTATCTCTTGTGGGTAAAGCTGTACAACCTCTGCGAGTGCTAAAATCTATTGAATAGCGTGTCCCGATTACGGACATGCACAGTGATTTCACGCAAGGGGTAGCATTTTCAAAAATGTGGTTTGGTTCGATGGAAAGGTTTGGTTGGAATGGTTGGGAAGTGAACGGGGTGTTCACTGTTTGATTCAAAAGAGACTGGTTATCTATGTACTATTCTTTTAAAATCCTGCTTTGCAATCTAATTATTGCATTTACTGTTAAACTTGCTTTCTGCGAATTAACCATAAAGCCATCCTTGCTTAAGCCTGACATGAATACTATGTGCATACATTTCTCTACGACTTGCTGAGTACTTTATGTGCTCACGGCTTTATGCCCTTTGTTGATCGATCCCAATGAAGAATCGGGACGGGTTGAGTACTATGAGGAAGGCTACTTTGAAGGCTTCGCGAACTAGGTCACGTCCTCCACTCGATTGCCTGTGGGCATGTCGATTGGGCTCCACGTATATTGAGATTTCCACTGCCAGATACTCTGTTGTAGCTACTGATCATGGGACTAGCTCGGTATGCACAGAAGGTCTCGGGGATTGTGTGACACCAGAAGTCAGACAAGAGATGGTATCGAGCCATATCATTGTGGGGCGTAACCACGATTAGATTAGTCGTCTTAGTCAAAAATTCAAAATATATTTTCTAAATCAAACCAAGCAATTAACTTGACTAGATATTCTTCTCTCATCTTATTCTGTTCTTTCTCACCTTGTTCTATTCTTTTCTTCTCCTCTTACCCTCATATATCATTCTTGAGTTCTTTCATCTTATCTTTTCTGAAAACGGGTTTTCCAAATTTAAATTGACTCCCTCATCTCTGGATATCCCTAGGATCGAGCCCTTCAAGATCAAGCAATGGAAGTCTTGGAAGCTCAAGTTCCATGATCTGTTCCAAGTTGACCCTCGTAAAGATTAGATTGGTAGTTGCCTCCCTAGTTTTAGAGTCGTTTAGTCTGCGTAATAGTGCTTTTGTGCTTGAATGTCTCTTTCTTGTTTGCTTCTTGATAGCTTTAGGCTATCAGTTCGTTAGGTAAAACCAACTTTGTCGCATTAGGTTGATCCATCTATCTCCCTTGTTTCTCGCTCATCTCTGTGCTTTTCCTCTCATCTAAATTGCTTTCTCCATCCGTCTATTAAACCGGTGAAGCTTTGTCGCGAGATGGTTCGGACCGCAACTCCATAAGCCGGATGAGACTCAAGCGCCAATGCCTCGTCTTCCCAGCCGCCCGTGCAGACGGGGTTTGAGTCAATTCATGGCGGCCAGGGCGTAGCTAATGAGCTCTATGATGCGAGAACATGACTCGGATGATGAATCGCCAGAACCGGACCATTCTTGCCCTTCTGCAATGATGAATCGAACAACCAAGCGGTGCCACGCCCGCCTCCTCCACCCCTAGTGTTTCCTCGGTCCGGTGGCGAGTTTCTAAGGACCCATCCGCCCACTTTCTCTAACTCCTCACGAGCCATTGGGCGCGAGATGATTGGTTACGTTCCATGGAAAAAGCTCGCTATCACCGTTGTGATGATCGCGAGAAGGTTCTATATGCCACCCACGACTTGAAGGCGCTGCTGCAGAATGGTGGGAGAACTATTGTGCGCCCATGGAAACCACGAGTATCACTTGGGCGAGTTTTGAGGAGCTTTCCGCCACTCCCATATCCACGATGGAAAGGTGGAAATGAAAAAGAATGAGTTTAGTGAGTTGCGGCAAGGCAACATGTCGGTGAGTGAATACCTTAGATTCACTCGGCTATCCGTTATACCCACGAGGGCGTTGCCACGAGATGATGCCTTGAAGCGCTTCAAGAGGACTCAACCCGGTTTGAAGGTGCAAGTCATTGGGAATGACTATGCGATTTCCGGCACAGTGAACAAGGCCATGCTCATCGAGGAATCCGCCGTGAGCTTGAAGAATCCATGCAAGAGAAAGATGATGCGGCCCGGTGCCCATCAGTCTCACTCCAGTCGAGAATGAATGTGCCGCCTCACGCCGTGTTGCTCCACTGTCACATTGAGCCCTCATAGCGGCACCTTGCCCAGCCAGTTCCGGTGACGCATGGCTTCAGCAGCTCCGGCAACCAGCGGCCAAGGCAGCAACTCTGCGCGGGATCACATGCTTTAAGTGCCATCGGTGGGGCACTTCGCCAATAGTTGCCCGCGAAGCAAGGCCCTTCTCTGTCCGTTTCAACATAGGAGCCACTCCCACGGGACCCCCACTCCGGGAGGCGGACGTGGAGCCCCTCAAACTCAAGCGCACCGATCAAGACTCCTCGGCCTTTTGGAAGAGGTCGTGTGAACCACACCTTTGTGGAGAAGCCCGAGACGACCGGACGTCGTCTTTGGGTAAGTTCCTTGTCAATTGGCACCCGCCAACTTGTTTTGTTTGATTACGGAGCTTCGCATTCGTTTGTTTCTCGGAGTTTTCTTTGAAAGGCACCAATTGGAAGTTTTGCCTCTTAAAAGTGTTTTGTTGGTTCGATCTCCGTTGAATTGAGTGCGAACCAAGGTTGCCCTAAGGTTAAAGTGACCATAGGAGGGTAGAGTTCTAGCTAATCTCATCATCATAGACACCAAGTCTCTTGATGTGATTTTGGGAATGGATTGGCTTGCCAATCACCAAGCCCTCTTGGATTGTGGTGGTAGAAGCATCACTTTGGTCGGTCCGGATGGAACCAAGGTAAAGTTTGAAGCCTCCCGGAGAAGCTAGCTAGAGCTTTAGTCTGCGGTGCAGTGTTGTATCTATGGAGGAAGTGCTTGAGTGGTGAGAGTTCCCGGATGTCTTTCTTGATGACCTACGGAATGCCACAGGAGGCGAGACTTGGAGTTTGTCATCAATCTTGTTCGAGAGCGCACCTATTTTCAAGAGACCCTCTGATTGCTGTCAATGATCTGGTTGAGCGAAGAAGCAAATTGAAGAAATGCAAGAGAAAGGTTTTGTCCGGCCAAGTTCTTCACCTTAGGGAGCCCAGTGATCTTTGTTGCAAGAAGGATGGCACCCAGCGGATGTGTGTGGATTCACCGAGCCCTCAATGAGGTCACCATCAAGAACAAGTACCCTCTGCCCGGGATCGATGATTTGTTTGATCGGTTGAAAGGAGGCGGAGTGTTCTCCAAAATAGACTTGAGGTCGAGGATACCACCAGTTGAAGATTCGCCGGAGGATATTCCCAAGGCAGCTTTCTCAACCGGTATGGCTGTATGAGTTCATAGTCATGTCATTTGGATTGACCAATGCCCTGCTTACTTTATGAATTTGATGAATAAAGTATTCATGGAGTATTTGGATAAGTTAAGTCATTGTCTTCATTGGCGATATTTTGGTGTATTCAAGAGTGAAGAAGAGCATGAAGAGCACCTCCGTTTGGTCTGAATAAGCTTAGAGATCATCAACTCTATGCTAAATTCAGCAAGTGTGAGTTTTGGATGAAAGAGTTACTTTCTTGGGACATGTCATGTCTGCGAAGGAGTATCTGTTAACCCTAGCAAGGTTCTGATGTACTTAATTAAGTCACCCAAGTCGGTGCCTCGGTCGGAAGTTTTCTTGGAATGGCGAGGATACTATCGCGATTCATAGAAGGATTCTCCAAGATAGCAAGGCCCCTCACTCATTTGTTGAAGAAAGAAAAGAAATTTGCTTGGACAGCAGTTGTGAGCAAAGTTTTCAAGAGTTGAAGAAGCGTTTGACAACGACTCGGTGTTGATTTTGCGATGTCAGGAAGGATTTTGAGATTTTACGTGATGCATCCAGGCAAGGACTTGGTGTGTCTGATGCAAGAAAGGAAGGTAGTAGCTTATGCTTCCGTCAATTGAGGCCTCATGAAGTGAATTACCCCACTCATGACTTGGAATTAGGCTGCAGTAGTGCATGCTTTAAAGATATGGCGTCATTACCTTATTGGTAATGTTGTGAAGTCTATCGGACCATAAGAGCTTGAAGTACATTTTCACTCAAGCCGATCTTAATATGAGGCAAAGAAGATGGTTAGAGTTAATCAAGGATTATGATATTGGAATCCATTACCACCGAGCAAAGCTAATGTTGTGGCGGATGCCTTGAGTAGAAAAGTCTCTTGCAATACCACGGCGATCAAGGAAAATCGGCCGACCCTCCATGAAGAGTTCGAAGCTCAAGTTAGAGTTGGTTGAGGAAGGTTACCTAGGCGCCTTAGAAGTTCAACCCACTTTGCGGAATCGGATCAAGGAAGCTCAAATTGAAGATGCCAATATTAAGGAAATTAAGAGCAACATGAAGAAGGGTAAAGCCACGAGATTTTGAAAGATGAACAAGGCACCATTTGGTTTGACAAGCGAATCGTGTTCCGGATCGAGAAAGAGCTTAGCGGTGATACTCAAGGAAGCACATGAAACCTTGTACTCCATTCACGCTGGAAGCACAAAGATGTACCAAGACCTTAAGGAAATGTATTGGTGGCCTAGCATGAGCGTGAGATTCTTTGAGTATATAGCTCGGTGTGATGTCTGTCGTGAGTTAAAGCCGAGCATCAAAGACTCTTTGGACTCCTGCAACCCTTGAGAGTGCTGAATGGAAATGGGAAGAAATTGGCATGGATTTTATCCTTTGGTTTGCCAAGGACAAGGTCGGGATATGATTCTATCTGGGTAATTGTGGATCGTCTAACCAAAGTTGCTCACTTTCTCCCGATCAAGACTACTTACTCGGTGATAGGCTGGCGGTTGTACATGGCAAAGATAGTGTGCCCGGCATAGAGTGCGAAGAAGATCGTGTCGGATCGAGGATCGATTCACTTCAAGATTTTGGCAAAAGTTGCACGATGTTACGGGTACTAATCTAAATTCGATCTGACTTATCATCCCAGACGGATGGGCGAGCGAAAGAGTAAATCAAATCCTAGAAGATATGTTAAGGGCTTGTGCCTTAGCAAATCGGACCGATTAGGATCAAATGTTACCTTATGCGAGTTTTCCTATAACAACGATTACAGTCAAGCCTCGGATGTCTCCATTTGAAGCTCTTTACTGGAAGAAAATCACGAACACCGTTGTATTGGGATGAAGTAGGCGAAAGACAAGTGTTTGGGCGGATATTTTGGAAAAAGCGAAGAGCAAGTTCGATCAATTAGAGAAAGGTGAAAACAGCCAGACCCGAGCGGAAGAGTTATCTTGATAACCGTCGTGAGATCTAGCATTTGCACTGGTGATCTTGTGTACTGAAGGTGTCGCCTCTCAAAGGGATCGTCGTTTGAGTAAGCGGAAAGCTTGCACCAAGGTACATCGGACCTTTCGATTCTAGCCGAAGAGGAGAAGTCGCTTACGGTTGGAGCTCCCGCCTCGGTTGTCGGATGTGCACAATGTCTTCCACGTGTCTGGCGAAGAAGTGTTTGCGTGTGCGAAGAAGCGATGCCAATGGAAGCAATTGCCTGCGGAAGACCTCACCTACAAGGAGCATCCCATCAAGATCTTGGAAATAGCGAGGCGAGTGACAAGAAGCAAGATCATCCGTTTACGCAAGGTCGGTGGAGCAACCACAGAAGAAGAAGCCACTTGGGAACGAGAAGATGACTTGAAGGCTGAGTTTCCCCACCTTTTCTCTAGTCAGCCTGAATCTCGGGGTCGAGATTCCCTTTAAGAGGGGTAGGTTTGTAGCGTCCCGCTTTTTCGGAGTTTTTGAAAATTTTAAAAGAGAACCATTTGCTTCTTTTTGCCAAAAGCTTAATTTTAAAATTTCAGAATCCATTTGCAGTTTAATATGAATTAATCAAACTTCAATTAAATTAAAGTTGGTTTAATTGAGTTTTCTGGAATTTAAAATCAAAATTATTATTTTAGGTGTTTTCTTGGATTTATTGGATTTTAGAAATTTATTTTCATTTTACTCGAAATGGAAAATTAATTTATTTGTAAAAGAAAAAGAAAAATTAAAGTTAAAAGTATTTTTATTAAGTCCATAATAATTCAAGGAATTTTTGTGAATTTTTCTAGAATTTTTGGACTCTATTTGCTATTTTCTAAATTGCTTTTGATTTGTTAAATTACGAAAAATCAAAAACTATTTTAAATCCCTTCTTGTCGTGGGCGAATCTCTTGACCCATCCCTATTCCCGACCTGGCCCACTCCGCCTTGCCCGCCTCTCTCTCGCGCGTGCTCACCGCGGATCTTCATCAAGCGGTTCCGTCGGCCGCGCCACCTATCGCTTCTCGGCCGTCCGTCGCCATCATCCGGCTCGCTTCGCGCGCCTCGCTCCGCGTCCGTCCGATCAAAATCGGGCGGCGTCCGTTCTTCTTCCTCCGCGCGCTTTCTCTCCAGCGCTGCTTAGCTCGCGCGCCGGCGAATCTGTAGCTCCTCGATCGCGCGCCCGTCGATCCGCCGCTCGACCGCTGCGCGCGTCGCTTCTCGCGCCCGCTGCGCGCGCCGCTTCTCGCGCCCGCCACCGCCCTCCGTGACCTCCGCCCCTATAAATGGCGCGGGTCTCCCCCTCTCCCCACTCTCTTCTTCCTCCCCTCGGCCCGCCTCCGCCCCTCCCCTCTTCTCGCCAGCCGCACCACCGTCTCCTTAGCGCCGTCGCCGCCTCCTTCCTTCGCCGCCAAGCTCCGCGCTTGCCGTGCACCGCCTCAGCCCTCCTCCGCGCCGCCCCCGACCCGCCGCCCGTCCGGTGTGCTCCGCTCCTCCGCCATGTCGCCTCCGTCTCCCTCATTCCGGTCGCGCCCTTCTCTCTCTCTCTCTCTCTCTCTCTCTCTCCCTTCTCTCTGCTGCGTGGCGCCACGTGGCCGCCATTGGTCGTGCCAGCGTCGGCGCCTTCGGCCGGCGTGGCAACAGCGTGTCTTGCTTGCGCCATGACAGCGTAAATGGAATTTTCAGTTGAAAAATAATTCCGGAAAATCCTGAAAACCTAATTCTGTCATTTTATGTGCTTGAAACTTCATTCGGGCATAACTTTCACATCCGAACTCCGATTTGGGTGATCCAAATTTCTATATTCATCTAAAATCAGCCCCTTTCATTTGGTACTGGTTTTGTAATTTTTGGAGTTCATTTGGTACTGTTTTATTTATTGTTGCTATTCTCGCACGTGTAGATTCCGGCGTTTCGGAAGATTTCTTCGACCCGACGACCGAAGACTCACTCCTCGTCAACGAAGGTAAGTCGTAGGCCTTTGACCATGTTGAACTCATTTTACAAATGTATATTGTTTTAAATTATGATGCATGGCTAGTTTTATTAAAAATGGTTTTGGGAGTAGATAATTACCAAATTGCCATTATGCCTTCTTGATGAATTGAAAATGAAATGTCTCCTTGATTGATGTATATCCTTGGACACCATAGGATGGTTAATACTAGTTGGACATGGTTGTATTACCAACTTGGGTGCGTATTACTGCTTAGACATGCTCTAGTTACCCGCGAGACTTGCGATCACATGTTCTTGATGAATGAAATTTGACTAATGGAACTATGGAATTGTGGTGTGATGCCACTGTAATTAAAATGTGTTGAGCCATGGCAGGGATTGCCATTTGGTCGGGAATGAACAAAAATGATTTATGCTCGGGCTTGTGGTAGGGAGTAAAGGTGGGTGTGTGATGCACATTGGGTTGTGGTAGTCTTGTCTGAGCAGCCAACTAAGGACTTAACTTTGCAAGTCATTGATCTGGGTCACCTCGTGCAACCATAAGTCCGGTATGGGACGGACCTGGCCAACTAATTGGGGAAATTTTGAGTCGGTTCTGTTGTGGTGGTTTAATGGCGCAAGAGGGGTGTGATGGCGAAACTTTAGCGAGGCGAGCAGAGGCAAAATGGAACTTTGTAAAGGCCTTGTGATAATCACTTAGTCGCACACCCTCGGAAGTGTGTCGACGGACATTACAAGTGATTTATCTCTTGTGGATAAAGTGTACAACCTCTGCGAGTGTTAAAATCTATTCGAATAGCCGTGTACGATTCTACGGACATGCACAGGTGATTTCACGCAAAGGTAGCATTTTCAAAAATGTGGTTTGGTTCGATGGAAAGGTTTGGTTGGAATGGTTGGGAAGTGAGCAGGGTGTTCACTGTTTGATTCAAAAGAGACTGGTTATCTATGTACTATTCTTTTAAAATCACGCTTTGCAATCTAATTATTGCATTTCTTTATTAAACTTGCTTTACTGCGAATTAACCATAAAGCCATCCTTGCTTAAGCGACATGAATACTATGTGCATACATTTCTCTCGACTTCTTTGAGTACTTTATGTACTCACGGCTTTATGCCCTTTGTTGATCGGTCCAATGAAGAATCGGGACGGGTTGAGTACTATGAGGAAGGCTACTTTGAAGGCTTCGAACCAGTCACGTCCTCCACTCGATTGCTGTGGGCATGTCGATTGGGCTCCACGTATTTTGAGATTTCATTTGCCGGATACTCTTTGTTGCTAAGCCCTGTGAGGCGACTTTTGTAAGAACCTTGACCATAAGGTCTTTACTGTTTTAATTAATATTACTTTGTCTGCTTCATTAGTTCGTTGTTGAATGGTTATGATAACATCATTGTTACAACTGTGCGAGCTAGCTACTGATAATGGGACTAGCTCGGTATGCACAGAAGGTCTCGGGGATTGTGTGACACCCGGGGTCCGACATTCATACTCTTTGTGACCATATCAAAATAAAATAAGTTCATTTGCTAAGCTCATTGTTTTGCCAAAACTCTATATTGGTTTAGATTTGGTTTGGATTTTGGACGATTAATGCCAAAAGGGGGAGAATTTTTATATGATCAATATTTCTACCGTTGGATGAGTAAAATATTTTTATATGATCAATAAATACATTTGGATGAGTAAAATATTTACTCTTATGATTTCAACTTTTCTTGCATGTCTCATTCACATGCTTAAGAATACATTATGTGCATAAGTCTTAAATTGGTTAATAACATGCATGATATAGTTCAATAGCTTAAAATTCTTATATTATGTTGATCTATATCCCAATGTTGTTGTTGATAAAGGATTTGTCATCAATCACCAAAAAAGGAGAGATTAGAGAATCTAGACCTACCATTATGAGTTAATAGAGTATTTTAGTGATTAGTGATTAATCTATTTATGAGACTAACACTTCTATTGATATACTTATCGTGTAGTATTATTTGGATGAAAATGTGAAAATCATAGAGGTATGTATTTGATATCATATTCTTATATCTTGTTGCATTCCTCGGATCCAAACTATAGGTTGAACTCCACCAAAAGTCTAACTTGAATATGTGTATATGTTCTTATTACACAATCGTGTATGCACACATTTAGGAGAGTTCACTATATGTTTTGTAGTTTCATAAGTATTGATCCATATTTCTTTATCCATATATGTTTGAGATCTCTACTTTGAAACATACCCTTGAGTATATAAAACTAATGTAGTTCGTATATACTCACATTGCTTAATATTCAATTATTTGTAATTGTGTTGGTTGTTATCAATTAGCAAAGAGGGAATGAATTAAGTATCTTGATCCACCATTATGAGTTAATGGTATGTTGTGATAATTATTGATAATCACATTGTGCAACTAACATTTTCCATGAGTTGGTGAAATAAGTTGAGTTCTATGATGATGATGACTTGGGATGGCATGATGAGTTGATTGTCATCAAATCAAGTGAAGGATGTATCATGTGTTGATGCATATCAAGATCTCGAAGAGAAGATGATGATGAGTTGATCATCAAGTCTATAGAAGACCCATCATGTGTTGATGGAGGGCACATGAAGAAGATCATCATGTGTTAATGATATTCAAGTCAAGATTCGGGGTGAAGGATGTCATCATGTGTTGATGAAGGTCAAAACAAGATCCTGAAGTGAAGAAGATTATCATATGTTGATGATATTCAAGTCACAATTCGGGATAAAAGATGTCATCATGTGTTGATGAACATGAAGACAAGATCTCGAAGTGAAAAAGATCATCATGTATTGATGATATTTAAGTTAAGAATCCGGACTTGACGTGAAGGTGTGCGTTGCCAAGCTTCAAGAGGATGCTCAATGGAAATGTATGACTTGCTAGGGCTAATGATGTGTTCCTAGTCTTTTACCGGTCTTGGTATTTGGTTAGAGACTGGATTGCTAGTATAGGTTGCCGTACTATTAAGATAAAACTTGACTAGTAGCTTGAGCCTCATCATGTGTTGAGAGCTCAATCTCGCTTGCTCTAGCTTACCGTAGCATAATGCTATTATTTGCGAATGTGTTTTGCAAATTGTTGAGGCTCATGCGTCCAAGACTTGTAAGATGTGACTATACTTTGCAAATGTATTTTGCACATGGTTGAAGTCCATGTACTTACTTTTTGTGGTAAGATCTAAGTTTACAAATGTGTTTTGTAAATTGTTACGGTTCATGCATTGCCTTGTTTTGAGCTTTTAAAAAACTGTTTTAAAAATTGGTATGACAGTTGTTGATAAGCGGTACTACCGTTAGTCGGTAGTACCGATATTTATATGGTGGCACGTATTTTCTAGAGAGTTTTTTTCGAGTGGTTTGATACTCTCTGATAATCGGAATGACCGCATTTGAACGGCGGTACTACGTAGGTTGGTAGTATCAAAAAATATATAGTGGTATGTAAAATACAGAGAGCGTGTTTTTGATCTCCCCTGAGAATTAGTATGACCGCATGATTTGAGCGGTACTACCACTGTACGGTAGTACCGATATTTCTTTGGCGGTACGACTTTTCTAGAGAGGGTGTTTTTCTTGTATTTTTGATCCTCTAGAAATCAGTAATACCGATATAGCCAAGCAGTGTTACCGCAGTGCGGTAATACCCATTTGTAGTTGGTAGTAGTACCACAACTTTTTCATAACGGCTATTTTAGTCGCATTAAATGCACTACAGTCGACCGTTGTTCTCGACTGCGGTAGTATTGGTCTTGAACGGCGGTATTACCGGAAATCCTGATTTTTTTTTCAAGATGTTTGTTCCAACGGCTAGTTTTTTTGTGTGGACTACAAATATCCACCTTGACCGGCTGTGAACAAGGTTGCTGGTGTCATATTCATTACTTTGAGCAAAGATAAAGTCCTCTATACTCTTTTGTACATGTGTTGCACTTAGAGAGCAAACCCTAAGTGCACGTGTTGCATTAGGTAGTGGATTGTGTATCCACTTGACCTTAGACACTTGATCATTCAAGTGAGAGTTTTTAGCTTATTACTCTTGGCGTTTGCCGACACCTAGACGATTTGGAGGTGTTGCGCAGGTGAGCTTCTCAAAGAAGGTTGTGAGAAGACCCGGGCGGTTGTGATTGGTTTGGTGCTTGCCATCTCTGGAGTGGAGGAAGAGTAACCCCAAGTGGATTGAGGTATTGGTTCGTGTTGGAGCCGGTCCAAGTGGCTGGACTTACCTCGGAGGTGTTTGGCTTAATTCGTGCAGCCGATCCAATTAGTTTGGGTTTACCTCAACGTAGATTAGGGGAGACCGGCAAGTTTTCGAACACCACGGTAAGAAGTCATTGTGTCATTGTGGTTTGTTCTCTAGTGATTTACTTTGTGTAATTTATATTCCTAGAATTAAATTGCTTACATGTCTTTGTATATTTGCTATTATTGATATAGTCTTATATTGTTGGTGTACTTAGTGAGACTAGTTGTTTTATGTCTTAATTGTGCAAAATCGATTTGACTTACTCTTCCGCATTGGAAATCGATTTTAGCAACAAAAAAATAAACCTCCTATTCAGCCCCCTCTAGTCGGCCTCCTCAATCTTACAGTCGGGGAGTTGACGGAGATAGGGAAGATGAAGAGGACCCGAGGCAGCGATGCGGGACCCTGCAGCGGCTGGAAGCGGCATCGGCGCGACTGCGTCCAGGTCCGAGCGTTGGCGTGCGGCCTGATGCGACGACGGCAGTGACGTGTGGCTGCGTCAGCTGGAGTGGCGACTTCCTGAGGGAGACGACGACATGGCCAGACAGTCTTGGCGGTGGCCGGGCGCTGGATTTGATGACCCACTACCGGATCTCGGCGATTCGGTGGGGAGGAAGAGAAGAGGAACGAAGAGAAATGGGAAGAAGAGGAGAGAATAGGAAGAAAGAAGTGAAAGGGTAAAATAAAATTTTCACTAGCTTTCTCTCTACTCTTTAGCCCGAAAATGATATTATATCGGGGCAAAATAATTTTTTCACTAGCTTTCTCTCCTCTTTAGCCTAAAAATAATATAATATTAGTTTTAGTGTTCTACAACAATAATTCATAAAATTTAAATGTGTTTTGACAAAAAGCACGAAATTTAAATGTCTACCTACTTCCGCCAATGACACAAAAGCAACCAATTGTGCCTAAGAGTAACCTTGCATTTGCATCTATGAAATAGCTGACGGAGGGGTATCATTAGCTGACTGGAAAGAAGCTTGTTGCAGATGTTTCCATTCACTGCAGCTGATCACTACTTGTTTTGTTTAGAGCGACGAGAGTATGTATGCTGCATGCACGAATATTGGATCTGTTCTGACTTCGGCTCCAAGAAGAAGCATCGCTGAATTACCTGCTGCGCTTTCCAACGCATAGTGCTTATGCCACCCAAAAGATTGAAGGTTTGTTATTCTCTGCGCGGCGCTTGCCATGTCGCCATGTCGTAATGTGAAAGTCGAAGGTATGAGAGAATGGACAAGGCATCGCCACTCGTATGAAAGTATGGATTTTTGGTTGAATGACGAGCCAAACTATGCACGGGCCATCACCCATCAGTACCATACATGGATGTTTCGTCGAAAGATGGGCCAGGATTAACCCAAGAAAGGCTCCAGCCCACGGGGCTTAGGTCCGACAAGTTATGTGAGCTCAGTTGCTGGGCTTCGCTCCATAAGGCATTAAGGCCTGAATACCCAATAACTGCACCAACAACTATTTATCTGAGTCCAAATCGTTTTGTTTGCATTTTTAATTTTTAAATTAACGTAGCACATAGTACTAGACATAGCATAATAAAATAATAACCACCCAATTCTATCGGAATCTAAGCATGACTAAGCATCAATTCGTATAAACATGTATAAAATCCATAACATCCACCGAGTACTAACATCAGTGGGAATAATAACTTAGGGCTAGTGGCAAGGGATAAATATTTGCTACGGCTCATGCATCTAACAGGAATAACTACCTCTAACGAAAAATAATCATTCAAGTAGAATATGCATACATACAAGTTGCAAATAAGATAATTTGTAACGAATGTAATAGGATCAATATGATCAGGGGGGCTACTTGCCTTGTTGAAGATAATCCTCTTGTTGCTATTGAGGATTGCAATCGAACTCGTTCGAATCTTCGTAATCTAACGTTCGAATACGAAAAGCCAATAAGACACATAACACCAAATATACCCAAAAATTCAAATTTATCCAAAAAGCATGAAAATTTAACAGTAGGTGGATTATGATTTTATATGAATTTATAAATAAAAAATACTTTATTTGGAGTTTGTATGTGGAAGTTATGGCCTTTGGAAGATCAAAGGTTAGAAAAATCACGAAAAATGCAACCAGTCACTATTCATCCAAAAACTAGCTTTTGGCAATATTTTCTAGAAATGTGGTGATGATAAAAATTACATGGAATGATATATAAGAAAATTTTATAACCAGAATAACTTGATTGTCCTCATTTGTAGTTCGAATGAATTTTCTATGAATTTTGGAAGTGAAAGCATTTTCTAGTGTAAAAATAATCATATTCCGAGAGCAATATTAAAAATTAATTTTTACAGAACAGTAACATATTCAAAAATTATACCATATTAAAGTTCATTAAAAATTAAAATTACTAAAATTGGTTTCACTGGATTTGGAGTTAGAATGAATTAGTTCTGCATTTTTGAAGTTGAATGAGTTTTCAATTCAACAAATAATCATTTCGGAAATTATAAATACATTTAATACTTTCTTTACCCGTGCCTATTCTAGCCACAGTAGCTGACAAGCGGGGTTTGATGAATATTGTGCTTTTTCAATTAAATTCTGAATTAAAGGTTAACTTACAGGGGGCCCACATGTCATAGTCTTAGTCCATAGCACAGTGTATGGACCGAGGGTCCATGAACCGGTCCACGGGTCTACCGGTGCTGGTTACTATGAACTTAATGACCTCGGGCCCACATGTTAATGAATCACACGACATTAAACCAGACACTAATTTCCCAATTAACCCTAAGGACAAAGATTTGCTTCATTAATGACTTTACTACGAGGTTGTCTCATTCGGACAGAGCAGAGGCAGAGCCGATCGTGACTTCGTCGGCGTGTCACTGACGGTGTGGTCCAAGGAGGTGGCTGTGGAGACCCAAAAAGGAATTCCCAGACTGGGGCGGTCCTAATGGTGTCGGCGGCGAGTCCTATGGCGGTGCAAAGCGGCGGTGCGCTGGAGTTTGGCGGAGCGGGCGTTCGGGCTAACAAGCCACTTCCCAAACCAACAACACTTTAAGCAATCTAGCGCACGCATGAGGGTCTACGAGTTACTAGTAACTCACCCGAGGCAAGAGAACGAAGAAGGTCGGCGATGGCCGTGGCGATGAACCGAAATGGCGGTAGTGCTCTACCGCGGCGGGGATAACCTGATTAAAAATAAGAGGAAATGGTGGTTGGGAAAGCTCGAGTAAGTGTAGGAGATGGCTCTGGAGGAAGGAATTGAACTGGGTCTCACCGGAGATGGGATCGCGCTGGTGGTGGTGCTTTCGGCCGTGCACATGGAAGATGAACAAGGCCTAGTGATTATATGGTTGAGGGACGAATTAACCTAGGGTACATGTCCCTAGGCAGTTATAACATGAGATGACTCGATTAAAAGGGTAAGGGCCTCACCGGTTTGGCCGGGACGACGAGGGGTGAAGGCGGTCGCGCTCTGGACATCGCCGGACTCGAGGAAGACAACAACGTTCCCAGCGCCTCAACCACAAAAGGAGATAAAGGAGGTGAGGGATAACAAAATGACATCCACGAGAACTCTAAGGACAAGAAGATTAGGGTTGGAGCCCATCGATGCGCCCAGGAAGCTTGGAGGCGGCGCGAGCATTCCAGGCAGTGTAGGGCTTTTCCGGCGGAGCTCCCATGGGAAAAGATGGAGGGCACAGGGAACCAAGGAAGATGGTGTGGTTGCGGGGAGAAGTGGAACAACATCGAGAGAGTTGAGGAAGAGGCGAAATGGGGCAAGGGCACATGCGTTCTTTTCCTCGCGGTCGACTACGAGACGGTCGACAGCGTTGGTAGGCGGAGCTCGGGGGTTGGTCGCCTGGTGCGGTGGAGAGACGGAGTTAGCAAAGGCGGATGGAGCCGAGTAGAGTGGCATGGACGTGTGGCGCTCGGCGCCTGCGCGTGTCATCGAGCTGGGGAAGAAGCTGCTGACGAGTGGGACCAAGAGGTGAGTGACTCCGAATGTGGGCTCGGTCGCTTGGTCCGATCGATTTGGTTAGGCGGTTGAGTCGAGTCAGCTCGAGAATAGTTCAGTCGGTGGAACAGTACTCTGTCCGGGTCGGTTGGTTAAGCGGTTAGGTTGAGTGAATAGGGTTGACTTATTTTAATTCAAACCTTCAATTTTGACTGACTTAGATAAAATATCAATAAATTCTAAAATTTTACAGGAATGTGCCTGGGATGACCTAGTATCCATATAAAATTTGAAACGTCACTGTTCATATTTTACTTGCTTATTTTTAATCCTTTAACTGCAGGGGTTATTCAAATGGGTTTTGAATTTTCTTAGGGTTGATTTGGTTTCTAAAATTTTTGAAAAAATTGTATTTATTCATGATAAATATTATAAGAGTTAAATAAAAATTTTCCCAAGGATGGTAACAAGTTTTTATTTCTGTTTTCATTGAGAGCTTCGATTTAAGTTGTATGTTTTCTTTGATTTTAAAATTTTCAAACACAACAAATTATGCAAATGCTCCAGAAATCCAACGCATATTTAAAAGTTTTAAAATTTTCACCTTTTTATACATTTGAAATACAATCCCAAGATTTGGGATGTTACAAATCCTCCAAAGCTGATTTAGGGAAATATCACAGCATGGTGGGCGTCTTGAGGTATCTCACCTTAACAAGGCCGGATATCTCCTTTGTTGTTAACAAGGTCTGCCAATACTTGTTGAAACAAACCGATGTGCACTGGGAGGCAGTCAAGAGAATTCTCTGGTATGTCAAAGGAACGGTCTCCCATGGACTAAGCATACGACGTTCACAATCCACACTTCTTAGTGTGTTTACTGATGTCGATTGGGCAGGATGTGTAGATGATCGCCGCTCAACCGAAGGATTTGTAGTGTTCTTCGGCCCTAATCTGATTTTGTGGAGTGCTCGTAAGCAACCTACTGTATCTGGCTGAAGCACCGAGGCTGCATACAAAGCTTTAGCAAATGGGACTGCCGAAGTGACCTGGGTACGATATTTGCTCGAGGAATTGAACTTACCACAGCCAAGGGCACCAATACTGTGGTGTGATAACCTCGGCGCAACTTACTTGACAACCAATCCTATGTTTCATGCTAGAACAAAACACATAGAAGTGGATTTCCATTTCGTCAGGGAGAAAGTAGCGCTCGGAGCACTGGAAGTGCGTTTTGTTCCCTCGGCTGATCAAATAGCAGATGCTTTCACAAAACCAGTGACCAAACAGATGTTGGATAATTTAAGATTCAATCTCAACCTCAGCTCCGTCGAATGAGATTGAGGAGGAATGTAAAACAAGAAATCAGCATGATGAGCTATTGTTGAACAACACTGTAGCACCAGTGATTACAACAATGGGTTGTTTCCTGAATTGTAGTGATTCTTTTTTACAAATGTAAATCATACCATGTATACTCAATGCTGTATAAATGGAGAAGAAGCCCTATGAGAGTCACACGAAAAATTTGTAACAACCCATTATCGGTTCTTGAATAGTATTTACTTTTGTCAGTTGGGTTAAAAAACTTATTTAAAATTAAGTTGTATTTTCAAAATCTCAAGCTTCTACCTCAAATTCAAAACCGTGCGCCCACCTGTTCCCTCTGCCACCTTGACTCCGGCAACCTCTCCTGCCTCATCCCGTCTCATCGACAGGACCGTCCACCTGCTCCAGCCACGCCCGCTCTGCCTATCCATGAAGCCAGCGCACCATGGCCGTCGCACCTGCTCCTCGCCTCGACGCGTCGCCAACCTGTACCCCCGTTAGCGCCCGTGCGCTGCACTTGGGCACGTGCACTCGCGTCGCCCTGTCACCTCGCCCCTACTCCCCTCCACCTGCCCTTGACCTTGGTGCTCCTTCCTCTCACCTGGTCCCATCGTATGTGCGTCACTACCGCGCAAAGCGCCCAAGCCGCGTGTTGTGCCACGCACGCACGTGCCTGCGAGCCCGCACCTGCTCACCGCCCCGTCCCATCACCAGCGCCGCTCCCACCTGCCTGTGGACTACAACGCCCTCCCCCTCGACCGATATTGTCACTTGGGACGCCAGCGCTACGCCTGGAGCCGCCCGGTCCCAGCTTCGCCTACGCACGAGTGCCTATGCCCTCGACTGCGCCAACAGCCACGTCACCATGTCGCCTCCACTACTTGCTTCGGTCCGCCCGAGTTGTCGCTCCCGTCATCTCTCCGCGCTGCTCAAGCCTGCGCCCGCTGCGCACGCACCTACCCCGTCCTCACCGACCAGAGCTCCCATGACCGCCTGGGACCTCGCGCGCCTCCGAGTCTCTCAAGGGCTCTCCCCTCCTCTCCCTCGGGCTATAAAGAGAGTACCCCCTTCATCTCCTTCCCCCACCCAACTCTCCCTCTCTCACTCTTGTTGCTGTGGGTTGCCTGAAACCCCGAGCTCCGAGTTCAAGCCGCTGCGCGCCTCCTTTCGATTTTCGACGCATCAGTGCATCCCACTCTTCTACCCACGTTGATTCATGCCCCAGAGCTCCTTGAAGCAATCCTCTCAGTCAATTTCAGTTTTGTGTCATAGGAGCCACCACATTTCCTCTTCTCCTTCATTCTCGGTCGATCCCTTCACCTGCCATCTTCCTTTGCCTCCGACCGCGAGCTTCCCCACCGCCGTTCGCCATCCACCGACCTCCACCGACCTCTCTCTCGGTCTTGGTAAGCCCCTTCTCTGTGCCCAGATCTCCATCATGTCCTTCTGACCACGCCGCGTTGTCGAACCTCCTTCCTACCACGTCGCGTTGTCGAACCTCCTTCCGGTCACGTGTTGTCAAACTCCTTTCGATCACGTGTAGTCGAAGATTCTTCCGACCACGTGTTGTCGAAGCTCCTTCCGACCACGTCGTGCAGTCGAACCTCCTTCCGACCACGTCAAGTCTGATGATCAGTACTCGAAACGAACAATACTCGAAACCAACAATACTCGAAGTGCATAGTACTCGAAGCCAATAATACTCAAAGCCAATAGTACTCAAAGCGAACAGTACTCAAAACCAAAATTTCAGAAGCTCCATTCTCCTCTGTTATAACTCCAATGCTAGTGAAATTTATTTCTAAATTTATCTAAATTCAAGATCTTGCTAATGGTAGTGGTCTCGTTTAATTTGGAGTTCATTTGCTATTTCTTGTGTATTTATTTGTTCTCTTTACTTGTCTATTATTTTTCCTACACGTTCGTCCGAGTAGAGTTCAGAGAAGTGGGAGATCTCCAGTTTGATCAGGCACAAGACTTTCAAGACTCTCTCACCTTCACTCTAGGCGAGTCAATATTTTTATCATTTTGAGTCTACATTTTATACAAATTATATTCCTTTAAATTACCCAAAATTGCATGCTTTAATTCTTTAAGTAAATGTATGTTAAACTTTAAGGTAGTTAAATACCTATTTAGTTTAAATTACTAAAAATTGCATGCTTTAATTCTTTAAGTAAATGTATGTTAAACCTTAAGGTAGTTAAATACCTATTTAATGATTAATTAATTATTATACCATAATTTGGCAATTGAATCCATTATTCCATGTCACCCTAGTAACTATGTGGTAATTACTAGTTATAGGTTTTACTTAAGCTACATGCTACTCTTTCTTAAGTATCAGGGTATTAAATGCCCTAATCATCATCTTTTAAATCATGAAAGTGGATTTGGGCAGTCATCGTGGGTAAATGACTGGAATATTATGGTAATGTATTTTGTTCCCCAAAAATCCTATTAAATTGTTGTTACCTCATCTGGGGGGATGATATGGTGGTGGTGTCATCGGAGCACGGGAGTGGTTGGTATGTGGTATGAACCGGCCGGATGGCTTAAAGACTTAATCTTGTCATGACATCGCATTGTAAAGTAAGTACAACCACAAGTCTGTGAAATACAATTTGACTTAGTCAATTTATTGGACCCTGAAAATCATTTCACTGGTGGTGGAGTGAGGTAGTGCGAGTGTTGGATACGATCCAACTTGAATGAGACACCAAAGAAGGGTGAAGTTGCCAGCTACGCTAGTCGTGGTGGTGAGCATCCTACATAACTTATGAGACCCACCGCAAGTGGGGGCAACCGATATGGGTGAGATGGCAGAAGGTGCGAGGTAATTTAAAATGTTACTGTTATGATATCTCAACTACATGACCAAGGAATCATATGGGGCAACGAGTTGATTGTCTCTTATGGGTACAGTGTACAACATTTGCAGGATCTAAACTGTTTAAACAGCCGTGCCTACGGCCAAAGGCAGACATGGGAGCTTACCAGAGTTGGTTCTATTTATAAAACCTTGTGGGTGGAATGGTTATTGTGTCGGGTTCACCTAGCCCATGATTTGGATTTTTTTTCTGGGTCATCGTACCCAGTGATAATAATAAGCAGGGGTGACTCCAATCAAATTTAAGCATAGGTGGAGGTTACCTTCGTCATTATAAATATTGCACAATATCTCTTTAATAAAATGAGATTAGTTAAACTGCTAAGTCATAAGAATTTCTAAATATTGTAATTAAAAATATTGTTTTTAGCAAATAAAAGAACCCGAGCCATCCTTGTTAAGCCTTGTATGTATTATTACTGCAACCTGTGTGTTGGCTCGTGAGCACGGAAGTTATGCTCACCCTCGCTCTTTCCCCGTAACCTCAGAAGTAGGAAATCATAGAGATTATGCCTACTACAAGGATCTAAAAGTTGGAGCCTCAGGAGATGATAATGAGTAGTTTAGTCTTTTTAGTCCAGCTGACTCCGTCGGTGCTTGCGTGCCTCCAATATTATCCAAGTCTTGGTTAATATCAGACACACACAGGGTTTTTCAGTCGTTTGCCTGTAGAGAGATGTGCTCTACTCTTTTTGCTTTCGCTGTCGCTTTCACTTTTATGTAGTGTAAGCATTTGGCATGTTCGGCCTTGTTGTAAAATTCGACCTGATGCGGTCTATGCGACTCTGATGTTTGTAATATAATGAATGATATAGTTTACACCATGTATAAAACAATTCAGTGGTGTATCTGTGAGTGCTATCTACTGATACATGGAATACCACAGTGTTTTCATAAAAAAAAATTATATTTGTGAAATTCGGATTCGACAAAATTACATCTTAACTCATAGGACTAGCTGCGTATACACACAGAGAGAGCAGTTTGCTATCAACACAAGAACAGGTGATCGCCATCTCTCAGCGCGCGAATGTCTTCCACTTCGGCGCCGTCGGCGGTGAGGACCCTTCTTGCCGTCTTTCCGAACTTGTCTCCTGCAATGACATTTCCACAACGCATACATGTCACTACGTTTCTGAACATCTGATGAAGCCAATCTTTATGCAGAAAGATAATTCACGTACCTGCAAGTTTCATCAGTTCTCGCAGTGAACCAGGCAGATGGATGAGCTTCCCTGCCGCATGGTTCCTTGGTCTGTTAGTCCCATTCGGAAATTGCTCGTGGATAACCACTCGTCTGGGTTCTTTACGCAGCAGCATTTTGTGAGCAGTGTCTTGGGGTTCCTCGATATCAAACATGACAGTACTGCTTGAAACCAACGCGTCGCCGTTCTGAACCAGGTCTGTGTTAGACAGGAGCTCACTGACAACTGCTACTTCCTCTGCTTGCACCTTCAGAGATCCAAGATACTGGGGGGAAAAAGAATGTTGCCAAGTTGAATGTAGGAAATATTTTTACATTGCATCATCATCAAATGTAGGTACGTTCCCGAATAAAGCCGGATAAAATGGTCCGAAAGGAAGGATACGTACCTGAACAAAATTGGAGAATATAGTGTCCACATCTGCAGTGTCGGGCTGGACGGTCTTCAGCAGATGGCTGTGGCTTATGCGTACAACCTGTGTGAGCATCCTGCTCCGGATGGTGAACGGCTGTGGGATGTTGAAGATCACCCCGATCTCCCCTGCCATGCCGTGTGGCCCTGTTCTTGTCACAAACTGAAAGGGCACAAGAGTTGATCAGAATTATTGTTGACTTGAAAGTGCCACGTGCCACGTTTGTACAAAGGCCAGAAACAAAACAAGAACAGCAGAGCAGCGACAGTCATGTCATGGTGTAACTGAAAGACTAGTCAGTGGTTAGTCTTGTCAAGATTGGATTGCACGTTACTGTACGGTGAGATTAAAATTACTTGACGTTCAGTTTAATTTATGGGGTTTCGGTGGGTTACCTTCTGTGTCCCATCCTCAGCGGTTGTCAATACGTCCTGATATATAGAAAAGAAAAGGAGGATAAAGGATACTGTCAGAGCAAGAACAGGAAGCAAAACTCAAGACTGCTACTAGAACACCAGGTGTGAACTCTGAATATGTAAATACCACTTCGCCGGACACAAGGATGTAGCAGTCCGTCGGGATCTCGTTCTCCAGGACAATGTCCACCTTGGGCGCAAAGTACTCTGCCTTCATCTCTGAAACCTGAACATATTTCGTTAGTCATTCAGATTCAGCGCGTTTAGTTGTACTAGTAACGGTGGCTCGGAGCACGACAGTACCAGCTGCACGACGAGGTTGTTGGAGACTCCCTGGAACAGGTAGGAGCCCTCCACCGTCGCCTTGAACAGGTGCTGCGCGATGCCCAACCTCACGGCCTTGGGCAGGTCGGACAGCAACTCCTGCTGCTGCAGCTCCACCGTCTTGAATTTGAGCTGCACGTTCGCCATCATCTGCTCCCTCATCCTCTCCGGCAGCCGGTTCGTGCTCCCGAACCTCGACGCTCGGTGCACCATGTCCCTCTGCAGAAAGTCAATTTCATTCGATGCAAACCAAGAACGAGTTTCACGTACCAACCACCTGACCTCGCACTACACTAGCTTAAGCTATCAAGGAAACGTGGCGCTTGTAGATATATAGCGTGAGTAAGCAGGTACCATCATGAATGTGGTGGTGGCGGCCTGGACGATGAGGTTGGTCATGTTGCCAATGATGTAGGAGGTGAGGCCGATGTTGAAGAGCATGAAGCAGATGCTGAAGACCATCTCGCCGGTGTTGGCGGCGTGCAGGTCGCCGTAGCCGACCGTGGTGAGGGTGGTGATGGACCAGTACATCGCGTAGGTGTACCCGACCCAGATGCTGCGGTCCTTGAAGTCGCGTATCTGGCTGCCGATCCAAGTGTGCTCCTTGATCCTGTAGTGGAATGCCATCCACAGGTAGACGCACGCCGCGCAGTGCAGCGCAAACAGCGTCACCTGCATGCAGCGTCCATGCGGAAGAGCACAAAATAAGTAACTTTTGTACTCCTACCTGCAGGCATAAGCTAATTAGTTGAGTTTGTCAATAAATTCTGCGTAAAATGGTGCCATCAGTGAAGTGTTCTTACGCAGATGAGCTTGATAAGCCTAGTCCAGAAGTAGCTGATTCTGATGTCCTTCTCCAATCTGCAAGAATCAGATACATATGCGTGTGATTTAGCATGTTGATCATGAATAAACATTTAGCACATCTACTCGATCTCTCGTTTTTTTCAGAATCTATTTACACGATTGTTATCCTAAATGACACTTGTTTTTACTGGTGTATGTAGAAAATCATAGTGGAAAATCTACACGAATAACCTATCAACCACTACACTTGTTTTTACTGGTGTATGTAGAAAATCATAGTGGAAAATCTACACGAATAACCTATCAACCACTACTCTAGTTATCACAAAGAGATAGGGTGTCACGGCTATTCTACGTTTCGCGGCCATCTCAGTACTTAGGCACTTAGCCATCAACACATGTTGCTTGGATGGCCATTTTTAGCATACGTAATCGTTTCTCTTAAGCATCAGTCCTACGTAAGCTGGGCGATGTATACAACAAGAACGAAGAGAAAAATCGCACCAGTATTTCAGTTAGTCGTCTTTTCTTATGATCTCACCAATTTGTTCGGAATAAAATCACACACTCGATGATGCACAATAGCAAGTCACCTCAAATATTATGAAAGTACTCACTCCGGTCACCAAAAAAGGAAGTTGTCAATTTTGATCATAGATGTTATCTAAAATACGTAGTTTGAATAAAAAAAAAACAGTATAAGTAAATTTGTCACAAAAAAATACTTTCTAATATTGCACTTCTATAACTTTTTTTGAAACTATAATAATTGAATTTAGTAGTCAATTGACTTTAAAAAGTCAAAAACAACTTACTTTTGTCATCTAGATCTAGTGGCCGATGCTACGACATGCATTGGATGGAGGCATGGAGCACACGTGTGCGTACCTCGCAAAGAGCTTACTGGCGCGACGCAGTCGCCACAGCCGGAGAAGAATGAGGAACCCGCAGGGTCCGTTGCTTTTGCCGCTCACCAGCTGGTAGATTATCTGAAGCGGAATCGTCGAGGCCACGTCCATCACGAACCACGGCCGTGTCAGGTACCTAGAAAGAGAAATGCATGGACATACGCATGATTTCACGCATGCATATCGACCGAGCTCCCAAGGAAACAGAAGCCGCGCGCAGATCAATCGGTTACCTCGTGGCGATCTTTCTGCGGTCGTCCACGATGAGGTGGGTGGAACTGTCGCGGTACGCGACGAAGAAGGTCGCGGCGATGTCGACGCCGAAGAACACGTCGACGGCCAGGTCCACGACGAGGAGCGCCCCGGAGGCGGCCTTCTCCAGGGCCAGCTCGAACGGCGACGCCCACGCCGAGTACAGCACCAACACGATCAGAAACTTCTGCCACCACCTGAACGCACCTCATGTAATTAGTTCGTGGATCACTACACTACGTTTCGTGCATGCGTGGCAACTTAGCGAGGCTGCAGGTTGAGGGGGATATAACAGCTCGCCTGTAACGATAGTCGTAAGGGTTGATGACGTTTGGTCGGATGGAAGGAGAGGCCTCGCCGAATGCCGGGAGAGGCCCGCTAGAAACGCGGCAGCCGATGTTCGCCGCCGGCAGTGTCGTCCCTGTCCTGCTTTCTCTGCCTTGTCTTGGCATGCTAGCTAGCTTCTTCTGCCTACCAGGTACCACACACCTTGCTCGCTAGTTCTGCTGCGGCCTCGATCTGAGGCACAGAATTAAGCGTAAAGAATTGAATCAGTGATACATATAGTTAGCTAGCTAGGGTCGACACCGAAGCAATGGAACAGTTCTTCCATTTTCGTGCGCCTATAATAATTGTACTATTTTAGCAATAGTGGGGATTATGGCCGACTAAAACGCAGGGATAATATTAGTTTTAATCAATAAAGGCTTGTTTGGATACGTTGTGATCCGACTCAATCCTTTCGAATTGATTCGGAATTTGAACTAAAATCCCTTCCAATCTGAAGGGACTTTGGATTAGTTCTAATCCCTCGCTATCCAAACAAACCCTAAATGGGTGCAGAAGAGTCAAAAGAGATGGCATATAAATCTAGCTATCTGTCTAGCTAGTCTTATTGCAGACATATAGCACACGGAATTCCATCCTACTGCTGTGCAGTAGTACTACTCCTTATGGATGACAGTATACAAATAACTCATATTGATGACGAGGCCGTAGGGAGACTTGGCCGTTCACATGCATATACATTCATTTGCTGCCATGTCATCGATTCTTTTCAGTTTTTCTTGAACAATGACGAAACAAATTAACAGACCATGCATCATGCATGTTTTACGCCCATACTCATTTGCACGGCCGCCTAACTTTGGTTGGTTCATCAACTTGTACAGAACTGTCTACGTGCTGGGATTGCAACCAACCACATGCGTCTTAGGTGGTAATAGTACTCCTGTACTAGAATATGCACTTCTCAATTGATATAATTGAAGCACTTCGTAAAAGAATGCGACTATAGTATTCCCGTGAAACAATTAAAATTAACGAACCACCCACAGACCTACTTCTTCCCCCTCCACAACAACTGCACTATCAGGAAAAGTAAATTGAATTCCAAGAAAACTAACAGCCCATCATGTTTCACGCACATACATATTTGAAAATAATCAAACTTCCAAGACAAGAACAAGAAAGCGATAGAGAAAAAAAAAACATGATTGCGGCATTTGATCAGGTAGAAGAGAACACATACGTACTGCTAGTACATATATACCTGCAGCTATAAGATGACTCTATCTGACAGGACAACATCTATCGATAGAGGCCATGCTTTCATGAGGCAGAGGAGGCAATGCATCATGGGGATCGACGGGGTGATTAGCGAATATGCATGCATTAACTAGGAAGATAGAAACTATATTTAGGGATAGCTCGAATCATGTATATGGAAGCAGTTCCATATTTGTAGGCCGTGGATCGGTTACTCAGGCGCTCGCGCAGTCCGTCACGAACTATGACTGATATCACTTTCCGATTCTTTTACAGGATTCAGATAAAAGGCAAGCATGCATCCCACTGTTGAAATAGCAACTTATATTCAATATGAGGCTAATGGGCCAGTATATATACACAAAGGGAGATTACAGATAAGGAAACCAAATAATATCTAGAGTCCTACTCTAACACATATATCTCTAACATATATATCTCTAACACCCCCCCCCCCTCTCCTCAAACTCATGGTGGATCAACAACACTGAGTTTGGAAAGGTAGAAGTCGTGCTGTGCTCGAGTCTGGGTCTTCGTGAAGAAATCCGCTATCTGAAGCTCTGAAGGCACATACTGAAGAGCAATCACCTGATCATGCACACAAGACCTCATGAAGAAAGCATCAACACCAATATGCTTGGTGAGCTCATGCTTCACAGGATCACGTGCAATACTGATAGCACCTGTACTGTCTGTCAAGAGGGGAGTCGGTGTAGTAACAGAAACACCAAAATCCTCAAGTAACCACCGTAGCCAAGTAATCTATGATGTCAAGAGAGCAATAGCTCGCAACTCAGCCTCTGCACTCGAACGGGACACTGCAGTCTGTTTCTTCGTCTTCCAGGCAATAAGCGAACCACCAAGAAAAACATAGTAAGCAGAGATAGACCGGCGATCAGAGGGATCGCTGGCCCAAGTAGCATCCGAATAAGCCTGAAGCTGTAAAGAGCTGGAGCGTGGAAAGAAGAGACGACGAGAGATAGCCCCACGAAAGTATCGCAGAACTCGAAGAAGGTGGCTGTAGTGGACCTGAGTGGGAGCAGAAACGAACTGACTCAGAATGTGTACTGGATAAGTGATATCCGGACGAGTAACAGCAAGGTAGACAAGACTCCCAACAAGATGACGATAACGAGTCGGATCAGAAAGAGGCTCACCATCAGAAGATCGGAGGTGAACATTGAGCTCCATGGGAGTCTCAACAGTACGCTGATCAGTGAGGGAGGCGCGATCAAGAAGATCCTGAATATACTTCTCTTGGGACATAAAGAAACCATCTGGAGTGGAAGTAATCTCAATCCCAAGGAAGTAACGAAGAGGACCAAGATCCGACATAAGGAACTGCTCACTAAGACGAGTCTTAACAAAGGCAATGTACTCAGAGTCATCTTCGGTAATGATTATATCATCAACATACAGAAGAAGAAGAGTCTGACCACGAGACGAAGTGTGGACAAATAAGCATAGTAGTGGATCATATATGCTTCATTAAATCCCAGGAGATCCATCATATTGTCCCAAAGATCAGGTACATCGGTATCTGCGGTACCAACTTTCTCAATAGCTTTAGCAAGTCTTTCTATGCCAGTAGTCATGAATGAATGCAGATCATCATCATCAGTGGATATCTTAGGCCTCTTTGGTGGTTTACTTGTCGATGAGTCACCTCCACAGGTTCCAGACATTGTGACCTCTTCAACACCAGCATTTCCAGCGGCTCTTTTACCTTTATCCTATGTTGGTGTTTTTGTTGTTTCATCATTTGAAATCTCGTTTACAACTATACCATGAGGGTCATTTGCTCCCTTTGCATACTTTTCGATAACCATGCTATTCCCAAATATAGTGGACATCTCATGATAGTGCTAAAGGGGAGTGTTCAAGTAGTCAGCATCAGCGTGGTGGTCCTGCATATGAAGCTAGATATGAAACTAGATATGAAATGTAATATAACATATCAATTGTTATTCTAGACTAGAAAATTTTGAAAAATGCTCAGAAGGTTGTGAACTTATCAGTGAAGATTACTGTTGTAGCTCTTCTTTTACTAAACTATATCACAATTCACAAGCATTAAATGGTATATAATGTGCACTGTACTACACTTGCCCTCTACGCATCCTAACTATACTTGTTTCCTAAATACCACCATTAGTGGCTCAAATGGCTGCAAACGGAGGCACTAACACCACCAAGCTCTATTGTTAATGTTAGCTATTGAAAAAATAACATAATGTTGGTGATGCATTAGATGGCAAGCTCAATTCAAAAATAAATTTGGGTGGGGATCATATTGGGACACCTTTGTCTCCATGGACTATTTCACTGAGAAATCAGAAGGCCTAGCTGCTAAAAAAAGTACAAAAAATTTGCTGATGACGATAGAGAAATTGTCTTAACATGACTAGTGTAATACCCAAGCAACGATAGAGAAATTGTCTTAACATGACTAGTGTAATACCCAAGCTCAAGCCTGAAAGTGCAAGTGTTTTCGTCCCAAAGAACACCACTTAGGTTCTGGAGTTTTCCTATCTTAGCCTAATTTTTTTCACTTCCTCGAGTGGTTTTTAACCTAATTTCTAGTAATATTCACCCTTAGATGCTCATTCAAGGCCCTTGCACAAAGCCATCATGCAAGCAGCCACATATGTAGCAGCACCAATAAGCAACATCTTTCTTCTTTTAAGTTTTCTGTTGTCCATCTACAATTCAAGTGTACCATATATAATTAACACTACTAACTGCAAAAAAAATCTGAACATTTCAGTACACAAGGCAGTGTATACTACTCAAGGCGGTGAGCAATTAATCCAAATTTTAGTTAGCAATTTCTACTCAAGGCAGTGAACAATTTTGGCTCATTTTTGGTGGTGGTACATCAATATACACGTTGGGCAAGGTAAATAAACATGCCCTTAATACATCTTTACACCAAACAATCCCAAGTGTGGCTATTTGAGGTCACCAACTAAAACAGATGCTCTATTGCAAAATAGAAGCATATATAAAAAAACAAAATATTGAATGATATTGGATTAAAAAAAATCTTGTAAATAGACAGCCAGATACAGTCAGATTATTATCTGTGCTTCATCTTATAAGTCCAAGAAGTGTTTTTTACACCGGCCAGAGCTTCTTCATTCTAAACGAATTCTTTTCTTCTGAATTATATATGTTTGGCTCAACCTAAAATACATCCACAATGTCTAAAGCAGATAAGTCGAGCTAGAGCTAGCACCCGGTTGTGCTGATAGTTCAATAAAAAAAGGAAAACTAAATTGTCAACACTCGAGAAAAACTAAGCACAATGAGTATGAACATTGCAATACTTCAGCTATCTTAGACATGCAAAGAACAATAAAAGGGGATCTAGCAATTTTGCCCATAAAAATAATTGTACTAGCTAGATCTACCAAAAAAAAACAATCCAACTACATTACCACACCCATACTGAGATGACAGATTTGGGATTTGGGATCAATACCTTTGATTACTGAGCTGAGAGGAAGACCGAGTTTGGAAGGAGCGGTCGGGTCAGATCTGGGAACGGTTCATCATCTTATAGGTATATTATCAGAATATGTACCAACTCATCTAGATCTAGTTCGTTCGGTTCACTCAACCAAATAGAGGGATGGAGACCTATCCTGTATCATCTCATACGTGCATAACATGATTCACTCAACCAAACACATCCGTACCTAGCCGTGCATGGCGCAGTTGCCGGCGTCTCAGTTGGTTGCCTCGTTGCACCATGCACCGGTCGATCGATGTCAAGTTGCCAGCCTTCGCTCGGCTCATGCGTCACGCCTTAGCTCGCGGTGAAGGCTTGGTTTTTCCACGCTCAAGCCGCTGCGGTTGCCCACAATTTCCCGCCGCGCGCTGTCACATTGCCCCGTTCCAACTATTTCTGTGACCCTGTCACCGCTTCAACGTCGTTCGTTTGATAACGTGTTGATCCATTGTGCAGATCCCTAGCTTCCTAAGCGTCTTTTATAAATTTTGTTATTTAATCTTCTTAAAACACTATTGAGAAAATAAACCCATCCCTAACTAATTCCAAAATGAAAACTACCTACGAAGCCACTAGCGATGGCGTGCCACGCAATGTTCGTTTCTTGGAAATAAGTTTGGAGTTAATGTCGCTGGCAAGATTCACTTGCACCACGGGGAAAATTGATCATTTGTCCCACATGTGGCTTTGATAATTTGGAACTAAGTTCTATGTAATTGCTCATATCCCCGGTTCATTTGCCATTTTGAAGAATAAATGCCAAAATTGCCCCTATCTTCTTCCCCTTCTTCTCCCTCTGTTCATTGTTTTGCCATGGCTAACTCGGTGCTTCGGCTGCTCACTCTCTATCCCTCAGCTTGCTCGTGAGCTGTCACTGCCTTCCCGAGCTTGAGTGCCATCGCCTCTCCTGCGGTGCAGTGTCCCTCACCTCTGACTCTTCAAGAACCAACTCACCGCCACTGTCACCGCCGCCGCCAACCGAAGCAGCAGCATGAAGTGCCTGCCAGCGGCTCTCCCGCGTGGTTGCGGCTAACGCTTGCATCGCCGCCGGTGCGTACCAGCCGCTTCGGCTAGACACAGCGGTGAGGGCCTCCATGGCCACCTCCTTCTTCGGCGCGCGCGTGCTGGAGGGAAATGTCCCAGTGTGCGTCGATGAGGAGCGCTTCCCCGTGCGGACTGAGATCCTGGGCCAACTGGCGTTTGTGACGTTGCTCTGGCGCGCGGCCCAGGAGTACGGCTACGACCACCCGAGCGCGCTCCGCAACCCTTACCATGTCGCCGACTTCTGTCGCCTCCTCTCCACCTCTCCACCGTCGGCGTCGACGACGCGCTGCTCTACTAGCCTTCTCTTATCGCCGCCCCCTAGCTAGAAGCAAGGAAGAAGAGAAGAGAAGAAGGGGAATAAGATAGTAACAAAATTGTCCAAAATGATAAATGATCTAAGGGTGCACATAAGATAGGCCATATGAACAATTACATGGAACTTAGTCCCAAAGATTGAAGCCATAGGTAAGATTAGGCGAATGATCAATTTTCCCAATATGAAATATGGCATAGCCAACATATTCATTTTTTAAAAATAAAAAATTAGTTAGCAAGGAGTTTTATTTTTATATTGTTGAAAAAAGGTTTGTTTAATAAAAAACTTCTTTTTACAAGAGATATTTAGAAAGAAAAACTACGAGCTAAAAACTGAATTGAATCCGACTTCAGGGTGGGGGAAAACGAAAAACTAACTATTGGACTCATCACCCTTCACAAGGCAACGACGAGTTGCGAGAACAGAGAAAAAAACAGTGCAATTCAACTAGTTTGATCGAGCAATACATGCATGGTACAAGCTTTTTTTTTGTTTTGGGAAAGAAAACATGATACAAGCATATTATTTCAACGCCTTCATTGTAACAATACACCTGAAGATCGTTGGTTCCACCAAGTTGGGCTAGACATCAAAGAATACACAACTAATGAAATTAATCCGGGGGGAAGAACTCGACTGCGCGCCTCAAAATCAACGGAAGAGGCACATGACGAAGACCGCCGCGAGTACGAGCAAGTGATCGATCCCTTGGTCGACGGCCATTCCTGCAATACACACGCAAAAACGTACGTAAATACGTGCTCGATCGTAAAACCGCGGCACAGTGATACGCAAACTGTGTGGCCGGCTCCTCGCACTTGTGTGCGTATACGTAGAGCAGATAGTACTAACCCTCCACGGTGAGCTTGCCGGCGATCGACGCGGGCGAGGCGGCGGCGCCCTGGCACAGCAGCGGGTGCAGCAGCGCGGCGGCCAAGAAGTAGGCGAGCACGAGAGTCTGTGGCCTCATGGTGGCACCGCCGCTTGTGTTTTCTCTGGTATATATGTAGTAAGGTGACCGGATATACTTCGATGCGATGCAGTGGTATGCGCCGTATGCTCGCGTCGATCGGGTTTATAAAGAGGGGAGAAATTGTGCCACTGTCATACGTCACATCTATCTGCGCTGGGCTTGTCGCCGATCAATCTGACTAAGGTCGCCAGCCTCCTCTGACTACCTTGGTTTCTGGGTTTTTTTTTTCCTTCGACCACGTGTAGCGGTATTGGCCGCTGGATTCGTCGTGACGGGACCGGTGGACGGCGGTGTGATGTTCGTGAAAGGAGTGCTGAATACGTCCAACAGGTTCGGCCACCGGCCGGATTTGAATCCGTCCGTGGACGGGAATTTTTCGAAGAATGCTGTACCGGGCTCCCGGCCGGCCGGAAAGCAGGTCAATTGCAGCCAGGAGTACAAAACGGAGCGTATAGTTCCTGTATATTTATCCATAGATATCGAATATTATATATGTCCGACTATAACTTCAAAGAAAAAATACATAATATGATACAAGATAAACGATATCTATTTGTATGCATTCGTACGTTAGGTGGTACGAGAAAAACCTGCTGTGATTTCACTTAAGAATATGATAAATGCATCTGAGATAAAAGAGGATATAGAGTGTTTTTCCTTCGACATCTTAGCGATTAGTATGTCTGTGTTCGCCCTGATTACACCATATTATCTAATGTTATGTGTAGTGGTACAAAATGAGCGAATAATTTTCGTTCGACCGACCAACCAACCAAGGACTTGCGAAGCGAATACGAGTTGGAGAAATGAATATCCGGTATTATTTGTATCCGACTTGACTCCAATAGAAAAAAAAAAGTTAGGATTAAGAACTAGGCATATCCGTCCGTATCCCGTCCATCGCACCCTAAACCTCGCGCCAGTCACATAGATGGGCCGCATTCTACTTCAGCATAGGAGCAAGGAGAACTAGTGGTAACCCACTGGCCATTGAATAGCTAGCCCGCAGAGTGCAGCCGACGACGTAAGGTATATGTAATGGACTTGCGGGGCCTCGTCAATAAACTCTTCGGACTATAGCACAGTGCGGCCCAGCAAGCACAATTGTGCATGTGATGTGCCCCGTTGTCACGTTCCGAGTAATCGCGAGACGACGATGATATCCGCAATCGGGCGAGAGGGTCGCTGCTTAAAGAGTCACGGGGGCTGGTGGCGCAGGGACGGACGCACACGGTCAAACGGAGTAGCAGCACCACACGGATTTCACTCACCAATCCAGCAAGCCGAAGCACCCCCACTTGGCCTCGCCATCATCGCATTCAAAGTGCAACGGGGAGCCCCACGGTTACATGCGTACGCTAATAATTGCCCCGTCCCGTTCCCTATCTGACTCTCACGTGCGGCGGCCCCACACAGGCCCAAGCCCTACGTTTACTCATGCGCACACGTACGTACAAAAAAATGCACGCGTTAGCGTACTCACGTAGAGCCACAGAGGTTGTTAGGAAATCTGAGAGCTGAGGCTCGTAGGTTTGGTTCATAATGGGTTTTTCATCCATCACTATATTATATACGAGGGGATCTTCAATTATTTTATATATTTTTAGAAAAGATGAATAAAGAGAAAGAAGTCTCTTCATATATCTGTATTCAATCTACTATTTTTGAATTATTATGTGTAATTCTCCTACAAATTTCCGATCCGACTAGTCTCGCCTGCGACGGTTTCTCAATACGTTATCAGTACGACTACACTCTCCGGCCAACACGGATTAAGAAGGTAATCGTCGAAGCAATACTCGTAGATTGAATCGTATTTTCTAAATCGCTTTCAATTCCACAAATTTAACTTTCTAAATAATTTTTCTACGGTGCAAACCCACTCTAATCTACCGCGAGTCGATTTAAAGTTGCCGGCCAAGCCGATCGGTAGGATGCATGAAAAAGCAGATGTCGATTGCACAAAAGATTGTAGATTGCATGGACATAGAATATATATATATATATATAATCGCCCACACGCGGTACCCTTCGGCCTCTGGCCGCCTGCACACATGTAAGATCGAGGGGGCCGACTAGAGGGGGTGAATAGGCGATTTTAAAAAACTCTTTGGGTAAAACTAATTTATAATGCGAAAGCTAATAACACTTTGGTTTTTCACAATTCAAACCTAAAACAACTAGGCTTGACTAAGTGCACTAACAATATGAATACAATTGAATAAGAGCAATCATACAAAGATATATAAGCAATTAAAGCAAATAATGTAAATTGCTCAAAGTAAAGCACAAGAACAAACCACAATAGACACAATGGTGTTTTTTGTGGTGTTCGAGACTTCTTGGTCTCCCTAGTCCACGTTGAGGTAAGTCTAAACGAATTGGATCGGCTCCACAAATTAAACCAATACCTCCGAGGTAAGTCCAGCCACTTGGACTCGTTCCAACACAAACCAACACCTCGAACCACTTGGGGTTACTCTTCCTCCACTCCGGAAATGGTGAGCACCAAACCACTCACAAGCACGCCAGACCTTCTCACAAACTTCTTGAGAATATCACCGGTCCACGACGCCTCACACATTTATGCAGGTGTCGTCAAAAACACCAAGAATAACAAATCTCAACTCTCACTTGAACTAATCAAGTGTCTAAACTCAAATGGATAAATAATCCAATACCTAAGGCTGCACTTAGAGTTTGCTCTCCAAACTCACTAATTGTAACATATGAATATAAGAGATGAGAGACTTGCTCTTTACTCAAAAGAATGTCTAACAACACTAGCAACCTTTGCAATGCCAGCAACCTCTTCTTCCAATCAGCCAAGATGGGTATTTATATCATAAACACAAAAACTGTCGTTGAAGGAAAGATTACTTTGAATCAGAGATAGGCCGGTCTGACCGCTAACTAATGGCCGGTTAGACCGCTCAAGAGCCAATGGCTATAAAACTAGCCGTTAGACTCATTGCCGGTCGGACCGTCAACTAATGGCCAGTCGGACCGCCAACTAATGGCCGGTCCGACCGCTTCGTTCCGGTCCGATCGCCAAAGGGGAGGCGGTCCGACTGATCAAGGAAATGAAACAGCATTCCAAAAAGTGTCTCCTTTGGAAAAAAAAATGTACCGCTAAAGACTCCGGTACTTCCGCTCTCCGGTAATACCGTTTCTTTAACGGCGGTACTACCACACGAAGATTCAGCTCAAGAATCAATCGGTCTGACTACCCAACATATGGCGGTCCGACCGATACAACACCGGTCAGACCGGTCGACACTGGCGGCCAGACCGCCAGACCACAGAAAGACTTTGCACTTTGCTTAACTCAATTGGCAAAACATATTTGCCAATTTGAGTGCAATTCAAACAAGGGTTATAGGTGAGATTCTCAACAAGTTACAAAACACATTTGCCAACTTCTAACATTAACACCACAAGGAATAAGGCACATATACTTAAACAATTTGCAAAGCATATTTGCAAACTAAAGTCACATGCTATAATAATCATGCATGAGAATCAACTATTTGCAAAACACACTCACAAATAACAACATCATGCCACAAGGTAAAGGTGCATAGACTTCAACCATTTGCAAAATATATTTGCAAATTATAGTCTTATGCTACAAAAGAGTTAATGCATGAGCTTCGACCATTTGCAAAACACATTTGTAAATAATATCACTATGCATAGGTGAGCTAGAGCAAACACAATGAGCTATCAACACATGACTAACTCATGCTACTAGTCAAGACCCCTCTTAATAGCACGACAACCTATACCAGCAATTCGGTCTTCCAACCAAACACCAAGACTGGTAAAAGACTAGGAACACATGCTTAGCCCTAGTTAGTCATACATTTGCCTTGCATCTTCTTGAAGCTTGATGACGCACATCTTTACTTCAAGTCCGGGTTATTAACTTTGATAATCATCAACACATGATGATCTCCTTTTTCTTCGGGATCTTGACTTGATGCTTATCAACATATGACGACATCCTTCATCCCGAGTCTTGGTATGCATCAACACATGATGCATCTTTCACTTGACCTCCATCAACGCATGATGGGTCTTCTCTTGACTTGATGATCAACTCATGATCTTCTCCTCTTTAAGATATTGATATGCATCAACACATGATGCATTTTCTTCTTAAATCTTGACTTGATGACGATCAACTCATGACGTCATCCTAAGTCTTCATCACCTTGGAACATAATCTATTCATCCAACTCATGGAAAATGTTAGTTCCACAATATGATTATCACTAATCACCACACCATACCATTAACTCATAATGGTGGGAGAAGATACTTCAATCTTTTCCTTTTTTGGTAATAGATGATAACCATTTCAATTGCACATAAATTGAATGTAGATAAATGAGAGAATAAATGAGTATATATGAGCTACACAAGTTTTACATATACTCAAGGATATGTTTCAAAGTAGAGATCCCAAATATATGTGGAGAACAGAATATGGATTAATACTAATGAAACCACAAAATATAGAGTGAACTCCCCCTAAATATGTGCATACACGAATGTGTAAATAAAAACATATGCATATATTCAAGTTAAACTTATGGTTGAGTTCAACCTATATTTTAGGTCCGAGGAATACAACAATATATAAGAAATATGATGTTGAATGCATACCTCGTTGAATTTCACCTTTATATCCAAATGAGGCCACACACTAGATATAACAATAGAAATATTAGTCTCACAAATAGATTTATCATTAATCACTAAAATACTCTATTAACTTATAATAACATATTTAGATCCTTCGGTATGCCTCACTGAGTGTACGTTAAGCAACGAGTAGTGAGCTATACTCTAGTAATTGCTTTTGTATGCGCAAAGGATGAGCCGCAACCGAAAACATTCTAGCTAGCGAGGTGTGAAATACTCTTTTTGTCCACGGCGGTTCTTGTGAAATCCATATTATTTTGCAAATGGAGAGAAGTAGAGGTGTGGGTTGGTACCACATTTCATCACGCTTGAGTTTGTCACTTGTGGCAACTGTTTCGTTTGCTGCCAGAACTGTGATATGCCACAATGTCCTAGCACCCCTCACTTGTCATAGACACATTGCGTTGTCGAAACATGCCTAATTTGTGGCCACCAATCTGAGAGCTACAAAAAATAAAAGCAAACCACACCTTAGTAAAAACATTATGGCAAGAGATGACATGCATCCAAGCAGTCCCTTAGGCATCCGCTATACGCTTACTTTTCTCAGCAAGATGGGCCATATATACTCCGATGCTCTTCCATGCAGCTGCATGCAGAAGACGCGCCCAGTGTCACAGAGTGTTGTGTTGAGTTTTTGTACTTATTTAGCATAATTTTTAAGCGAAATAGTTGAGATAGTCCTCAAAACATAAAATAGAAAAAATGGCAGCAAAAACACAGTGGGAAGGGGACCTACCGCACACCCAAACCATGACCTCATGCAGCGCACGGTCTTAATTAGGCGGCGTGGTGCGGCCGCATGGCGTCAGGTGCTCGTGGCGGCTTGGCCATTGGGTGGCGTGCGATGATGGCTCATCTGGAGATCATGACGACGGTGTCCATGGCGCATCTGGCGCTCGCATCAGCGTCAGCACATGCGACGACGACGCTACGACTCAAGCGGAGCTAGGCCTCTGGCGTCGTGGATGTCCGATGGGGTCTTGCCTCGCCACTGCGGGGAATGCGGTGACGACAACGAGTGGGCAGCACCGTGCCAGCCACCTCGGCTCTCGTTAAAAATCTGAATGCCGTAAGTGCGATGAACAATAATCAATCGTTAAACCCTAATTAGAAATTAACTGACCAAATCTCAGGTTCACAAAGTAATCTACCAGATTAATCTAATAGTAAACCAAGGATTGGAAAAGAAGAAATCTTGAATGACATACCGATTGGCCGGAAGAACAACGATATCGTAGTCGGGAGACGACCAATTCAATCGCACAATAAACACTAAAGAGAGACGCAAAGTATAGGTCTAGAGCTCTTCTATTCATATCATCAATCTCTTTACGTAATGAAGCTTTATTTATGGACTAATGGGTACAACCCTTTAAAGAGTATTTTGGTGATTGCCACAAATTAAACCTTAGGGTTCGTGCGGTATGGAAGACTAGTAGCGTTGCCATGTCAGCAACAGTTACCTCCACGCCAAAGCTTTTCGCGCTGATGACCACTTTGTGCAATTGCGGATCACGCAAGCCCCAAGTTTTTGTCTTGTATCTTCTGAGCATAAATATACCAAGCTGTGATGCGTTCAAGTACAAATGGCCCATCGATGCTTAACTACACTAAACAAGCTAACACGCACTGGCTACGTTCATGGCTAGAAAAATCATCAAGTGTACATGATTGTGACACATGTCTTTCTCCTTACAAATATAGCATACATTAAGCATGTACTCCGTAATTAACAACGGGAAAAGAGGAAATCAAAACCCTTGATGCCAATCTTAGTTGATCTTTTAATACTATAATCTATTGGCACCGGATTTAGCCAAATGATATATTTATTTCGGCGAAACTGCTCAACACCATCACAAATATCAACAAGTTGAAAAATATCATCCAATAAATCACTCTGGTCCCGGACCTCACGTATCATCCTAACATTAGATGGTATTTTCAAACTTTTACATTTTGCGATGTACTGAGATAATTATCTCTAATTGTTTTGATATCATTTTAGACTATTGAAATAGGGAGCTGCTAGCCCACACTATTCCAACGGTATAACAGTTTCATGCAGTTTAGTTTCAGTTACTTAAAAGTTTTAAATTTCGAGTTTGAAGTTTCAACTAGGTTTCAAGTTTTCAGAAGATTCCAAGAAAGTTTTAAACCCAAATTTCAACAAGTTTTATATTTTGGAATTCAAGTTTCAGACAAAAGAATTTCAAAAAGTCTCAAAAAGTCTCTAAAAAATATTTTAAATGTTTCAGGTTTTAGTGTGTTTTGTGTATTTCTAGAAGTTTCTGGAAAGCCTAAGCTTCAATAAGTTTCAGATTTTGAAACTCAAGTTTCAGACAAAAGAGTTTTCAAAAAGTTTCAACAAGTTTCAGACAAAAAGTTTCAAGAAGTTTCAGCATGTTTCAACAAGTTTTAGATTTTAGAAATCAAATTTCAACAAGTTTCAACATGTTTTGAGAAGTTTCAATAAGTTTTATCAAAAATCAAACAAAAACATAATCAAATCCGAGTATACCCGACAGCCTCACTGGCCACGAGCACCAAGCTATCTGCCTACTCCACGTCCAGTGTCTGCAGCCCTACTCAGGCGAGGCCATGTCCACCTCGCTCACCGCCCACCACCGCGCTTAGGGCAGCCCATGACCGCCACGCTCATCGCCCAGCAGTCGTACCTGCATTCACCATACATCCGTCGCATTGCTTAGGAAGCCCGTGCTTGCCGCCCTGCAGCCGCGGATGCGCTCTGTCGCCTTGCTCGGGTCAGCACGTGGTCGTTGCACTCGCCGCCTCGCAGCGCACTTGCTTGCCACCAGCAGAAGCTCACCCACCAATCATCCATGGGTTTGGATGAATGGTCTTGTTTCACCCTTCATTCTTCGCTTTCCTAGCAATACTGCCATTTTATTTCAGAGATGAGAAAGAGAAATAGAAGAGTGGAAGGGAACGAAGCTACGTGTGAAAAGGGGGCGAGAAAAGTGGACGAGAAAAGGAGCAATGCTTCGCGTGAAAGGGACATGACGAGTCACGGGGACAGAGAGTTGTGTAAATCACACGGAGAGGATCCTAAGGAGGCTGAAATCCAACGGTAATTTGCTACACCGTTGGTTTCCAGCAACGCTATAACATTTGCTAATATTTCTATTGAAATAGGCTTGCTTTTGCCTATTCTACGCTATATTAGATATGCAGTTCGGGAGTTTTCGAATATGGATGTTATCGGCCAGGATATTTGTGGGATAATCTCAGATGGGAAATAAATATATAATCACATAGGCTCGTAATTCGTTGATAATTATGTTTTGGTGATTAATGACTTAAATCATCAAGATAACTTGTGTTTGAGTGTTGACAATTAGAAAGAGTGCAGTAAGCGCAGAAAAGAAAGTGCACTGAAATCATACATTAGATGGTCCACCAATTTCGAAGGCCTACAAAAGGGAAAACAAAAGAAAAGAAAAGTAGGTGCGCTGAAAAAAAAGAAGGCGGCAACCTTCTAGTGCACAAGCCTGACTCTAGGTGTGCATGAGTGGATGAGCCCACCGGCTGGACATGAATGCTGCCTCTTCCTTTTTTTAAAAAAAAAAAAAAATCTCTCTCCTCTAGTTTTCATTTATCCCATTTTATTGTAAAAAAATAAATCCTAGAAAAATATCTCATTAATCAAAATAAAAGTTTAGGATTTTAATTTAGCCATTAATAAAAATAATCACAATTCATCCCCATCTTGGACATCCAATGCACTTTAACTATGCTGACTCTCGCTCTACAATCCTTTATCGGCCTTTCAGATTGCTCTCATGTCGCCAGTCCACTCACTAGACTGACACCACGCTTACACATTGACGATAATTGAATAACCCTCGGTTAATAAAGGTATTTATCTGTAATATTTATTATAGATAATGATACTCTAATAGCCCTCTAGTATACCTCTGGTCGGAGATACTTGTCACGACCGGTTCAAGTTATGACCAGTTCAGGTTGCGACCACCATATGGTCGGAAGGTCAAATCACGACCACCCTATAGTCGATAAGTCTCATAGATTAATATGTGGGCCCTATCTTATTGTGGGTATCATGGAGATATACTCCTAATATCAATATGATGAACAATTGATAATAGCGTCGAGATGTTTGGCGAAACCCTTATTTTTTGGGAAATTTGGGTTGCCTTTAGACCTCATGAGGTCAAACCGGTCATGGTGACAGTCTGACCGACCTGCTGGTGGCCTGACCGACCAAAACCAAAAAAATCAGAATTTTGAGTTGGGTAAAAAATAGAGGGTGTAGGAAAGTGAGATGATTTGTTTGCACTTGGTCCTATAATTTTTTGTACATCGAGTCAAAAGTTCTATTCGAATTACGTTTCCAGAGTTAGGTTGAAAATTTGGCTAAGGACCTGAGCGGTCTGACCGGCTTGTAGTTGGGCGGTCTAACCGGCGAGGCATCAATCGATCGAGGCGAGACGGCTTAGTTGGGTGGTCGACCGCCATCGGCGATGATCGACTCGCCAGCGACGATCATTTGCAGGCAAGGCAATGATGATGGTGGGTTAGGTCAAATTCATAGGTTTCAGTGCATATGTGTTGCATGATGTATGTTTTGACTAAAGTAGGTCAAGTTGCGAATAACTTGTTCACAAAATCGATTTCTTGGTTTATTATTGCGCATGAGGCTCGGTGGTCAACGGCTGTTAATGGCGAAGATGATCGAGACTAGGCTAGGAGAGTTGAGATCCAGTACGATCAAGGATGTTAGGTGAAGTCATTGGACTCAATCATGACTCAAGATAGACAAGGATGACCGAATAGGAAGTTTGATGCGACGGGTTAGATCAAGCAGTGCGGGGGTCGGTGCAAGTGACATGGTGGTTTCAGTGGGAGCCAGATGGGAGAGACTTATTGACATGAAGAGAGTCGTTGATCAACCTAGATGTGGCGAAGTACGAGATTGCTTCACGACAATCGAACTCGGTCTTTAGAGAAGGATTGAGAATGTGTATTTTGGTATCTTCAACAAAATAGTGCCTTGATATTTGGCAAAACCACAGCACAAAATGGCGCAAGGAGATGTAGTTTAGGCCAAGTGAATATGGATATCACGAAGAGATGGATTCGGGAAGCCCGGTTCATCATCATCTTTGAGAAACGTGCATGAGTGTAGACCCTTTTGTGTGTGGGTTTAACAAGTGCCCATTAGGATTTTCTATCTGAACCTAGTATGCACTATAAAAGGAGAGGTCCAGATTTCGGCCTTTCAATCCAAGCAAGATTTTCTCAAGATGAATATATTCTTATTCATGCTCTATCTTTGATGTCTTTTTTGGGATTTTACTTGCTCCTTTGGTTTTCTTAATCCTCATGTTGTGATCTAGCTTGGTAGGACATGTGGGAGTATATATAGGATCATCTTGATCATCATCTACTCACAAGCAAGTTTTTGGATCAAAATTTGAATTTCCTTGGTTCTTGTGCCCTCTTGACTTCATCTAAGAAATTCGTGGAACCTTGGCTTCGATCATCCCGATCATCGATTGGAATAGGTTTTGACCTTATTGATTAGCTATGGTTGATGTTTCAAAGGATTTGGATTAGCGAATCAAAAGTTAGGTCGATTTGTGTCCGATTCAGGCTGCTCAATAGGGCACCAGCAGTCGGACCGCTCCTACTTGCGGTCAGACCGGTCATGCTAGGCGGTCAGACCGGCCTCTATAATGTTCTTGGTGCTTTTGGCTTGTGTCTCGGGTTCGTCGGTTTAAGCACAATACTTCTGTTGTGCTTGTATTCTCTAATCTTCATAGCTTCCATAGCTATTGAGAAGAAGTTAAAATCGTTCGAGGGTCAAAAAAGACTATAGTTTCTATTCACCCCCCTCTAGTCATCATTTCGGTTCAACACTTATCTGTTAGGGATCATGTACACCTTGACCAACTATGTGTGATGGCAAATACAACACGTGCTCTTCCCATGTCTTGAGGACCTTTTCTTTTTCCCTCAGATGCGATTAAGCTCTTCGATCACCAAGCCCTTTGATCGAGCTCGACTTGGAGCTTATCTGCATTGACATCTTTTTCTTCAGAAAAGAAAGAGTAAAAATGAGAGAAAAGGAAGGATTGTTACCAAAAAAAAAGGTAAATATCAAAGAGAAGACTTACCTTTGGTATTTTCTGTGGCTCAAAAGCTATAGAATTAGCCCGCTCAAGGTTCTTGAGAAGGTCCTCTTTCTCTACCTCTAACCTCTGCGACTTGATTTTCTCCAAGTCAAGTGCGTTTGCGAGAGGTTTGGCATTACTCTTAAACCTACAAAAATTAGGATATTTCAAACAAAACGATGGTCGAAAACTACTCATAAGAGTGACTTATCATCTCTTTGAATGCTCGTAGAGAAGATCCTTCTTCTTAATTTTGACCAGTCGCCGGGTCGGCTCTCCACCCACAACGACTTGTTAGGTTTTTCTCTGGAAAAGAAGAAAAGGCACAAAAGGTTGGAGATGAAAAATCCAAATACTTCAAGGTTATGTATTTGGTATTGAGTACTTACATCGATTATTGTGCGAGCATATGTCCCGTACAACTCCTTGGAGTCTTTACATTTCTTGAGCGCCTCAACCTTATCCTACCATACTTTTTAAAGACGCTCATCATAAAAAAAAGTGTTCCCATAGATTGGGATATCCTTGGGATGAGAAGCTCAGTTGTGGGATTTCCAAGACAAAGTTCTAATTTCTGAAACACCAAAAAACTCTAGAAAAAATAGGCCGAGTTCTTGTTTTTCTTTGTTCGAAGAGGAGCTCGTACCTTGGGATTTTGGGGCACAACCTCCATAGCCTCTTTTTGTTCGCGGTGGCCCTAATCATAACCTTCTGTCATTTCTTTTTCAACCAACTATGATGATTGAATAGTCAGTTCTCTCGATTGAACATTGATGTCCTCGAGAAATGACTCAATCACTAGAATGGTCGAATCCTCGCCTACCTTAGCCTTCGTCTCCATGACCACAGGGAAGACTACCACCTCAGTGGTCGTGGCTTGCTCGACAATGGAAGTTTTCTCTCTTGAAACAGCCCCAGAGGGAGTGGCCAAATATTCAACCGCATTCACCTCCATCTTCATGACCACAGGGGAGACTACTACCTTAGTGGTCGTGGTTTGTTCAACGGTGGCAGTTTTCTCTCTAGAAGCCTCCTGAGGGGCTGAAGGGGTAAGAGTACAAAATAGAGGAAGAAGAAAATCAAAATTAAGTCGTAAAAGAAAGAGGTAAGTATTATTACTTGTCTTCAAATTTTACCTACATTGGTTTCCTAGATGACCCTGAAGCCAGAAGATGTTTTGCCTGAAGCACCATAGTCGATATACCTTTTCTTCTCCTTCTCTTCGGCTGACCTCACCAACTTAAAGCTTTCAGCCTTCGAGTGGCTTTTGGCTTCAGTGGTCAAGGTGGCCATGTGTTGTTCGACCTCGACCGGTCGAGTCTCTTTGACCTGCAAAGGTCCCTCCTTAGCGATCACCCCTTCAGTGTGATCAGAACTAATTTCGATCGCTCGGGGGCTCAGACTTCTTAGGCTCACAGGCTCTGCTGGAGCAGTAGTGGCCTTCACAAAAGAAGTACAATTTTCCCAGTTTTTCTTATCTATTTGTTTGGCAAAAGTAAGTCATCTTCCCTTGGACTTTGGAACCTTCCTTCTAGGTTTTGCGGCCATCTTCCCTTTCTCCTCTGCAGTCAAAGTTGCTCGAGAACAAGTTGTCGAGGTGGTCGGGAAAGAACAGAGCTCAAACTCTCGCCTTTCTTCTTTTCCGCCGTCTTTACGATGCAATGCCTCTTTTTCAGTGGGACTTCATCGTCTCCTGAGTTATCTTCAATAGATCCCAAGTCGATTTCAGAATCGGCTAGGGTCTTCGACGAACCAACTTGCTACAAAAATGTAAGAATCAAAGATTGGTTAGTAGTTGAAATGACGATCATCGATCACCAAAGACGAAATCGACAAAACATAGATTACCCTTAGGCGCCTTTGTCTCTCCTCCTCAGAGACGACAACCAAAATTTGAGGGACCCCTTTTATAATTGAGGGCCCCTTCTCACAAATAAGTTTGATTCGGACGTCAAGCTCTTTCTGGATCAAGTCTAGAAATGAGAAGAGTATAATAAAAACATGCTTAGAAATTAAAAATAAAAAAGCTAAATTGATTGTAAAAATCTTGCCATTCTTGTAGTCCGTGGTCGGATCTTCGACCCTCGAGTACTCCCACATTGGGTGTGCTCGCATCTTCAAAGGGCTGACACGGCGTGTGACGAAATCTGTCACCACATGCCATCTAGTCAGCCCTTCACCCATCGGGTTCTTAATGGCCTGGATCTCTGGGGTGATCTGGCTTTGACCACTCGATGTCGTGTCCCACAAGTTCTTCTCTGCGGCCTTGCTCGCAAAGAAAATACGATCCTTAGGAGTGATGGTCATGTTGAACCATTTCTTTCTCCAACCGAACCAAGATGATCTGGTGAACATGGGGTTGTACTCCTTTGACTTCCTATTGTGGAGTTGGATCGAGCAGTTCCCTGCAATCCCGCGTGTCTGCTTGCTCATCCTATAATAGTACTTGAAGAGCTCCAAATTTGTGGGGATCCCCAAGTACGCCTCATGGAGGTACATAGACACGCACTCAACATTGTGATGAAATTAGGAACCAAGTTCACTAATTTCACCTCAAAGTGCTCGAGTACTTCAGCTAAGAAAGGATATGAGGGCAGTCTGAGTCTGCAATCGCAGTAAGCTTGGAAGACGACAATCTTATCTTCCTCGCCCGATGGCCAATATTCACCCTCTGCATTCTTCCACTTCACCAAAGACCTTGATGCAATCTTCTCGACGGAACTCCACATCTATATCTGATTTCTCCCACTTAGACATGGATCCAACCATTTCTTCTAAAAGAATTTGCTTGGATTTGAAAGATTTGGGAGGAGTAATTTCAAGCTTGAATGGTGGCGGAGAAGGCAAGAGTTCAAGGGGGGCAAAACGACCGGAGAAAGTAAAATTCCTAATTTTACTCATAGCAATTACTTATACTCGCCAGCTTGTTGTGGAAATCGTGGGAATCCCAACGGTTGATTCCATTCGGGAATTGATCCCAAGAAATCGTGGGTGACCGTTCACACGATAATAAATGTATTATTTTTACAAATCAAGTAAAAATATTTTCCTTGACTAAGTTAATTTCTGGTCAAAAGAAATACTACTCAGAAAGTTTTCTCCCAACTACTATTCTACAACCCCTTCTCAAGTAAGTCATTTTCACTTGAAGTTGGTGGGCTAGATGAAGAGAATTGAATAATTCTCAATTAATAAATATATTTATCTATAATATCATTATAAATAATGGTATTCTAATAGTCCTCTAGTGTACCCCTGGTGAAAGATACTTGTTACGACCAGTTCAGGTTACGACCACTCTTTGGTCAGAAGGTTAAATCACAATGACCCTATGGTTGATAAGTCTCACAGACTGATATGTGGGCCCTGTCTTATCGACTAGGGACCCTATACACCATACTCAACTATGCGTGGTCACAAATACAACACATGCAAATATGTCTCTCACATAACTACACACAACTCTCTCCGTCTCTGGTAATAACCATATGGTGAACATGCGAGGAGAACGTCTCACTAACAATAACCATTAAGAACGTACGTATTCCAACAACAGTCAAGGCATCTTCTGATGGGCAACAACTACCACCCCTTCAGTGCTTTATAGGGGCTGGTGCAGGCAGCGGGGGAGAGAGACAGAGGAGATAGATGCTATTGACAATATTCTTAGTTTCAGTGGCACTTGGTGCATTGTCATCTCATTCCAAGAGTATGATTGTTATTCTCTCTGGAGAATGTCTGAACCTGTCTAAAAAGCACCATGTCTCTTCCTACATGATATCGAGAGCCGTGTCTTCCGCATTTACTCATAAATATCGATAGTAATTCATCGACACATATCTAGGACTAAACAATCAAAAAATATTTATAGCTAATTACCAACCGAGCAACATGCACAATGTCAAGAAACAACAACCATAGCACAAAAAGTACTAAAATAATATATCAATCCATAAAATCGTAAGTTACAGCAAGATCCCCACCCTCGGAAAAAAGAGGATAAGGATCCATAAGAACATATCCATCGCATTAATCATCCCGGCCACTGATCACCCCATTGTAAACAGTTGGCAATAGAATTGCATACAGGAGTAGGGGTTAATATCCTTAAAGTTTAAGGAGGCTCACACCTGTATAAATATTTTGTCTCCTTTGCGTAGTCTCAATTCCTGTATTTCCCTTACTACTTCGTAAGATCGACTTCTAAATTATCGACAGCTTTGTACAATATTGATATAATATTGTGAAACTTCTACGTTTTAACTTTTAACATGATTGTAGGTATATATTAATGCATTTACGTGCATTTCTTCTGCGTGTTTGAGAAGGGAAAAGAAGCAATTTGGGCTCAAACCTGATTTTTTTTTTTTTTTTTGCTTGCATGGTTGCCATCAAGTCCATTAGAGCCAAGCTAGCTCAGACTGGAACTTGCACACTAGTACTAGAGACTGTTTGGCTAGCTATAGATCGAGACAACATTAAAACATGTACTACAACACGGCGTGCACAGCTTTATCCGGCCAGTAACCCATAACCAGTAATTACCGTGTCGTGCACATATATGTTACTGCTCGTTCACTGGGGCTTAAGGTAGCCTATGTTATCCGGCCAGTAACCCATGGCCAGCAATGGCATCTGACTGGTATGGAGTGGGTTGGGTCAGCGACAACCGACGTGCCGTTAAGGTGATTGATGTCAGCACCATGATCCTCGGCGCTGAACACTAGCTGATGTTGCTTCACATTGTAAGGAATTTTGGACCTACGTGGTCCTGCTAGACCATTAAAATTTTAAAAGTAATTTTTCTGGTGTTAAAATTTTAAAAATAGCATCCTCGCACTTTCTGTTGCCGTCTGGGACAGCAGCACGTTAATTGAACGATGTTGCAACGACATCGCTGGTTCTGCCAAATCCAGAGGGGCTGAGTGGGAGTTCAATGAAGACACCAGCGCCGCCCAGCATGCTATTGCTAGATACGCCGTTAACATTGGTTGGACGTATCGGGTGCAGAGGTCCAACCCCGACACCTACATCGTTAGGTGTGTTGATAAGTCCTGTGCTCGCAAGGTCCGTGCGCAGCGGTTCACGGCCGCGGCCACGGGCTTTCGGATAACGATGCTGAAGGACCACACATGCGAGCTAGCTGAGCCGCTTCATAGGCATCGCAACATGATGTCCCCGTATGTTGCCAGCCTGATAAGCTACCTCATTGCTGGAGATGTGTCCATTTCACCAAAGCTCCTACTGGCGGATGTTGCCAATATGGTGGGGTTCCCGGTCAGCTACAAGACGGCATGGCAGACGAAACGGAAGGTCGTGGAGCGAATATTCGGCACATTCGAAGAGGCTTACAACCTAGTCTCAAGAATACTGTATCAAATCGCGGAATCTAATCCCGGGACATACATAAACAAGCTTGAGCGCGTGCATCCGACGGAGGGCCCGAATTGTTTTGTTCTTGACAAGGTCTTCTGGGCCTTCCACCAGGCGATCGAAGGGTTCAAGCATTGCCGTCCCGTGCTAACGATGGACGGCACCTTCCTATGTGGGAAATACAAGGGTACCATCCTCACCGCCGTTGCAGCCGATGCGAACGACCAGTTACTCCCCGTGGTCTTTGTAATTGTTAAGAGCGAGAACACTGATAGCTGGTTGTGGTTCCTATACAATCTGAAGCAAGCGGTGGTCCAAAACCGCCCAGATGTATGTGTCATCTCGGACCGCAATGCTGGATTGCTGTCCGTGTTGAGCATGATGCAAAACAGGACACAGCCGTTGTTCCAGTGGAATGATGTCAGGAGCCGTTGGTGCATGATGCATCTCGCGGCGAACTTCCACATAAGGTTTCGGAGCAAAGACCTGATGAAGATGTTCAAGAAGCTCTACATGCAAAACCAAATGAGGAAGTTCAAAACGGTGTGGAGACAGCTCGACGAGGAGACCGAGAAGCATATAAGGAACTCGGCGAATGCCGAGACAGGGGCAGCAGCAGGAGGGTCAGCGAGAGTTGGGGAGTTCGCACAGTGGGTTAACTCACACGCACTCGACTTGGAGACATGGTCCCTGCTGCACGACACCGGTGGTGCAAGGTACAGGATCATGACGACCAACATGTCTGAGATATACAACAGTGTTTTCAAAGGTGTACGATCCCTACCAATCACTGCGATCGTGGAGGAGAGTTGGAACCGTACCGTCTGGTACATTGTTAACAGAGCCATAATGGCCAAGAAGTATCTGGAGGATGTCAAGTAAATCTCCGAAGTAATGCATGCGTACATGGAGAAGAAGATCAATAAGGCTCGTTCGCATGTTGCTCGTACAATGGATAGCGTCGGGCAGAAGTTCGAGATCCGGCTCAAAGAGAAGTACGTGATGAGCCACGCTAGAGGGGATCAGAAGCGGGTGTACACGATTGGTGACGAAGCGTCGTGCACCTGCAACAAGCCACGACTTCTCCACAAACCATGCTCTCATGAGTACACGGCGTGCGCGGCGTGGTGCCATGCCTTAGAGCGTTACATCTTCGAGTACTATGACATCCACCACCTGTATGCCACTTGGAGTGCCTGGACATGCACTATAGGGACACATTGGACATGCACTATAGGGACATTTGGTCGGAGCAGGTGAAGTGGGTGGCGAGCTCAGCACTGAAGCACCCTGGTCGTGGACGACGCCAGTCACGACGCATTCAGAATGACATGGACGACAGCCAGCGTAGACAACGGGTTCGCCGCCCTAGATGCAGACTGTGCAAGACGGTTGACCACTCCATCAGCCGCTGCCCAAACAGACCTAGCACAAGTGGTGCACCTTAGAGACCAAGATTTAATTGTTAAGTCTAATGTTGCATGCTTATTTTAATGCCTGTATGAGTTGTGTCGTTATCAATCCATGCCTTTCTGTACAAATGTAATGTTATGCTGTCTGGTCATATGTGAACTCATTATGGTCATATCACTTTGTCTTACATTCTGTTATCATATGTTTCGCTTTGTTTTCTTGTGCCAAACATTATGTTTTACATGCAGACTAACATGTTGCTTCTCACTCAGCAGGAGATGGTGCAGCCTCCAGTTGACGGCCCGTATGAGCTGCTCGACACATGCTGGGATGGGCGACACCGATGCCTAGCGTGGTTGTCCGGCGTCAGACCTCTGAGCATGGTCCTGAGCGCCCCCAGAGAGAGGTGGCCTCTTGACGAGCGGTATGCCCCGAGACTACGGGACACTAGCCTCCTGCCCGTTGCCTGCATATTGGACCTACCGCACGCGTTTCAGTTTGACGCGGCACTCCTATCTGCACTCGTGGATTGTTGGAGGCTATAGACTTACACCTTCCACTTCCAGTGGGGGGATATGACCGCGATATACGTGGTGCACGAGATACGAGGCTACACCATCCAGACGTATGCTGCGTACTTACGATGGTACGTTCTGTGCACTATGTGTAGGCTTACTAGGCCAACGCCACAGCGTCCAGTGGAGGCCATGCACGATGCCGTTGTACTAGCAGGTCCCGACTGGCACCGGGTGGCATGCCTCGACAAGACGATAAAACATTTCTTTGTAGAAATTTTGTCCGGCAACACGTTTGTAACATACTATTATTTTCCTTGCAGTACTACCGCCTTGAATGTATCCAGTGTGAGAGTGCTGAAGCTCTACACTGTGGAAACAATAGCACATTTGATCGCCTCCTAAGGGCGGTGCACACCATGACGAACGATGTGAGGGCTGCAATTAGGACCTTGACTTGTGGTCACCACAACGACGTTCACGTATAGCATCACGGGTACCGAGGGCACCCTCCAACCCCTCCGCCCTTGGCACCTCCCTCCGCACCCCCCTTCGCACCGCCTTCCGTACGTCTGTCGCACTCTGGAAGTCGTCGGAGCTACGGTCACTCAGCCTTGACGCGCCTCGGGCCACATGTACATCATATGTCTGCCAGTTGTTGTCATCAGTACTTGTCCATGCACTCTTTTCGAACATATCTGACATTACTGTTTGTTCTTGCAGCATTTGCCGGGGGACACCACTTTGCTTCAGCCGTCGTCATCACGGAGGGAGGCGCAGGACAGGACTACCTCGCCAGCACGACGTTATTCCACTGCAGACAGTGACCCTTCCCCGGACTCGTCGCAGCGCTAGGACGACTGGTTGGGATCATTACCGCATGACATTCAGTCGCACGTGCGGGAGCGCGACCAGTGGTTTGCCGAAACGTACCAAGGGTACATTGTGCAGCATTACAGCACAGACTGGCTAGGAGGATCCTCATCCACACAACAACCTACTCAGGTACGCTTTAACATAGTTATAATAATTTTCCTGCTGCACGAAATCAAGGACTAACTCACCAAGTACCATTCCAGCAGGAGGAGCACTAGTGGGTGGACGATATATTTAGGTCTGAACCAGACACCTACACTCAGATCACCGCAGCGACGCCTCCCACGCAACACCCCTCCTACGGCTTCCGACACGTACGCCGCTACCCTAACAAGTTCACCTTCCCTGAGGATCAGCTACGCCGTCCGGGCAAGCGGCGAGACGATGTACCATAAGTAATATCATGACCGTATAATGTATATTATGTAATATCATTGTGCATTGTGCCATTGTGATTTATGTAGTGTGAGTGTGCATTATGACATTGTGATTAATCTACACAAAATGTTCTTCGAAATAGTCAGTACAAATGACAACTCTTCCTCCCAATTTTTATGTACTAAACCTAAAAGACCTGACGCAACGCAACGCTGCAACGCGATTCCTCCTCGGGCCCGCTACCTCGTGGACGCTAAATTTCCTTCAACCCAATTCAATTGCAATTTTGCCGCATGCTATATATAGATGCTTTCGCTGCCATTCACCTCACTCTTCATTTCCTCTTCTCCTTTCTTCCAGTCTTAAACGGGATGTCTTCGGCCTCATCTAATTTCCAAGTGAGCAGACAATTAGAATCACTGTAGCAGCACCTGGTTTTCCCTCGTTGCAGGGATCCGGTGAATGTGTTCACCTCGCATACGCCAACGAATCCATCCTGTGTGTTCATGAAGTGTTCAAATCTAACGGTAACCTGTGCCTAATCATCCCGAATGAATTCCATTTTCAAACAACAAGTTATTTTTTTATTCACTTGAAGTTGCAATTCTTTTTCAGAGCACAACATGTCGATTTTGGCAGTGGGCTGATGAAGCTGTCCCAGTGGTTCGAGATATTGCAATGCAAATTGCTGCCTTCCAAGATGACTCTCGTGGTGTTGCTGTACTTCGTCCAATGGCTCGACCCTCCGATCCACCAACGCAAAATGAAGAGAATAGATTAAAAATACTGGATGAAGGGAGGGAAAGAGTTGAGAAAATACTTCAGAAATTAAGTAACATACTTAGTTTCGCGGTCTTAATTATATTATTTCTTGTTCTTGCCAAATAGATGTTCAGTTGTAATGAAATTGTAATGTCCACTCTTTATCCATGCATCGCAATCCGTTATGAACGAGGATGAACCAGTAACATTATCTACAAATGGATCAACTATCGTGTATCCTGCATTACAAGATGTATGCCTTTGCGACGTTATTGTGCTTCTTTGTATCATCTATGCCTGTGACTAATTCCGTTACTAATACTTTCTGTGCGAGTTCATAAAACCCTAATTTCTAAAAACCTCTGATCCAAATTTTGGAGACCTAAATCTGTAATGTTGGAGATGATGTCAGAACACTTAGTTTCACAATGATAAGACCACACAACTTCTCTCTGCAAAGCAGGATGTGACAACCCTCTGCAAAGTAAGACGTGCTAATACTTTACCTCGCCAGCTTTTCAGACCAAAAAATAGCACTCTGCAAAGCAGGACATGATTTCTCTGTGCAAAGCAGGACGTGACAACCCCCAGCAAAGTAAAACGTGACAACACTCTGCCTCGCCATCTTTTTAGACAAAAAAAACAGCACTCTGCAAATCAGGATATGACTTCATTCTGCAAAGCAGGACGTGACAACCCTCAGCAGAGTAAGACATGACAACACTTTACCTCGCCAGTTTTCCAAACCGAAAAATAGCACTTTGCAAAGCAGGACATGATTTCTCTCTGCAAAGCAGAACGTGACAACCATCTGCAAAGTAAGACGTGACAATACTCTATCTCGCCAGCTTTTCAGACAGAAAAAATAGCACTCTGTAAAGCAGGATATGACTTCTCTTTGCAAAGTAGGACGTGACTCGATGAGACAGCTTTACGCAGCGACGTGACCCGACAATTCCTCTAGGGGCCCGCCCGCAAGTTTGCAAAAAGACAACGCAACACTCTACCTCGCAAGCTACTCACATGAATTTAACCACACAATGCCAACCCCATGGCATATAAAAGTAGGTGGAAGAGACCTGGGAAAGAACACTACACTACCAAACCCAACGCTACACCAGAGCTTGCTTCACCACACTGGGATGGACAAGATGAAAAGGCAATGGGACGAGATCTGCGAACTAGCAAGGGCTGCTGGGGATGGCACGAAAAAGCAAGAAATCATTGCGGCCCAGTCCCAGAAGAGGAGCTTGCTAGGATGGCAGCTCTCCGCAATGATACCCCCTGGTAGCAGCAACCCCTACCAGAATATTCCAACCGAGCTTTTGCCGCTACACCCGCCAGAGGGGGAGACGCCACCTCTCTGTTGGTGCAGGGACACTTGCAAGTTCTTTAAATCCAAACAGCGGCTCAGTATGGGCATACATTACTGGGTTGTCCGAACTACTCCTGTGACCATCCCGACCGTCGTTGGGATACGAGCAGCTTTCGGCAGTCGGTAAGAACTAGTTACACTAAGTTCCCCTACCAATTCTCTTTCAAAGTACGCACTAACAACTTCTCCCGTCTACCCGCAGTCCTCAGAACCGCTATATGGATACCGCAAGTGGATCGACTTAGAGATGCACCCACATGACCAGTGGTAAATCGACTACGAGGAGTGTGATGCCAAAAGGGCACACAAGATCCGGGAGGAGGAGCATCGCACTGAAGAGCACAACCAGCGTATCCGGCGGGAGATGCATGCCCATCTCGAGGCGTGTAGGCGCAGGGAGCGTGAGGCTCGCGAGAGGGAGCGCGGGAAAAAGAGGAAAATGGCGGCCGTGCGAGGAGTACAACTCTGAGCTTGGAAGGAAGGGCAAATGACCCCGGTCCACGCAGTAGGTCCGCCCATTCCATAGTAGTCCCCCGTCCTACCCACTATATTTTGTACTATCCCCTAAAGGCATGTACATGGTCCGGATGCTTCTGTCACAATGTACCGTAGTAGTAGCGAGGATGACTAAAGCAATTAGCTGAACCATCATGCCATGCAACCACATGTAACGTGCTTCTGTCCGCGAACTGTAATGTAATTCCTGTTCCGTGCTTCCCCTGAGCCATCAAAGCAAGCCTATGTTGCAAGTATCCCTCTTCTAGTGGAATCCCAGAAATAACCATTCGCACTGACATCGATTTCTCCATGTTTTAGGGCATCTTCATAATTACAACGAGCGTTCTCAGCACCTTCAATTTTATTATGTACAAACTTCACAAAGTATTTTGCTTTAACTCCACCGTACAGAAGTAATGTGACCAAGAACCGTAGCAACCAAGATATTATTTCTTTTCAGTTTTTCCATTTGTATTTTATTGGAAATTTCATAAAATTAAATTAATTTAAATGAATAAAAAAATGTTCAATTATTTTTTTACATTTTTAATTTTTTTAGCAGCATGGGCCGCGTGCTACTATGCGAGGCGCTTGCAGCGAGGGCCCTACCCCCGCTCGCCACTTCTTGTTGTCCCGGACGGCGGATGTTCAGCTAACTGCCTCTCACTGGCAACGGAGGAGGGTGAGGGGCTATATTTGGAATTTTGACGCCACGGGAGCTACTTTTAAAATTTCGGTAGTCTAACGGGGCTACATACGTCTAATTTCCATTGCAAGTGGCGTTTGATGTGGCCGTACATGTTAACCCTCAGTGTCGTTCGCACTGGCGTTGAGAAAAGAGCTATTTTTACAATTAATTTATGTCAATGATCGAGATCCAAGGTTCCTTATCGAGTTTAACAAAAAAAATATGAGAGTACAACCGAAATAGATACTTTTATTGTTGTGGACACAATGCGAGTGTTTACAATAATACTATGAGAATGTGATTGTGATTGATTCATGTTCCAATGGATTGTGAATATATGTTCTGAGGTACACGGAATGCCCTCTTTGTAACTATTGAAAGTGTGACAGTTAACGCCACTAAAGACGTATTTTGTCTTCTCACACGTTCCTTCGTCTAGTCTTGAACCGCATCGTCTTTTAGCCAACTGTTATAAGTTGTCAGATACGCTAATAACTACTCTCACGTAAATCATGTGGGAAACTGTCATGTCCCCTTACCACTTTGCTGGTTGAGGATGGTTCAAATCGTATGGTTGGTCGTCTCATGACGCAAACTAGTTTGATTCCTTTTTAATCCTGGTCGTTGGTACATAACTGTTATAAAGTGAACCCTTTATATATGGATCTGCTTTTATACATACTATGACTTTGACAAAAAAAATATTGATATGATTAAGAATTCTTATCAGACTATGACTTTGACCCAAAATATTGATATGATTAAGAATTCTTATCAGTTTCTGAGGGACTATTTTTAAAAATAGGATAAAAAAGAAGGGCCAAGAGGGGGGTGGGGGGGGGGGGGACAAACATGAGACGCTGAGAGCCAGCTGAGACGCACGGGTGTGGCCCTAACCGCGGCATCATCGTACCACTTCCAATAAAAGCCGCTTGTCTGTTTTCGTTTGACTGAATCTTTCAAACTTTGCGTTTGTTTGGCTAGTCTTTAGATCTTAAGCTCAGTGGTTCTGCTCACGGAGCAGCAGCTGGCCATGTATTTCGCATGCATTCTCATTCTGTACGTCCATCCTCTTCGTCTTCCAATGGTGTGGCTGATAGGAGTAGTTGCACAGCGGTTGTTAGTCATGGATAATATGGGGTCTCAAAAAGGAGTAATATAATTTAAGCTATGCTAATAAAACTATAGTAGCCCACTATAAACAGATTTTGGAAATGGCACGCCTCTTATGATAAAGTTACTTTTGGGCAATTGCTTTTGTTATATGAGAAAACTGAATTCATCATATGGGAGTAACTGCCGTCGACTATTTGTGTGGATGATTTCTTTGGACTTATATTGCAAAACGGAGGCAGTATATACAAGGCATGATTGTGATTTTTTAAAGTGATTTTCTTTGTTTGTTAATTACATCTTTTCTCTTGCATTTATACATGACACTCTTAACTACTTTCTTCTATTGCCCTAAAAAAAAACCAATTCCTTCTATTTCTAGTGTATTTGTAGCAACGATAGCACGGTGATTTTTCCGTGTCATTTCTATTGGTTTCACAACATTCTTAATCAATTGTTCCCACTTCAAGTACACTTCTTATAATTTGCAATGGTAGGAGCACTAGAAAATTGTCAAAGCTGAGCAACAGCATTATCGCATGCACCAAAACCCTTTTTCTTTCCTTTTCAACCACGGTGTCGTTAGTTAACACCGTTACAAACCAAATATATGTGTCATTAAACTGTACGGTCTTTTTTACGGTGTGGTTATCTGTCGTGCACCATGATCATGTGAAGTGCAAGGGCATGTACAACACAAATGCTTCGAATGGGTGCTCTGCATGTCCACCTAGGCTTTAGATGCCACGGTGGACTCAAGTTAGTGGCATGCAGGGTGTTAGACGAGCTCCTGCAAGGTACAGGTGCTTGGGGGGAGAAAAAGGTGTGGTTCTAATAGGGAAAGGGGGGGAGAGAGCGGGGCACCTCTTTTCACCGCCTTTGAAGTCGGATCCAAGTGGGGCGAGCTGCGGCGACTGGATCCAGGCGGGACAAGCTCGGCGGTGTCCCGATTCGGATGAGGGCGACGACGACCGAGAGCTTCGACGCGTGGGGATCTCCGAAAGTGGTGTCGATGCGCGAGCTCCGGCGGCGAGGCGAGCTTTGGACGGTGGTTGCAACAAAGCTTTGGATGGTGAGGAGAGCTCTCGACATCCGGAGTTGGGAGAGAGAAGCATGATGCGGTGAGGGTGGGTGACAACGACGAGCGCGAGCTGGCGGATGACGAGGAGCTTCACAAGATAGGGCGTCGGGATGGGGAAAGTTGGTACCAGAGAGCTTACGTGTGGGAGAGAGAAATAGAGGGTGAAAGTTGGTATCGGATGAGGGGGTGGATGACATGTGGGTTATGGATAGTAGTGTAATTTGTTTTCTATCCTTAGCGTTTCATGTGTAAATATTTGGTCCTACATGTAAATTAAAATAATATAGGGACTCAAATAGAAATGTTTTGAGGGCTGAAATACAAATAATCCAAGCCAACACTCCGAGTCACCATGCATTATTGTACATGAGATTTGGGGCTACATGTGGGGACTGAGGAGTCTGGTCACTCTGGGGTTCTTTGATTCACAGTCCCAACGAACTAAGCTAAAATTTGGCTTAACCAAAACGTAACCAAAGCTAAATAAAATTCAGCGAAAAGACCGTTGTTTGGATTGCAGTCAAGTTAAATTTTGGTGAACGATTTTTTCGCTCTCGGATTATCCGCGTGTGAAATTTAATTTTGTTAGTGTTATTAAATTTTTGTTAACACTGTCAAATATTAGTAGTAAACTAAATCATAACTAATTTTTATTGGTATTACCGTAATTTGGTTTGATTGCGTCGGTAACAAAAACAAACGAACCCTTTATCCTGCCGGGCCACAGGGGCTCAAGGCAAACATCGGCAAGGGGCATTTTGGGGAGCCTGGAAAAGGTAGCACGCCGCAGACGCTCCGGCGGGATCGGATCTAGCAGCCCACTTGGGACAAAAACCCTTCGCGAAGCAAGGCGTTCCACGCGTCCGAGTCCGTCCACGGCTCCACGCGACCACGCCCGCCAGGATTCCGCACGCTCGGACCGCGACCCGCTGCTTTCCCAGACTCCCCAACCCAGGAGCCCGACGCCCCGCGCGAGCGAGCCCAAAGCGGTCATTTCCGCGCGGTGATTAACAAGGCCCCGGCAGCACGTGAACGCGCCTCGAGCAGAGCACGGCCTGTCCCCGATCGGGGCAGCTCCGGCCGTCCGATCGGATCGGGATTAACCTCGCCGTAAGCAGCGGATAAGCACCGTGATTAGAATACTAATCCCTCCCGGGCTTAGGCGCGGACTACGATTCGCGGATGGGGGCACATGCCATGTGAATGTGACCCCACCACCACTCCTCCCTCACCTACAGCTGTTTAATTTGCTCCCCCATCTCTGCTGCGCTACGGCTGCCTCTTTCTCTTCGCTTCTCTCTATACCATCTCCGCCGCCCCTCACTTCCCACTCCTCTCTCTCCTCTCCTCTCCTACCTCTCCAGATCGCTTCTCTAATGGTCTTAAGGTAGGGTGCTCCTACATGGATTCTCCGTGGCTGGCTGTAGCGGTGGCACTGTTTGTCGCGGCCGTGGCGGCTGCCGCCGACGACGCCCAGCTGCTGGAGGAGTTCAAGGCGGCGGTGCCGAACCAGGCGGCGCTCAAAGGGTGGACCGCAGGCGACGGGGCCTGCAGGTTCCCCGGCGCGGGGTGCAGGGGCGGGAGGCTGACGTCGCTGTCGCTCGCTGGCGTGCCGCTCAATGCCGACTTCCGCGCCGTCGCGGCCACCCTGCTGCAGCTGAGCGAAGTCGAGGCGCTTAACCTCCGCGGCGCCAACGTCAGCGGCTCGCTCGCGCTGGCTGGTGGCGCGAGGTGCGGGAGCAAGATGCAGGCGTTGGACCTGTCCCGGAATGCCGCGCTGCGCGGCTCCGTGGCTGACGTGGCGGCTCTCGCCGGTGCGTGCGGCGGGCTAAAGACGTTGAATCTTTCCGGTGATGCAGTTGGTGCGGCGAAGGCCGGTGGCGACTCGGGGTTTGCGGCGCTGGGCCTGGACATTCTTGACTTGTCCAACAACAAGATCACCGGCGACGCCGACCTCCGCTGGATGGTGGGTGTCGGCGTTGGGGCAGTCCGGTGGTTGGACCTTGCCTGCAACAATATCTCCGGCGCACTTCCGGAGTTCACCAACTGCTCCGGACTGCAGTACCTTGACCTCTCCGGCAACCTCATCGCCGGTGAGGTGGCCGGGGGTGTACTCTCCAGTTGCCGCGGTCTGAGAGCGCTTAATCTCTCCGGCAACCACCTCGCTGGCGCGTTCCCCACGGACGTCGCCGGCCTCACGTCGCTCACCGCCCTCAACCTGTCGAACAACAACTTCTCCGGCGAGCTCGCCGGCGACGCTTTCACCGGGCTGCAACAGCTTACGGTGCTCTCCCTCTCCTTCAACCACTTCAACGGTTCCATCCCGGATTCGGTCGCGGCGCTGCCGGAGCTCGAGGTTCTCGACCTCAGCTCCAACACCTTCTCTGGCACTATCCCCTCGTCCCTCTGCCAGGACCCCAGCACCAGGCTCCGCGTGCTGTACCTTCAGAACAACTACCTCGCTGGCGACATCCCGGAGGCCATCTCCAACTGCACCAACCTCGTCTCCCTCGACCTCAGCCTCAACTACATCAGTGGCTCCATCCCTGCCTCCCTCGGCGAGCTTGGACGCCTCCAGGATCTCATCCTGTGGCAGAACGCGCTGGAGGGCGAGATACCGGCGTCACTGTCAAGTATTCTCGGGCTCGAGCATCTCATCCTCGACTACAACGGGCTCACCGGCAGCATCCCGCCGGAATTGGCTAAGTGCACGCAGCTGAACTGGATATCATTGGCAAGCAACCGGTTATCCGGGCCGATCCCGTCGTGGTTTGGAAAGCTCAGCAACTTGGCAATCTTGAAGCTGAGCAATAATTCCTTCTCGGGGCCGATCCCGCCTGAGCTTGGCAACTGCAAGAGCTTGGTATGGCTGGACCTGAACAGCAACCAGCTCAATGGGTCGATACCGGCAGAGCTGGCAAAGCAGTCCGGGAAGATGACCGTTGGTCTCATCATCGGGCGGCCATATGTTTATCTTCGCAACGACGAGCTGAGCAGCGAGTGCCGTGGCAAGGGGAGCTTGCTGGAGTTCACCAGCATCCGATCTGATGACCTCAGTCGGATGCCGAGCAAGCTGTGCAACTTCACACGGATGTACATGGGGAGCACAGAGTACACCTTCAACAAGAATGGCTCAATGATATTTCTGGATTTGTCATTTAATCAGCTTGACTCAGAGATCCCGAAGGAGCTCGGGAGCATGTATTACCTTATGATCATGAATCTTGGGCACAACCTACTGTCCGGCGCCATCCCACGGAGCTAGCTAGCGCCAAGAAGCTTGCAGTACTCGACCTATCGCACAACCAGTTGGAAGGGCCAATACCCAACTCGTTCTCGACATTGTCCTTGTCGGAGATCAACTTGTCGAATAATCAGCTGAGCGGGTCAATTCCAGAGCTCGGTTCCCTTGCCACATTCCCAAAAAGCCAATACGAAAATAACTCTGGTCTGTGTGGCTTCCCGCTGCCGGCTTGCAAGCACAATGCTGGGCAAAGTGCTTCCGACGACCACCAATCCCACGGAGGCAGGCGTCCCTTGCGGGCAGTGTCGCTATGGGACTCTTGTTCTCGCTGTTCTGTATATTTGGATTGGTCCTCATAGCCATCGAGAGCAAGAAGCGGAAGCAGAAGGATGAAGAGGCAAGTAGTTCCCGTGATATATACATCGATAGTCGGTCACATTCTGGGCCTATGAATTCCAATTGGAGCTCTCCGGTACAAATGCCCGCAGCATCAACCTGGCCGCATTCGAGAAGCCACTACAGAAGCTCACCTTGGCTGATCTTGTTGAGGCCACGAATGGCTTCCACAATGATAGCCTGATTGGGTCCGGTGGGTTTGGGGATGTCTACAAGGCGCAGCTCAAGGATGGGAGAATTGTCGCAATCAAGAAGCTAATACATGTGAGTGGCCAGGGTGACCGGGAGTTCACAGCAGAGATGGAGACAATTGGCAAGATCAAACACCGCAACCTTGTTCCGCTCCTCGGCTACTGCAAGGTCGGTGAGGAGCGGCTGTTGGTGTATGATTACATGAAGTTTGGCAGCTTGGAGGATGTTTTGCACGACTGCAAAAAGATCGGAATAAAGCTGAATTGGGAAGCAAGGCGAAAGATTGCCGTTGGGGCAGCGAGGGGATTGGCATTCCTCCACCACAATTGCATTCCACACATCATCCACCGAGACATGAAGTCGAGCAATGTTCTTATTGATGAGCATTTGGAAGCAAGAGTATCTGATTTTGGTATGGCGAGGCTGATGAGTGTGGTGGACACACACCTGAGCGTGTCCACTCTTGCCGGCACGCCAGGGTATGTACCGCCGGAGTACTACCAGAGCTTCCGATGCACCAACAAGGGTGATGTGTACAGCTACGGCGTTGTATTGCTGGAGCTGCTCACAGGGAAACCGCCGACGGATTCAACAGACTTTGGTGAGGACAATAATCTTGTAGGATGGGTCAAGCAGCACACAAAATTGAAGATCACCGATGTGTTTGATCCTGAGCTGCTGAAGGACGATCCTACCCTGGAGCTTGAGCTGCTGGAGCATTTGAAGATCGCTTGTGCATGTTTGGATGACAGGCCGTTGAGGCGGCCGACGATGCTGAAGGTTATGACGATGTTCAAGGACATCCAGGCTGGGTCGACGGTCGACTCGAAGACCTCGTCGGCAGCCACAGGCTCGATCGACGATGGAGGTTTTGGGGTCGTGGACATGACCCTCAAGGAAGGCAAGGAGGAGAAGGATTAGAAGAAAACTGCCGACCACACGCATGGAACAACCAGCGGTGAGTGGCAGCAACACGGCCAGTCCTACAGATGATGCCATTTTGAAGTTTCCACGCAAGCTTACCATTCGCTTCTGATGGTACAAGATAAGAAATTTTCCCTTGTAGCTTGGTCAGTTGGAAGTTTTTATGTTGTACCTATAGGAGCAGCTCACTTTCCTTTCCTTTCCTTTTTTTCCAAGCTTTCTTTAACTCCTGTTTCTTTTCTCGTCGCTCTTCAGTAAGAGCTTTGTATGTACATATATAAATGGTGATTTTTCTTCGGTGCAACTTCCACTTACATTGCTCTTTGTTAAATTTACTGTTGTCTTTTAACAATGGTTTAAATTGTACAGTACGCGCCAGTTCAAACAACATGCATATTATAGCAGGAGGGTTCTTGCAGATGCAACACCGGGACATCTGGGAACCATCGTTGCTGTGTTGCAAGTAAATGGCATCCAAGTCTGAGAAGCACCATGGGAGGGGGGGTAGTGCAGGGAGTACGCAGGCCAAGTTGAACAGCAAATGTCCAGTCAAGAGGCTGACACAGCTCTTGTTTCCATGTGAGGTAACGCATGGCTTTGCTTGTGGGGTCAGTCTCTGTGACACACACACACACACACACACACAAACACACAAGAAGACGCACTCACGCAGCACAAGCACCTTTCTTTTATTTCTGGGGCTTGCTTTGTCTTCAAATCATCAATAAGAGAGCTTAGCTTAGCCTTTGGTTGGTCAAAGGTTCCCTGAAGCATTTTTGTCCTCTCTCTGATTATCTTAATCGCCTAGGTAACATGGCTCCCAATCTTACTATAATCGTCTTCTCTATTATAGTTGCATGGTGCTGTGTCCGATGTTTAGGCGTTGTTAAACTAATGCTCTGTGTCCAGAAAGTAAGTGGCATACTGGCGTGCATGCAGATTCCCTCAGATTTCAAGAGGGTTTTTCAAACGTTTGGTTGCTCTCAAGTTCAGGATTTGAGCCTGCAGTGTGGTCCTTGTTTTGGTATTCTCTTGTTTGTTCCTTCACTGTGAGAGTTTAGAGCACAGCAGGAGTCACATATGGTAAAAATTCGTTAAGTTGCCGAAAGGCATCTCTGATTTTGATATTTATATCTTCACAGGTCAGTAAGTAGCTCCTCCACGGTCTAGGCATGCCATTTTCCCTAGGTCAAGAGTTTTTACCCTTCAGGAGCTCCAAAAGTTCATGTAGTTCGTCGATGACCATATGACTCATCACTCAGTGGAGCAACAACGATGGAACACACAACACAAAGTCTGGAAAAGCTACAGGGGCCATGGCGACATTGACAAACTGTGCCTCAGAATGGAGTCTCTGGCATCACCACAGGGGCGTGGGCCCTCTGCCTGCCTGCCTGCATAGTTTGGAGCTCTGGCTTAAATTTAGCTCACCCAGTGCTATCATTATTCCTCCTTGGAATAGTTGCATCACTACCACCATGTGGCTTGATGGCTTCCCAGTCCATCAAGTATCGTACACCAATTCTTCCTGTGGATATAAACCCAGATAGGAGTATAGCTCTACTTGTTGATATTTGGAAATACTTTTTAAAAAAGAAGATGCTAGTTAATGTTGCAAATTTCCATAAATATGCTCGTAGTAACCGTCTATATAATGTAAAATTTTGCATGTTTAGTCGTCACTTGGGGCCACAAGACTCTCCACAACCTTTAGAAGGGAAAAGGAAAAGACATCCACCTTTTTTTTTTTTCTTCTTTTGCTGAATTCTAGTGATCCGCACCATTAATGGCCAGGAGCCCAAAATGCGCCATGTTCCTCGGCCTACTTCTTATACAGTGCTTAGAAAATCTAGTCTAAACTCTAAAGATTTCACATCAGCATTCGAGAGTTGTTTGTGATTGTATCTAGCAATGTTACCGGCGATGCGTGTACGTTGATTTTTTTAAAACCATAATATTTTAAAAATAGAATTATATAGATAAATATTTATTTTTGCAATTTTATTGGACGAGTATTTATTTCTATAATTCCATTTTTAAAATGTATTGTTTAAAAAGATCCATGTATGTTTGTACTGCAATGCTAAATTTTTTTCCCTGCCTCTGCTCGAAAGGAGGGCATCATGTGTGATGGGCCCCAGGATGGCTGTGCTTGGCCTAATGCCTCCACCCTTATCTGTTGGGAGAGGACATGTAGGGTATCCAGGGACAGGGCTATGATGGCACAGTGACCGGCTGCAGTCCAGCACTAGTATGTGAAATTTAGCAAAACCAAAGCCGCAGTTCCAAAGTGATATTAAAGCATCTACAATAATTATTTTTTAGTTTGTTACTGAGAGGAGATTGAATACTCAATATAATAAAAAAGAAATAAGTTTTCTAATAGATTATTTATTAAGTTTATGTCTAAGACTTTAATTATTACAAGTGTTCATAATTCTTGATGATCAATAATGAAGTACAATTTTATGGTATACATGTTTTTGACTTATTTATCATATCAATAATGAAATCGGGCTACACACGTGATATGATAGATATTTTGCTTGGAGACAATGGATCCACAAAATGCGTTTTAGGTAACAAGTAAGTCTCAAATAGAGTATTTAGTTGTTTCTTGTGTCATAGTATTAACAATTTGTTGATTTATTCATCTAAAAATAATTTTAACTTCTCTCTTTCATCTCACCTAAATG